>JAPIVC010000322.1:0-324772 GCA_030586385.1 Camponotus fellah | reverse complement strand
TTGTCGCACACGTAGCACTGTCCTTTTCCCCACGTAGCGCTGTCCTTCTCACACCACCGTCTTCTTTTCGCGGATCCCCCTTCTCCGCACTGACCCCATCGTCCATCGCTCGCGCCGCGGATCCCCCTTCACCGCGCGGACCCCCTCGCCCATCGTTCGCGCCGCGGATCCCCCTTCACCGCGCGGACCGCCTCGTCCGTCGCTCGCGCCGCGGATCCCCCCTTCACTGCGGGTGACGTCACCCACCGAACGCCGCAGTTCCTCCTTCCTCACGAGTGACGTCACTCCCCCCCATCGCGGTTCCCCTCGCGTCTCATCCCCCCTGAGAGGACCTGAGTTAGAACCGACATAGTATCACTACTCCCGTTAATGACGAATTAACGACGAGAACTTCTTCGGCGAATGCGGAAGAATACAATGTATAATGGGTGCGAGTGAGAGCGCACTATAAGAGCGAGTGAGAACGCGCGAGAACAAGAGCGAATGAGAAAGCACATTAGAACGAGGGAGCACACGATTAGTAACTGTTAAGGAAACTCCCTGTGTTACCAATATAAGTCCCAGTAGAGGGAAGGCTGCGAGAGGCGCCCGGATAAACGTGCGCGCTACTCGCGATAAGGCGACGCTTTTTAGAAGGTCGGAAGGTGCGTGAATCGTGTGCACGTGGTTTTCTCTTGTTCGATACGCATCGGTTAATTCCGATTTCGAACGTGATTTTCTTCTTGTGCTTCGCCGAGTCAGGAAGGTCGACCTTCGTCCAATTGGGGACAAAAGTTAGGAGATTATCGTCTTTTAGTCAGACATCTCCGAAGAGCAAGCTGAAAGGTGATGTAGAATCGATAAGATTCTCTTAAGGATTTCTCACGTCCACCCCCCCCTTTGCTGTAAAGTGACAGAATCCTCGCTTGACTCTCTCACAGAGCCAGCCGACATCCATTGAGGTGTACGAGTCCCAGTTCGATTCATCCGCATTTCAGCAACGAAGCAACCGAATCCCACTTCGACTCATCCGCATTTTATCAACGAGATAACAGAATCCCAATTCGATTCTCTCTTTGTTATCCGCGTGAGTAAGGTCCGAGTTTGACTCTCACATCCGATATCACAATGTGTGATGAAACCTCCTCCCCTTCTCGCATCTACAGCGGGATGAAAAGAACGATTCAGAAGACTCACTCTAGCGTAATTCAAATTATATTAACTGTTTTCTGTTATAATATAATAAATTAAGATCTTTAGTGCAATAAGCAGATACTATAGATTATTACTATAGATTATATGACTGACGATCTACAAGCACAAAGAATAATAGTCCCTACTTTAATTGCGTTCTATATCAAAGTAACCGAATCAAGGGACGACAGTGAGGAATTAGACAAGAGATTTTTATACATTAATAATTCGTATATTTAGCCGAATTGATTAGTCTTGCACTAAACTTCTGAGCAATGTCCGATCACGATTCACTTGCAGAGTTGGCAAGGATTCACTATTTAAAAGATTCGTGTAATAATGTAGTGTATAAAGTCTCGTGCAATGATTGTGACGCGTCATATGTCGGCCAAACTAGCAAACAGTTAAAAAAACATGAATTTCTGAACACCGAAATCACATTCGAAATACATCATAACCTTCGGTTATAACTAATCGCAGACTGGAATTCAGTCATGATTTTAATTAGGAAGAACCTGAGATTTTGGATAGAGAGTCCTCGTTGGACAAAAGGTTTGTCTCTGAAGTGCTGTTTATCAAGCGTCAAAAAAATAGCTTGAACTTGCAGAGTGATACAGAGAACTTGCATCATACATTTACAATGATAATCGATAATTTATTGAAAATATGCGTTCGTTCACACGTCGATATATTTGTTATCGTTGAGTCAACTATACATGTTCTTGGTTGAGTTCATGTTTGTGTCCAACCGAGGACATATTTATACAGTTCATCATCGAATCTCGAATCGACATGAGGTGCACAGCGGCATACTATATTATTACTATATTTATATTATTATTATATTTGTAAAGAGAACGTCCGAAATGACCACGTTCGAAATGGTCACGGGTAAATTTGACCACATTCGAAATGACCACGTTCAAAACGGCCATATTCGAAACGGCCACATTCATAATGGCCACGTTCGGAATAGCCACATTCGAAACGGCCACACACACACACACACACACACACACACACACACACACACACACACACACAAGTTTGTAGCTTTTCACGCGAAGCGAGGTAGACGGGGTGCGGGAGGGAGGGTCGAAGGCCTTCCTTGCACCTCCCCCCGTGTGTGTGTTGGATCGTTTCGAATGTGGCCGTTTCGAATATGGTCATTCCGAACGTGACCATTATAAATGCGTGGTCATTACGAACGTGGCCGTTTCGAACGTGGTCAAATTATATCCACTCTTTGTAAAAAGCGCAAAATCTGGTGAGCCATGCTTCCAACTATTAATTTAAGCAAAAAAAGCTCATTCACGTAATATATTTCGCTATTTATTTTATTACTTTTACTCGATTTGTTAGATCTGCTGTGACGTCGCATAGCATAACTATAGCATAACATAGTGTATTTAAGTGACTCTTAGAAACAGAGTGCTTACTAGACCTCCGCGGAATGCAATTTAACGTCACCTACGCCTCGAAAACAAATTCGTTTAATGTAACACGTCACTATTTGTAATATGTATTGTTAATTTCGCGCTGAAGAAGAATCAAAAAATGATCCGAAGGGTTCGTTTTTTGTTATTATAATGTGTTTGTTAATAAACTAATATTGAAAAAAGAAAGAAGTGTTGCTTTTCTGCGCTCCAATTATCGCGCGTTGGCCTTTATACCATTTTCTTTTCAATTTTTTCTGTTTTATTTTTCCTTACACTTTTTTTATTTAATCAATAACTTATTATTGTTGAATAAGTTAATTATAATTTTTTGTAACATTATATAATTAATGTGTGCAAAGCTCTCAAAGAATTAATAATTTTAAATTGTTATTATATATTACCTCCGATTGGCTTACGTAGTACAAGATTATTCCTGGACAAATTCTTTCTAGACAAAGTTATTATTTCTGAAACTTCAGTCATAATTGGTAAGAAAAGTTGATCTGTGTTTGATTATATCTTGCTGATAATATAAGCTGCACTGAAAAAATTTTAGAAATGTATGAAAATAAAGATAAGACGTAGAAAGAAATTATAATTCTACGTTTTTTTATGAAAATGTCATCATCATAATTATTTGAGTGCGCTGATAAAAAGTATATGTCTAAAAAAGAATATAAATGTAAAATATAAAGCGTGTCAAATTTACCTGTTTTTAACAAGTATAACTTTAAATAGCTAGTTATAATGAGAGAATAAAGAATGATAATTATATGATAATTATATGTTTTAAATCATCCTTGGTTAATAAAAAACTAATGTGCAAAAGATGACATCGAATTATGTTATTGTTATCGAGAAAAGAAATAAGAATCGATCCGAGCTCAGTAAAACTATACTTCGTCGACGTATCCTCCGTCTTTTGCCAACCATAGGTTGGCAACAGTTTGCAGTAAAAATTAATCTATCAGAAATAATATTTTCGAAAATATTATCCTTAAAAGTTTTTTATGTTACAAAAATTACCTTTTCTGAATTTAATTTAGAACTATACTTTTAATTTAATTACACTAAAAATTGCAATGTAAATATATTAAAAGATATCTTAATTTTAGTATGTTATTAAATATGTTATTAACGGCACTAATTGTAAGATTTTTTAATTGAAATATTTTTTATTCAGAAATATTTTTACTTAATTTATAAATATATTAAATATACAGGGTGTTTAGTATTAATTTTTAATTTTTATATACATGTTTTGTATTAATCTAATTAATTAATTTTTTAATTGTGTGTTTTGTATTATGTATTCTTAATTAAATTTTTTAATTAAATTCTTTTAATTTTTTGTATATGTATATTATTATTGGAATGTATACATTATTTATATTTTTTCAATTATTTTTTTATAATATATCATATTGCAATTTTCTTATTAGATATATTTTTGTAACAATGCATCCCGGCATCGTTCCGTTTTGCAACTTCCCGGCAACGATATCCACCGGAAACTGCCGCCCGGCAGAATACCCGCCGGGCATAGGCAGGGACATGATGCGCCCACCTTTCTTAAACGTCCGCAAAACAGCCCTAAGCCGTTAAGCTCAAAAACGGTCGAACATGGCCGATCGTAGCCGATGTGGCTCGAACCACCGGCTGGTGAAAACTCGCGCTCGGCGTACACTCGAACCCCTCCGAACGGGCCCGACCGCACTGTTTCCGAAAAAACCGTTCGGAAGGGATATTACCGCCGCGCGCCGACGCGGATAATTAGTCAGTATAAAAAGGCCACATTCCGGCGTCTAATCACTATTCTCCGTTCTGAGCGGTAAGCTCCATAGAAATCCGGAAGAACCTAAACAGCACTACCGCACCGGATGAAAGATGAAGAGAGATCTCAATTATCGCGCGAGGTAGTGTTCCTTACCTCTCCTTCACATCCTCAGCTGGATAATAATCGGAAGGTGGAGTGTGAGCCGCCTCGATCGAGAATTCTTGAGCCAGCTGCCGTACGCACGATTTCTTTCGCGTTTTCCTTCGTTTCACGATGAACAACACAAATGAACAACGATATTGCACCGTAGCTTTGCACCGCGTTTCGTTACGCGGATTTTATTTCATTTTATTTTATATTTGAAGTTGTACCACCCGCACCGTCGCACGCACCCGTGCATTGCGAGTAAAATTATATCGCGGCATCCGCACTCGCGTTCGTAAAAAACCGAGCGATATCCGCTTCTCTGAAAATCAACGGTCTTATCGCATATAGCGGGATTCCCGGAACGCAGGATTTCTCCGGCGAAAAAAATTCGCGCAAAAACTAATGACAACGTATACGCGTGGTCAACAACTGATAATCGGCGTGTCAAAACACAATGGCGCATACACACACGCGTACATATATACAGGGTGTTCCCGGGTGCAATGGCCAAACTTAAAATATAAATTTGGGATCTCAAAACAAGCAAAAATTTCCTGTGGAAGTTTGCTCGCAAACGCTTCGTTCAAGAGATATCGACTTGTTAAGTTACAGAACCATAAGAACGAATAATATCGAAATAATTTATTGCTTTTTTATTGTTTTTTTTATTGCTTTACAGTAATAAAAATTTATAATTATTAAATATTTTGTTTAAAATGATAGCCTCCAGCTTGGAGACAAGTATTGCACCTATCGATCACAGAACGAGTGGATGACTGACATTGTACTATACACCTGTAATTTCTTCGCACGGTTGTATTATCCTCCGTTGTAATGATTGAATTCAGTCTATGCATGATCTTCAAAACAAAGACAAAACAGAAATATTTCGGTATTTAACCCGGGTTTACACCCCGGTATTACACCTTGTACATACATACATACATATATATATATGTATATACTCTTTCACGCATAATAAATTCACATTACAGTTTTACTTTATCTTATTTTATTTTATCTTCCCTGCATTACCGACGAACTATCCGCAAGCATATTACCGGAAAATCGGACTGTTACGTATTTTTTTACAATTGGAAAAAGAAATAAATTTTAGAGCATAAATTTTCATTTAGTTCGAACAAATTTTTAATATTATTATTTTTACGAAAACAACTATTTTTTAAAATAACTATTTTATGTATGAAATCGTTTTCAAAATATTCCAATAAGTTTTTATTTTCAAATAGCGGATTTTTTAATATTATTATTTTCATAATCGATATATTTTACACAATATTAATTAAATTTTATACAAATTAAGATAATTGTTTTGTAGATTATACAAAATAATACTATTCTGTAAATATATATAACAGTTTTTCATTGATGTGTATATTTGATGACTTTTTGTATCTATTTAACAAATAATTTTTTGAAGTTATTTATATTATTAATTAATTAATTATATTAATTATATTATTAATTATACATTATTAATTGCTTAATATTTAATTTGAATGAATTAATTCGCTGAAATTTTGATATTGTGATATCAAAATATATGTATAAAGTAATATACATAGAGCAATATCAGCATTATGAACAAAAGGAAATGAATGAAAAGCAAGTATTTTAATACTTTCTTAGAAGAGTAAATTAGATTACAGTATTTTGTAACGATGCACCCCAAAATGCTTCGTTTCCCGGCGAACACCGGTCAGAAGCTTTTTCGATTATTTTACTTTAATACTTTTACGTACAAAATAATGAGAAGAATCAATTGGTATAAAGAAAACACATAATTGAAGAAAAAATATGTAATTTGCAACAATTAACAATTCCATATGTTTTCTTAAAAACAACTGTATATTTTCTTTACACCAATTGATTCCTCTCATTATTTTATACATAAAAGTATTAAGGTAAGATAATCGAAAAATGAATATTTTATAATACAAGATTTTTTATGGTTTATGTAAAATTAAGAAATGATTTCAAGCCTCATAACTCAAAAAGTACTTGATGAAAAAAATACTTTATTATAGTGTTTTGGAAAGTTCTCGACATAAGCTATAAGAATATGCAATAAAAAATAGGTAGTTCCACTTAAGAAATTAAAATCCTTGATCTGACCTTAACGATGCCAAGGTCAAACCAATGACACCATCTTTTAATGCAAAAGGTTTCCGGATGGATGCCGCGTGATTTGACAGCGTAATGCCAACGTTTCGTAAACGTTGCAGTTTGCATCTTCAGGGCTGAGAGCTCCGATACTGAGCTTTCTTGGGTTGTGGTCCTTATATATATTTCCAAAGGTTTTCCATCTGCGAGAAAGTATTCTGTTATGAGGCCCCCCCTGACGGTGAGAGTGCATACTAAGGACAGTGTGCCATATAGTGCTTGTTTGATAGCCTTTGTCGCGGTTGAGGTTGTCGGGATGTTTTAGAATTTCTAGGGCTTCCCGATGTTTCCTGGCGAAGTAGTTTTGTGTGGAGGCTAATCTGGTTGTTTTGTCATATTGCACCGAGTATCCCGTCTCCATCCAATGTTCAGCCAAGGCTGATTGACTAAAATGGTTGTATTTGGCACATCGTTGGTGTTCTTTAATGCGTGTATTGATCTTTCTCCCAGTTTCTCCTATGTACACTTTTCCGCAGGAGCAAGGAATCTTGTACACACCTGGTGTATCCAGGTGTGGTCTCTGGTCCTTGGGATTGGGAAGTAATTGCGCAATCTTTCTTTGAGGTTTGGAAATTACTTTGATGTTGTGTTTACCCAGGATTCTGCTAATGCGTTCTGTTATGCCTTGGAGATACGAAAGGATCGTCCACTTCTTATCTCTCTTATCTTTTTCTTCTTCTTCTTTTTCACTCGATATCTCAATATTTGTGGAATTGGAAATTTTGTTTTTCAGTCTTTTTGTTGTTCGATTGATGTCTTTCCTGTTATATTCATTCTTAGTCAAGACCTGGTTAAGATGTTCTAATTCTTCATTCAGGGAAGTTGGTTCAGAAATTGTTAAAGCTCTGTATATCAGTGAACTGATGACAGAATTCTTTTGAGAGGGGTGATGATGGGAAGTAGCCTGGAGGTAACGGTCCGTATGTGTTGGTTTTCGATAAACTCGATGGCCTAAGGTACCATCTTCGTTCTTTTTAACCAACACGTCTAGAAAGGGGATCTGATTATTCTGTTCTGTTTCCATTGTGAACTAAATATTGGGGTGCTGGGAATTGAGAAAATCGAGGAATTGAGGGAGCGTTTCTCTGCCATGGCTCCGGGTTGACAAAGGTGTCATCAACATATCGGAACCATGTAGAGAGTTTGAGAGGTGCGTTTTTCAGGATTTTATTCTCAAAATGCTCCATGAAAATGTTGGCAATAATGGGTGAAATGGAGGATCCCATTGCTGCTCCGGAAGTTTGTTCATAGAACTCTCCTTGGAATTGAAAATAGGTTGAAGTTAGGCAATGTTCTATTAATGGGAGAAGATCTGCGGCGATTTTGTCAGACTGTTTAATAATATCTAGTGTATCTTGGACTGGAACATTCGTGAACAAGGATACTACATCAAAACTGACAAGAATGTCCGTGGTTTTTATCTTAATTTTAGTAATCCTGCTCACAAAGTCCATTGTATTTTTTATGTGGGAGTCATTGAGTCCTGTAAGGGCTTGGAGAGGTTTGACAAGGAGACGGGCTAATTGATAAGTGGATCCTCCGATGTTACTGACAATGGGGCGTAATGGAACAGAATCTTTATGGATTTTGGGAAGACCATAAAGTCTGGGGGCCGAGGAATCTCGGGGAATTAATTTTTTTTTTTTAGTTATTTGGGGAGGGAGACCTACATTCTTGAGAAGTGAAGAGATTTTCTTCTCTATGCTCGAGGTCGGGTTGCGTTTAAGTTTTCTATAAATATTGTGGTCTGAAAGCATGGCTTTGATTTTATTACAGTAGTCATATTTGTCCATAACCACTGGTGGTGTTACCTTTATCTGCCGGCAGGATGATAATCTTATCATTCTGCCTCCAGATTCCAGGTGTTAGTCTTTCTTCCCTGCTTATATTTTGCCCAGCAGGTTTGGCCTTGTGGAGAACGTTAGATATTCGTTTTCTAATATCGTTGCCTGTTTTAGAGGGGAGGTGGAAGATAGCCGTTTCCACTTGGCTAATAATTTCTTCCGTAGGGATATTAGTAGGGGGGGTAATGGCAAAATTGTGCTCCTTGGCAAGAATAGAGATCTCCGAGGAGGAAAGAGTTTGACTACTAAGATTTTTTACTGTATGTGTGGGTACTGGGATTTGGGTTGCTGGTTTGATTTTATTATATTTATTTTTCTGTATTTGTGTTCTGGCTTCAGCAGAGCTTGTTCGTATGTTACCCTCTCAAATATTTGCCATAGTTCGTGGTCTAGTGAATTGGAGAGAAGAAGGTGTAGATTAAACAGTTTTTGGGAAATTTTAGCTAGGTCTTTTCTGGTTGCTAAGATTCTTTCTTTGACTAATCTCAACGACGCTTGTCGGAGAATGGCTTTGGCTTGGTTGGAAGAAGGTAAGGGGTTCTTTAATTGTTGTAGTCAATCAGCCTTGGCTGAACATTGGATGGAGACGGGACACTCGGTGCAATATGACAAAACAACCAGATTAGCCTCCACACAAAACTACTTCGCCAGGAAACATCGGGAAGCCCTAGAAATTCTAAAACATTCCGACAACCTCAACCGCGACAAAGGCTATCAAACGAGCACTATATGGCACACTGTCCTTAGTATGCACTCTCACCACCAGGGGGCCTCATAACAGAAATTTTCTCGCAGATGGAAAAACTTTGGAAATATATATAAGGACCACAACCCAAGAAACCTCAGTATCGGAGCTCTCAGCCCTGAAGATGCAAACTGCAACGTTTGCGAAACATCGGCATTACGCTGTCAAATCACGCGGCATCCATCCGGAAACCTTTTGCATTAATGATTCCATTGGCCGCGAAAGCCTCAAAACCAGACACCATCTTTTGTTGTCCTCAAAACCATATAATTTTTGGTCGAAAACGTTTTCCTCTAAAATGCTTAGTTTTTGAAAGAAAAGGGGTGGTCTAGGATCTTATATACATACACTCGCACACGTACTCATATACTCACACATCATCATATACTTTCGCATACGCACACATATACTATAATCTATTCTCGCACACAAACGCATACGCTGTATTATACGTTTTCACACTGTAATACACACATATTATAATATTGTACATTAGACACACATATACACGCCCCTCTACACTTGTACATCACATCTACAGTAAAATAATATCTTATTTCACACGCACACACCTAGTTATTTCATTCCTGGATTCGCAAGTTAAACTATATTACGCGATATACGAACACGGAAAATCGTACGTTACAATTTTAATATTTTAAAAGTTGAAATTATATATATATATATATATATATATATATATATATAAAATAGTGTATATATATTTATTTTATATAACATATATTTTAGTTTTTGTTTATTAATATGTTTTTACGTATTAATATGTGTAATATCAAAGATCTAATTTTATTTTTAAAACATATTTTGTGTAATTGAAAAGTGATATATTTTAAAAGATGTTTTCTGATATGATTTGATGTAAAATATTTTCGTCAAATATTTATCGATAATTTTAATGTTTTTAAACAAGGAGCAAAATAATCAATTTCTGTAAAAATATTACATTTACTGAATATAAATTAAATTTATAAAATTTAATTATTCTTGAAAAATTACAAGAACGAAAAAGTTTCTATTATAATTAAATTTTACATTAAAATGATAATAAAAAGTTTTACTAATTTTCTTATATTATTTATTGTTTCATAATTTATTGTCATAATTATATTTACGTAAGGAACATGTTATATACATATAAAATAAAACAATATAAAATAATAAATTAATATATTTAATATATTTAACTTTTTCTTTCTATATTTTTTTATAACATTGTCTTTATATTTCTGAAATATAATGAAATTTATTTGTTTCATTTGTCAAATATAAAAAGAGCCAAAAATATTTATTGATAGAAATATTCAATTTCAAGAAATCATTTTCTATAACTTTATCTTAATCTATTCAAAATAAGATTGGCATAGCTTAAACAGAATTTTTTAAAAAGACGATAAATTTTTTTTCATATCAAAATTTTGGTTAAAAAATCAATATCAATATCAATATATATATACAAGGTGCACAAAAAATACCGGACGGGTAGAATATCTTAAAAACCAGACATTTTAAAACATGTTTTAAGAAATGTTTCATACAAAAGTTGTTGGGTTTCACATAGCAACAAATGCATCAAATAGCAAAACTTATTTTATCTTGAGCGTACCTATGGAGAAAATTTAAGATCAAACCTCCAATTTTTATTCATATTTTTGAATAAAAATTTATTTATTCATTATTATTGAATGCAAATTGGAAATTTCCATTTAAAATTTTAAAATTGACAAAGAGCTCCTTTATGGTTACACTCAAGGTCAAATAAGTTTTGCTATTTGATGCAATTATTGAAGCCCAACAACTTCTGTATGAAACATTATTTCTAAAATGTTTTGTTTTCAAAATATTTTACCGGTCCGTTATTTTTGGCGCACAATGTATATATACAGGGTGTCGCCCATTTTCAACATTCGGGTCAAAATATCTTAATTTTACGAGAGTGTAGAAAATAATGTTTCGAACAAGAGTTGTATGTTTTCGAAACGCATAAGATAACAGCAATTATTTGACCTTGAACAGTCATTTGAAGGTCACATGAAGGTCATCTTATTCAAATTCTTGAATAAAAATCCTTATTTTTCATTATACATTCTTGTAGCTTATCTTGAGAGCTTTTCAAAACACTATAATAAAGTATTTTTCCATGAAGTACTTTTCGAGTTATAAGGCTTGAAATAATTTTTTAATTTTACATAAATCATAAAATAGTAAAATACATTCTAGTAATATATTAATTTTTCGATTATCTTATCTTAACACTTTTATGTACAAAATAATGAGAAGAATCAATTGGTATAAAAATATACATAGTTGTTTTTAAGAAAATACAGAATGGCGGATTTATCTGAAGACATTGAAATATCTCGAAAACCAAGCCTGAAAGAGAAAAATGTTTCAGACAAAAAATGTATGGTTTCGAGGGGGCCATAAGAGGGTATCATTGTTTTGACGTTGAAGAATCATTTGAAGGTCATGCCAAGGTTACTTCAATTTTTTTAAATAGAATATCTTATATATTTTTGCATATTCTTGTAGCTCATCTTGAGAGCTTTCCAAAACGATATAATAAAGTATTTCTTCATCGAACACTTTTTGAGTTATGAGACTTGAAATAATTTCTTAATTTTACATAAACCATAAAATATCTAGTAAAATATTCATTTCTCGATTACCTTATCTTAATACTTTTATGTACAAAATAATGAGAGGAATCAATTGGTGTAAAGAAAACATACAGTTGTTTTTAAGAAAAATACGGAATTTGCAATTAACAATTCTACATTTTTTTCTTAAAAACAACTGTGTTTACACAATTGATTCCTCTATTTTTTGTACATAAAAGTATTAGGAAAATAATTGAAATGAATATTTTACTAGATATTTTATGGTTTATGTAAAATTATTTCAAGTCACACAATTCGAAAAGTGCTCGATAAAGAAATACTTTATTATACTTTATAATAGTGTTTTGGAAGCTCTCAAGGATCCTACAAAAACTGCAAATATATAGGATATTCCGTTTAAAAAATTGAAGTAACCTTCGCTATGACCTTCAAATACTTTTCAAGGTCAAACCAGTATTCCTCTTATGGCCCTCTCAAAACCATACAACTTTTGTCTGAAACATTTTTCTCTTTCGGGCTTGGTTTTCGAGATATTTCAATGTCTTCAGATAAATCGGTCATCCTGTAATTATGGTAAATATATACCTTTATACAGCCAGCTCCAAATGACTTGACCTTGACATATATTGTCAAGGTCACTTCCCTAAGTAACATTCAACAGGTTTTAGGCGTCGTTCGTTATTTATTAAAAAGTTATAAACAAAAGAAGTTTTATAAATTTTATAGAATTTTTGGACACCATGTACAATAATAGACCTTTTAGGTAAATATGGAAAAAAGATTCATACTTTTATGGTAAATAATTTAAATTTATATAGAATTTAATACAATTTAATTTTATAATTAAAAAATATCACAAATGTATGTGTACACACCATACACACACGCGCGCGCATACACACACACACACACACACACACACACGCACGCACACGACGCGCGCACGCCCCCGCACACACACACACACACACACACACACACACACACACACATACACGCGGAAAGTGCAAGAGGAGCCTTCGGCCCTCCTCCCGCAATCATTCCACCGATAGGCAAGGTGAATTTCACTTTACAACGTAGCATATATATTCATTGTGATTGCTTTTCGCAATGTGTCCCATAGCGTCCCCGGCGAAGTGGTTACGAGAAGGGGGGAGCCGAAAGCACTTCCCGCGCGCGCGCGCGAAAGAAAAAATAGTTGTTTAAAAAAAAAAATATGTAATTTGCAATTAACAATTCCACCTTTTTTCTTAAAAACAATTGTATGTTTTGAAATCTTTGAAGCGCATCCACCTACAAAAAAATTATTAGTAGTATATTGCGGCCCTCTTGGTACCGTACAACTTTTATAAATATAAAACTTTTGTATCTCTAAAAATAACGAAGATATTCCAGGTGAACAGAGTTATTGGTCCACCCTTTATTGTATAGAGAGTATTCCCGGGTTAGATGGCCAAACTTAAAAGATAAATTTGGGACCTCAAAACAAGCAAAAATTTCCTCTGGAAGTTTGCTCACATCGCGCTTCTGTGAAGTTGGCATCGCATTTTTAAAAATCGAAAGAGAATCGCTTTTAGCGAGAGTTCCGTTTGCACCCCAAAGAGTTCTACAGTTCCTGATAGGTTTTGATTTAGAAATAATTCTGGCAAAATACTATAAAAAATGACATTTTGAAAATATGAGGTGCTAACTTGCCATGCGAAAAATGTCATTTAAATCATGCTATCTTATAGTTCCAGAAAAGTTCTATAGTTCCTGATACTTTCTAACAATAGTTCTGACCGTTAAAAATAAAAAAAAAAATTTTAATTCACAGACGGCACCTCACTTTTCGATAAAAATGGTCAGAACTTTTTTGTTCTTGTCTCTACAGCTTTGAACTTTAATAACTTCGATAAAACTCGTTGGGGTGTAAACGGAACTGTCATCAAAACGCCGGAATTGCGAAAAAATTTTCACCCCTTTAGGGACTAAGAATTATCAGACACGTATAACTAAAAGTCGTCAGAACTTTTTTGTTTTCAATTCTACAGCGATATAACTGAAATAACATAATTGAGAGTCTTATGTGCTATTCTTATATGCTAATTTAAAATGTTAGAAGTTTTATGCCAAACTGGTACTAAATTTAATAACTAAAATCTATCTTTAAATTTTAAAAATAGTATCAATTAAAATAATAAATATAAAAATTTTTAACTAAAAGAACATACTCGATAATTTAACTACTCTATCTAACATACTAATCTCACATGCTAATTTAAAATATTAAAATTTGTGCCGATCTTAGGCACTAAATTTAACAATTAAAATTTATCTTAAATTCCTAAAATCTTAAAAATAATATTAGTAAAATATAATGGAAATAAAAGTTTAATATTGATTATGAGACTTTTTTTGTAATTATTTTGTAATTTTTATAATTTTTTTGTATTTTTTTAGAATTTTATATTTTTTTTCCTTTTTATCAATGTTTTGATAAAATTGTAAACATTTAGTCACATCTCACATATAGAATCATATGAGGATTTATTACATTAGTGGATTTTGCAATCATGCGCTTCTTTTGCAGATCATCATATTCGTACCATCGCATACCAGCAAATGCAAAAGCATCATAATGATTTTTATTATTGTATTGTGTGTAGTTTACACCTACCAGAATGTAATTTATGTTATTTAAAATAATAATAATAATTCTTGTTAATGAATTTAGATCATGTCTAATATCCAGTCGTCGATTAGTGTATTTAGCATCTGTAAATACGGATATGTCAATTATTATGTGTTTACCATAGGTAATGTTATAGATTATATTCTGCTGAAGCACTACATGTACGACATTTTGATTTTAAATCTTTTGCGTTAATAGCTTTTTGCATATATTGTAAACCTTCTTGTAAGAGTATGTCTATTGCACGTAATTATCTGACGGATATTTACAACATTGCAAGAGCAAAACTTATTGTAAATACAACTCGGTTCATTATTGAAAAGATATTCTGCTAAATGAGCAGCGTTACAATTTGCATTTACTCATTTAATACTACAGTATATGTCGTTAAAGCATCGTTAAAAAGAGATAAATTTTGTAAAATCGAAGCGCATTGATTATAATGTATCGATAGTAATCTACCATGTTCCAATATAGATTTTGCCAATTGGAAGATGTCATTCGAGGATAAACTAATTGCATTTCGATATGTTGCATATATATCTGTATGGACCGGTGTAATGCAATCCTTTTTTAAAAGATCTGGCAAAATTGCTATTTCTTCTGCAATCGAGGCAGAATTCTTAGATATCAAAAGTCGAGGGTTTAAGGGTCAACTTGCCATGAGAATCGATAAATTTGTTATACAACATTTGAATCTGCTGGATGCAAAAATTACCTTGGCCTCTAATAGAAAAGATATATCAAATATAGATTTATCAAATAACACATTATTAACGTCAAGTGAGCAAAACATCATACATGATGATTTGAATGAAAATAATATAAATAATTCAAGTGCAATTAGCATAAATGAAGAACACAAATCTGAAGATGAGAATAATAAATATAGAGAATCAACTTTATAAAATATTTCAGACATAATTGACAGTATAAAAAGTACATTAGAAATTTCAATAAAAAGCATTGACATCGAATACGTCGCAGATTTACGCGGAACAAGTCTGAGTTCATCCGAAATAAATCTGAGTAAATCAAATAATTTAAATGAAAAGGATGATGTTTAGAATGTATGTGAGAACTGGCACGGTTTGACAGACTCATCCAATACTGTCGAATGTTCGCAACAAAATGTTCCAAAGAAACGAATCAAAACATCCTATTTAGACAAATGTTTTGAATGTTATTTTATAAAAAACAGTAAGTCTTCCTTTAATCTACTACTTATTATTAACGATAACAAGTGTAAACCTGTAAAACAAGGAAATTTAATTATTAACATTCAAGAAACATGTGCTTTCGATTCCATTTTCCACTGACAACTTGTTGATATATATGGCAATAAACGTGTTTCCATTTGTTTCAAATTCTGGGTTGTAACACGCATTTATAATATTACTGATTCTTCGGCGATTTTTTGTGCAGATTCTAAAACAGAATCACTCCAATGTGTCCAATCGTAAGTAATATCGTAGTTTCTTTCGTAGTTATTAAAATTATTAATAGAAAGTTCAGAAACTTCTTCGTTTGTATCATTTATAATTGCTTCTATTTTAACATTTGCAATATTACCTTTATCAAATTATTTAAGTTTTGCATACGCATATCAGATTTTAGTTGTTTTTACTGTGCAACAACCTATAGTTTTACTGAGTGCTACGCATAATAATGATGTTATTGCATATTCTATTTCTGTAAAAGTATTCATTTGATATATTTCACTAATACAGCAGAGATTAAATGCTCGCTCCATTATTTTTTCTGTGCCTTTTAAGCACTTCCATCTTGCTATCATATGAACTAGATGATTAACATCTAGTCTGATGTAACAAGAACATTAATGTTACCTGTGATACTGTAACATTTTTGCAGATAATTTTTAAAGTCAACTTCGCACTTTGCGAAGATATCTGACGCATCAATTAGAATGGCCCATTCAAAGCCAGATACAATTACAGGTGGAGGAGGAACACCTTTAACAATATTGTTACGTAAAAAAAGCAATTATAATAGCTCTGTGATCGGCTGAAATCATTTGGAAGATAGATACGCTTCCTTCTTTGCTTGCCAGTACACACTGATACAAAAAAATCGATGGATCTTGTGACCTACACGGCGCGACCTACGCAGCGTGGTCGCGCTTGCGTGGTAGGTATGTCGTTCCTCAGAGTTGAGGATAATGAGTATATAAGAACAACAACTGCCAAAACTTACGCTTTTTTCAGCTATTCTGTATTAGTTAGTATTGAAATAAAGTGTAAAATAAACATATATGACAAATCTGTTCTCTTAGAGATCTTATTTCTAGATGAGTGCTGTACTCTTAACGAAGAGGCAAGACATATCCACCATCTGCGCCTGTTTATACTCATTGCGCGAATAAAATGCGTGAACACGGTTTTAATATCACGTCAAAACATATATACGTAATCGTTCGCGAAAATTGCAACGGTTATAAAGATAAGTTGCAACAACATTTTGGCATCACATTGCATGAGAACATAAATGAAAGCAATGAGACTTCTTATTCGGATACTGTTGTAAACACATCGGCATCTTCTGTAATATTAAATAAAAAAAAATTTGATATTATTGTATCTGCAGAAAAATGGCGGATAATAAAACCTATAAAAAAAATATATAACAAACGCGTATAATGGGTTTTACAACCCGGTTGAAAGACATTATAGCTGAAATATTATGGCAACAACAAAAACTTGATTGTGTTTTTAAATTAAAAAAGCATGTTTAAAATTAAAAGCATGTTCTTAGCTCTGAAGCGCGTTGTTACGTATTTTTCCGAGGTAGTCGTATCGAATGTACTGCAACTATCGAATGCATATTATTCAATATGTCAGCTGAAAATGTAAATGTTATTTTCAAAATAAAAAACATATGTTTTATAAAACATATGAAAAAAAGACAATTGAAAGGTAATCAGCGTGCGATAGTAGTGATACAATAATAAAGCAACGTAAAGAAGCTATCATATTTCGTCGAGAAGAAGCCAAACGGTTAAAAGATTTCGGAGACCAAAATCCTCCGATACTGCCTTCCTGTGCAGTATTGCATAAGGCAAAGGAACAAAGATTGTTAAACCAACATGGTCTAACTTAGCAATCCTAAGTCTAATTTAGCAATCCTATATTAAACCTATTAAACAATGCGAGATGCAGTAAATATACAGGATTATTTATTAATATAAGTTTATTACCATTTACTGCATGTATTGGAGCCCTGAGCAACAGCTTCTGTTTTATACTACAAGGTGTAAAACAGATCTAGAAGCTTTTTTAACAATTGATGCTACGGGCGGTATAATCAAATGTGAAACGTTACAAGATCCACCAATTTTTTTTATATCAGTGTGTACTGGTGAGCAAAGAAGGAAACCTATCTTCCAAATGATTTCAGCCGATCACAGAGCTGTTATAATTGCTTTTTTTACGTAACACTATTGTTAAAGGTGTTCCTCCTCCACCTGTAATTGTATCTGGTTTTGGATGGGCCATTCTAATCGCTGCGTCAGATGTCTTCGCAAAGTGCGTTGACTTTAGAGATTATCTCCAAAAATGTTACAGTGTAGTCACAGGTAACATCAATGTTCTTGTTACAGACTAGATGTTAGTCATCTAGTTTATATGGTAGCAAGATGGAAGTGCTTAAAAGGCAGAGAAAAAATAATGGTGCGAGCATTTAATCTCTGCTGTATTAGTGAAACATATCAAATGAATACTTTTACAGAAATACAATATGCAATAACATTAATATACGTAGCACTCAGTAAAACTATAGGTTGTTGCATAATAAATGAAAAACAATTAAAATCTGATATGCGTATGCAATATTTAAATAATTTGATAGAAGGTAATATTGCAAATGTTAAAATAGAAGCAATTATAAATGATACAAACGAAGAAGTTTCTGAACCTTCTATTAATAATTTTAATAGCTACGAAAGAAACTACGATATTGCTTACGATTGGACACATTGGAGTGATTCTGTTTTAGAATCTGCACAAAAAATTGCTGAAGAATGGGAATATGGTAATATTATGAATGCGTGTTACAACCCAGAATTTGAAACAAATGGAAACACGTTTATTACCATATATACCTGTATGGATCGGTGTAATGCGATCCTTTTTTAAAAGATCTGGCAAAATTGCTATTTCTTCTGCAATCGAGGCAGAATTCTTAGATATCAAAAGTCAAGGGTTTAAGGGTCAACTTGCCATGAGAATCGATAAATTTGTTATACAACATTTGAATCTGCTGGATGCAAAAATTACCTTGGCCTCTAATAGAAAAGATATATCAAATATAGATTTATCAAATAACACATTATTAACGTCAAGTGAGCAAAACATCACACATGAGGATTTGAATGAAAATAATATAAATAATTCAAGTGCAATTAGCATAAATGAAGAACACAAATCTGAAGATGAGAATAATAAATATAGAGAACCAACTTTATAAAATATTTCAGACATAATTGACAGTATAAAAAGTACATTAGAAATTTCAATAAAAAGCATTAACCGAATACGTCGCAGATTTACACGGAAGAAGCCTGAGTTCATCCGAAATAAATCTGAGTAAATCAAATAATTTAAATGAAAAGGATGATGTTTGTAATGTACATGTGAGAACTGGCACGGACAACTGAGCACTTTGACAGACTCATCCAATACTGTCGAATGTTCGCAACAAAATGTTCCAAAGAAACGAATCAAAACATCCTATTTAGACAAATGTTCTGAATGGTATTTTATAAAAAACAGTAAGTCTTCCTTTAATCTACCAATTATTATTAACGGTAACAAGTGTAAGCATGCAAAACAAGGAAAATTAATTATTAACATTCAAGAAACATGTGCTTTCGATTCCATTTTACAACTTGTTGTCAGTGGAATCATAACCCATGCAACATATCGAAATGCAATTAGTTTATCCTCGAATGACATCTTCCAATTGGCAAAATCTATATTGGAACATAGTAGATTACTATCAATACATTATAATCAATGCGCTTCGATTTTACAAAATTTATCTCTTTTTAACCATGCTTTAACGACATATACTCGTGGTATTAAACGAGTAAACGCAAATTGTAACGCTGCTCATTTAGCAGAATAACTTTTCAATAATGAACCTAGTTGTATTTACAATAAGTTTTGCTCTTGCAATGTTGTAAATATCCGTCAGACAATTACGTGCAGTAGATTTCTTACAAGAAGATTTACAATATATGCAAAAGGCTATTAACATAAAAGATTTAAAATCAAACTGTCGTGTTTCAGCAGAATATAACATTACCTATGGTAAACACATAATAATTGACACATCCGTATTTACATATGATAAATACACTAACTGATGACTGAACATTAGGCATGATCTAAATTCATTAGCAAGAACTATTATTTTCAATAACATAAATTACATTCTGGTAGGAGTAAACTACACACAATACAATGATATAAATGGTCATTATGGTGCTTTTGCATTTGCAGGTATGGTACGAATATGATGATCTGCAAAAGAAACGCATGGTTGCAAAATCCACTCAGGTATAAATCCTCATATGATTCTATATGTGAGATGTGACTAAATTTACAATTTTATCAAAACATTGATAAAAAGGAAAAAAAAATGTAAAATTCTAAAAAAATACAAAAAAATTATAAAAATTATAAAAAATTAGAAAAAAGTCTCATAATCAATATTATACTTTTATTTCCATTATATTTTACTAATATTATTTTTAAGATTTTAAGAATTTAAGATAAATTTTAATTGTTAAATTTAGTGCCTAAGATCGGCACAAATTTTAATATTTTAAATTAGCATATGACATTAGTACGTTAGATAGAGTAGTATGTTAAATTGTCGAGTATGTTCTTATAGTTAAAAATTTTTATATTTATTATTTTAATTGATACTATTTTTAAAATTTAAAGATAGATTTTAGTTATTAAATTTAGTATCAAAGTTTGGCATAAATCTTCTAGCATTTTAAATTAGCTTATAAGAATAACATAAGACTTTCGATTATGTTCTTTCAGTTATATCGCTGTAGAACCGAAAACAAAAAAGTTCTGACCACTTTTAGTTATACATGTCTGATAATTCTTAGTCCCTAAAGGAGTGAAAATTTTTTCGCAATTTCGGCGTTCTGATGACATTTCCGTTTGCACATCAAGTTCTGCCAAAAGTTATTAAGGCTCGAAACTATAGAGACAAGAATAAAAAGTTCTGACCATTTTTATCGAAAAATGAGGTGCCGTCTGTGAATTAAAAAATTTTTTTTAATTTTTAACGATCAGAACTATTATGAAAAAGTATCAGGTACTATAGGACTCTTCGCGAACTATAATATTGCATGATTTAAATGTCATTTTTTGCATGTTGCAGTGCCACGAGAAGTTAGCACCTCATATTTTCAAAATACTATTTTTTATGGTATTTTGCCGGTACTATTTCTAAAACCTATCAGAAACTGTAGAACTATTTTGGATGCAAACGGAACTCTCGCTAAAACTTTCGATTTTTAAAAATGCGATGCCAACTTCACAGAAGTCACAAACGCTTCGTTCAAGAGATATCGACTTGTTAAGTTACAGAACCATAGGAATGAATAATACCGAAATATTTCTGTTTTGTATTTGTTTTGAAGATTGAAGATCATTCAGTGCCTATTTGTGACCTTCAATCATTACAATGAAGGATAATACAAGCGTGCGAAGAAATTACAGATATACAATGTCATCCACTCGTTCTGTGATTGATAGGTGCAATACTTGTCTCCAAGCTGGAGGCTATCATTTTGAACAAAATATTTAATAATTATAAATTTTGGTTACCATAAAGCAATGAAAAAAGCAATAAAAGATAAACCAAAATTATTTCGATATTATTCATTCCTATGGTTCTGTAACTTAACAAGTCGATATCTCTTGAACGAAGCATTTGCGGGCAAACTTCCAGAGGAAATTTTTTCTTGTTTTAAAATCCCAAATTTATATTTTAAGTTTGGCTATTTAACCTGGGAACACCTTATATATGCATATTATATATACAGAATGTCCTCGACCATCCGTACATCCCTTTTCTTTCAAAAACTAAGCATTTTAGAGAAAAACGTTTTCGACAAAAATTGTATGGAATTGTTAATTGCAAATTACATATTTTTTCTTCGAAACAATTATGTGTTTTCTTTATACTAATTGATTCTTCTCATTATTTTGTACGTAAAAGTATTAAAGTAAAATAATCGAAAAATGAATATTTTACAAGTTATTTTATGGTTTATGTAAAATTAAGAAATGATTTCAAGCCTCATGACTCGAAAAGTACTTGATGAAAAAATACTTTATTATAGTATTTTGGAAAACTCTCGACATAAACTATAAGAATATGCAATAAAAAAAAATAGGTGATTCCATTTAAGAAATTAAAGGTGTCCTTAACCTGATCTTAAGGATGCCATCCAAGGTCAAACCAATGAAACCATCTTATGTTCCCCTCAAAACAAATATTTTTGTTCAAAATATTTTTCTCTAAAATGCTTAGTTTTTGAAAGAAAAGGGATGTACGGGTGGTCTAGAATACACTGTTCACACACACACACACACACACACACACACACACACACACACACACACACACACACACACACACACACACACACACACACACACACACACACACACACATGTATATATTGTATACAGGGTGTCCCATTTTAACTTGGACAGCAAAATATCTCAAAAACTAAGCCCCATATACAAAAATTTTTCAGATAAAAGTTGTATGGTTTCAAGGGGGATATAAGATGTTACCATTGGTTTGACCTTGAAGAGTCATTTGAAAGTCACGCGAAGGGCATTTCAATTTTTTAAATGGAACACCTATATATTTTTACATATTCTTGATCATCTCGAGATCTTTCCAAAACACTATAATAAAGTATTTCTTCATTGAATACTTTTCGAGTTATGAGGCTTGAAATAATTTCTTAATTTTACATAAACCATAAAATATCTAGTAAAATATTCATTTTTCGATTATCTTACCTTAATACTTTTATGTACAAAATAATGAGAAGAATCAATTGGTGTAAAGAAAACATACAGTTGTTTTTAAGAAAAAATATGGAATTGTTAATTGCAAATTCCATATTTTTTCTTAAAAACAATTGTATGTTTTCTTTACACCAATTGATTCCTCTCATTATTTTGTACATAAAAGTATTAAGGTAAGATAATCGAAAAATATTTTACTAGATATTTTATGGTTTATATAAAATTAAGAAATTATTTCAAGCCTCATAACTCGAAAAGTATTCAATGAAGAAATACTTTATTATAGTGTTTTGGAAAGATCTCGAGATGAGCTACAAGAATATATAAAAATATATAGAGTGTTCCATTTAAAAAAATTGAAGTGACCTTCGCGTGACTTTCAAATGACTCTTCAAGGTCAAACCAATGGTAACATCTTATGTCCCCCTTGAAACAACTTTTGTCTGAAAAATTTTTGTATATGGGGCTTAGTTTTTGAGATATTTTGCTGTCCAAGTTAAAATGGGACACCCTGTATATATATTGTAAATTAATGTTACTATTATAATAATTAATTGTAAATCAAAATAAAACATTAGCTCAAAATAATGACAATTATGGTATGTATTAAAAATAATAAAATTGGCGAGAAAGAACTAAAGCACGATAATTAGAATGCAGGAAAGAAGAATCTTCTCTCTTTTTTCTTTATTTATTGATATATTTCAAAATATTTATTTTCTTTAAAAACACCAAATACAAACGTTTCGTTCTATGCTTTGATCCATTTTTAATGATTTTAATATTAATGATAATTTTTAATAATAATTTTAATATTAATATTAATGTTAAAGAATGTCAGATAATAATACATAAAATTAATATATTAATATATTAATCATTTCACAATCGACATGAACAAAGCCAAACAGAAAAATTATCATGATGCATTCCACAATAATATATGTACATTTTCTCAAACAATTCTACACATTATTTTAATGCTAATTCAAAGTACTTTAATATGATAAATCCTGATATATTTATTATTTTTATGTTGGAGTTAAAAGTAAGAATACAGACAGCTATTGAACGGAAGTCAAATTCAAGAGATAGAAAAATTCAAGAAAATGACTCATCAGATCTATATTTAGTTTGCATAAAATTAATGTATAGATACAGTATGCCGTTGTGTACATGTGCATCCTATGGTGACTTGAAATTTAATTTATTTTATGTCTCAACTCGCCATAGGTTTACCGCTCTTATTTGGCATTTCATTTTATCATTGCATAATTGTAATTAATTTTTATAATTATAATAATTTTTTAATTGTAAATTTAAAAAATTGTAGACTACAATATTTATGAAAATTTTCATTATTTAAAAAAATTGATTAAAAAGTGGAAACAAAATTAAACGCAATATAATTTTAAGAGCTAAATTTAGTTATATATATTATACATATTAGTTATATATATTATACATATTATATATTTAGTTATATATATTATATATATTATACATACCACATTATAAAAGTGTTTACGAAGTTTTTTTATTACAACAATTATATAACAATTATATATGTGTATACTAAAAGATCCTTTCTTATGTAAATGTGCTATTGTGTGTATGTATTTGTAAACATAATCGAAAAATATTAATATTTAATTTTCTTTTAAAAATTTTAAAATATTTTATATCATATGTTTTGAAAAGTAATGGCTCTCAAAATTAATACTAAGATTATAATAATATATCTCACATATAATTCACATGCAAGAATAAAGAGAAACAATAAATTATTAAAGAAATTAGTAAAGAAATATAATAAAATTTCAAAATTATTTGAATTTAAATTTTATATTTTATTAAAATCCCTACAACAGATCTTATATAAAAAAGAGAAATTATTCTTATATGAATTGTGTATTCTTATGTGAATATTTTAGTATTACAAATTTAAATATTGTTATTTTCATTATATTTGATTTTAATTGTTGATTTTAATTGTTGATTTTAATTGTTGATTTTAATTGTTTATTACATTTTAATTGAAATAATATAAATTGAATTGTTAAGAGAAAAATATAAGTTTTTCTTATTTTATATTATAAACAAAGATATATAGAGAGAAATATGTATTTATATAGAAGTTAAATAAAATTTTATTTTATTTATTTTTTATATATTCTTAAAACGAATAACTTTCCGTTATATATTGTTCTTAATTAATTTATTTTAAATAATATATTTAAATATATAAATACTATAAACAATATTAAATAATTTAAATACACAAAATAGAGAAATATATAATAAATACAATCTTAATATAAGTTTTTACGCATATAAATAATTTCTATTACCTTTTATAAATTTCTTATTGCATAAAGTACATTTGAGATACAAGATTTCTAAAAAAGAAATCGGAGTCAGATTTTCTCTTGAAATTATTCAAATTTACATTATAATTAAATCTATTCTTATCTTTCTTATTTATCTCCAGTTTTCTTTAGCAAAGAAAGACAAAGTAAGAAAATTATGCTATGAAAGCTTAGTTGATCACTGCCATATTGGCTATTAAAAGCTTATCGATTTAACAAATGACTAATACTGCGTCTACTAATATCATGGTGGAAGAAAAACAAGGTGTGTTCTTGCACATCTTTTTGTGCTTTGGGCTAAACAGGAGACACAATGATTTATTGGTCAATAAAATTCAGAAATATATGAAGTATATATATATCCAATCTATATACAGGGTAGACTAAATGAGTCTATAATGGGAAAAATCTCGAAATAGAGCAAAATACAGCAAAATGTTTCAGACAAAAGTTGTATGGTTTCGAGGGGGACATAAAATGGCACTATTGATTTGACCTTGAAGAGTTATTTGAAGATCCCATGAAGATCACCTTCAATTTCTTAAATGGAACCTACATTTTCTCATTACATATTCTTGTAGCTTATCTCGAGAGCTTTCTAAAACACTATAATTAAGTACCTTTTCGTTAAGTACTTTTTGAATTATAAGGCTTGAAATCATTTCTTAATTTTACATAAACCATAAAATATCTTGTAAAATATTCATTTTTCGATTATCTTACCTTAATATTTTTATGTACAAAATAATGAGAGGAATCAATTGGTGTAAAGAAAACACAT
This sequence comes from Camponotus fellah, assembly GCA_030586385.1. Taxonomy (NCBI): domain Eukaryota; kingdom Metazoa; phylum Arthropoda; class Insecta; order Hymenoptera; family Formicidae; genus Camponotus; species Camponotus fellah. The sequence goes on along the minus strand of JAPIVC010000322.1, from coordinate 298,910 downwards.
AGTTGTTTCTAAGAAAAAATATGTAATTTGCAATTAACAATTCCATATTTTTTTCTTAAAAACAACTGTATGTTTTCTTTACACCAATTGATTTTTCTCATTATTTTGTACATAAAAGTATTAAGGTAAGATAATCGAAAAATGAATATTTTACTAGATATTTTATGATTTATGTAAAATTAAGAAATGATTTCAAGCTTTATAATTCAAAAAGTATTTAACGAAAAGGTACTTAATTATAGTGTTTTAGAAAGCTCTCGAGATAAGCTACAAGAATATGTAATGAGAAAATGTAGGTTCCATTTAAGAAATTGAAGGTGATCTTCATGGGACCTTCAAATAACTCTTCAAGGTCAAATCAATGGTACCATTTTATATCCCCCTCGATATCCATATACGCTCTCTTGCCCAATCTTCAGAACACGCTGAATTTCAATTCCTCTAACAAGCATAACTCGTTTTCTTTCCATCATGTACACTAGGATTGCGGTCCGAAATGTCCTTATATAGTGTCCCTAGAAGATATATATACAGGATGTCCCAGACCACCTATACACCCCTTTTAAAATGAAAATAAATTGCGAACAATTTTTAAATAAATCGGATACGTTCTATCAAATGGTGATATTTTCAATTTTTTATTCCGACTGGTAATATGCCATCCGGATAGGAAGTTGAATTTTTTTAGGGAAACGTGGTACTTTACTGGTATATACAGGGTATATTGTAACGTGTGGGATCCACTTCAGGGATAGATAGGGGACAACAAAAAAAGTTTATATTAACATGTGTCCTATTTGACCTGGTTACAAAGTTACAGGACATTTAATATTTAAATAACAGACAAATCAGGCTATTTCGCAATATGTAATATCTTTCAGATATAGACAAGCCTGTTGTATATCCTGACCTTAGATGTCATACGAACGACCGTTTTTTTTTATTTATGGAGCCATTTAAAGGCAATTGCGTATTCTGCACCCATTGTGTTGAAGTTCTACGTATGCATACAAGAAGCTTGCCAACAGATCCGACGTATACTTGAAATATTTGAAGAGTGCGACAGTCTTCAATACAGCGACTACATGCTTGCATTCAGAGCGGGAGAGTAGCCATTTCGAGCACCTTATATGAATGTAATCGGTTGCCAGTTATTTAAATATTAAACATTCTGTAACTTTGTAACAAGATCAAATAGGACACATGTTAATATGAACTTTTTTCATTGTTGGTGTGCCCTATATCCTTCTCTGAAGTGGATCCCACATGTTATGATCCATCCTGTATATATATATATATATATATATATATATACAGTGTCCCATTTTAAAGGACTCTCTCAAATATGTCAGAAACATTGCGTTAAATCGATAAATGTTCCAAACAAAAGTTGTGTGGCTTCAAAGAGGCCATAAGAGGATGATAATGATTTGACCTTGGAAAATCATTTGAAGGTTATGTGAAGGTCAACTTTAAAATCTTAAATGGAAACCCCACTTTTTATTTGGTATTCTTGTAGCTGACATCGAGAGCTTTCCAAAAAATTATAATTAAATGTTTTTTCATTAAATACTTTTCGAGTTATAAGACTTGAAATAATATCTTAATTTTACATAAATCATAAAATATCTAGTAAAATATTCATTCTTCGATTATTTTATCTTAATACTTTTATGTACACCGCGTGCATTGGCATATTTATTCTATTAAATAATAATCATATTATATAAAGAGAAAATGATAATTATTATTTAATTTAATAGAATAAATACACCGGTGCACACGGTTCAACCGCATTTTAGCTCCGTTAAAGAAAAAAATGAAAAATATATCGATATCGATATTAAAGCGCGCGAGATGCGTATAGAGACAGCGCGGTGTCCCGTCTCTATATAGCTGTCTCGCTCACACTCTCTCATTCGAGCGCCGAGCGAGAGAGACGGCTATCGGACACCACTAACTCAGTATCACGTTTCATAGTACTTTCTCTCTCGCTCTTGTGCCGTGCGCGAAGGACGGAACATTGGAACGCCCCCCACTACTCTACCCCCACTTTTTCTCCCGCTGCCCGGCTCGTGTATGTGCGCGTTTCGCTTGTGTGATGTCAGTGAACGTCAACACCAGCATAGCGGGATACCATTCCTGCCGGTGCGTGTATATATATACAAGGTAGACCAATAACTTTGTCCACCTGGAATATCTTCGTTATTTTTAGAGATACAAAAACTTCGTACTTATAAAAGTTGTACAAGAGGGCCGTAATATGCTAATAATTTTTTTGTAGGTGAAGGCGCTTCACAGATTTCAAGGTCATCTCCATTTTTTTAAATGGAACCTCCTATTTTTTATTACCTACTCTTATAGCTTATCTCGAGAGTTTTCCAAAACACTATAATAAAGTATAGAGTTCTGTCTCCTTTAGATACAACAAATAAAAAAGTTTGAATTTTCTATGGATAAACGGCACAGTCGGACTGAAAAGGATAAAGATATCGAAATTGTTGTCGACCCCACCAACTTTAACAACATTACACAAGGTTTATCAAAAACCATTAACGGATAGTTTATCAATTTATCAGTTGTATTCCCTGAAAATATTATACAATTTCTACAACTAGGGAAAAACTTTAATCTCCCCATCAATAAGAACAAAGAATTTACCATCCATTTTATTAAAAACTTTGAAAACAATATCAGGAAACTTCCGGCTGAAAATAGAACAATCATAAGAAACAGGTCATCTAACATTTTACAGACTATGGTCCGTATTTAGAACAAAGATGTTAGCGCGTTGTTATCCAATAGAAAAACTTGTTTTATATAATACAAACACTTCTATTGGATAACAACGCGCTAACATCTTTGTAAGCGCGTTCTGAATACGGACCTATCTCTTCGTACTCTTTTCCAAGAACTCCGATTAACAGCACATTATTACATTGGAACTCTATAACAAGAAAGTTTCTCAAAGAAAATAATAATATCATTCTCACTAGAGCGGATAAAGATAACGTAACTGTAGCTTTGAACAGAGTTGAGTATATCGAAAAGATTGAAAAAACTCTTGGAGATCTTAATACATATACTCCGATTCCAAAAGATCCCACCAATAAACTGTTGTCGAGCTTACGAAATCTCATCACCAGATGGAAAAATAATAACTATATTTCTATCTCCACATATCGGCAAATTTTCACAGAAGATACATTTCCTAGAGTTTACGGCCTGCCTAAAATCCATAAAACTAACTGTCCGTATCGCATGATTATATCTTCAATTAATAGTCCATTTTAAAATAGCCACTTTTCTACATAAATTAATGTTTTCTAGTTTCCCGACGTCATATAGTTACATTAAAAATAGCTTACATCTTATTGAAAAAATCTCAGATCTACACATAGATGATAATTATAGATTAATCTCACTGGATGTCATCTCGTTATTTACTAAAATTCCGATTGAAATGGCACTGGATAGCGTTTCTAGCAGATAGCAATATCTATCTGATAAATGCAAGATCTCTAAGGATGAATTCTTAACTGGTGTCAGCCTCGTATTGAATTCTACTTTTTTCATATTTAATAAAAAATTTTACAGACAATCTTTTGGCACGCCAATGGGTTCACTTATCTCACCAATAATAGCGGACGTAGTCATGCAAGATTTAGAAATCAGAGCTCTTGAAAATTTGAAATTCACACTTCGTATATATGTTAGATATGTTGATGATGTTCCGGCGAATAGGATAGTGCAAACTTTGAATATATTTAATTCATTTCATAACAGAATTCAATTCACACTGGAAACCGATAATGAAGGCAGGATAAATTTTCTCGATACCACGATAACCATCGTGGACAACCATATCATTCATAATTGATACCAAAAACCAACATGCTCTGGGAGATATCTTAATTTTTTCTCCCAACACTCATTCTGTCAAAAGAGGGGCACTGTTTTTGGTCTTGTTGATAGAACCTTTCTGTTATCTCACCCAGAGTTCCAAAAATCTAATCTAGAACTAGTTGTTAACATTTTATTAAACAATGGATACGCGTTAAATATTATTTTCCATCTCATGAATGTGCGGCTGAAACACCTCGTCAACAATTATAATACTAAAAAAGTCGATCTTAGCGTATCGATCGATAATCTAGTGTCATATTTTCCAATCCCATATTTACCTGGACTATCAGAATCATTTAAACATATCACAAAGGATATAAACACAAAAATAATGTATGTAAGTCTCAATAAAATGAACAACTTTATAAAAGTCCACAAGGATAATCTCCTAACACTCAGTAAGTCTAATGTAGTTTACAAAATTAATTATGGTAACTGTATTGCTTCATATGTGGAGCAAACAAGCAGAAAACTGAGTACGAGAATTTCTGAACATCGGTCACATATCCATAGAAGGTCTAGCAACAAATCTGTTATTACTGACCACAGACTAAGTTTTGACCATGATTTCTTATGGGAGGATGCAGAAATATTGGATTTGGAGCCCTTTCTCAATAAAAACCTTATTTCTGAGGCCCTTTATATAAAGAGATAGAATAATGGATTGAATTTCCAAACGGACACGGAATGCTTATCCAGCTTTTATTTAGAAATTATAACAAGCTACCGAAATTGTAAATAACCTTTTCTTGACAAGAAATATATATAAGCTGACACAGTGCGTCCGCTGTTCACTCTATGTTTTAATTTCAGACTGTTTAAATTTAAAAGTACATTCTGATCACTACTCATATTCTATTTTATAATGTGGAAAATTCTTATTATAAGTTCTTATTATAAGTTCATTTTTATACTTTTTTTATATTCCCCTTTGTAATTTTTTAGTCGATTCATTGCTATTTACATTGAGTTTATTAACTTCCTTTTTTGATTTATTAATATTATTTATTTTGTTTTTTATCACAATCTCCTTAGTGGATGGTCCCTTGGTTTTCTTTCCCTTCCGGACAAATTATCTTGTGGATTTTGCTGGGGGATGAAATTTATTAACTGGTCATTTAGAGAGGAGCACCCTAATATAATTTTTTGTTTGGATTTCCACGAACAGCAGCGGACGCACTGGAGCTATTGCCATCGCCTGACTTCATCGTAGTAGGTTCACCTGCTGATATTTCTCTCCGCCTTTCTTCCCTAATCTCTGTTATTTCATCCTTTAACAACAACTTTACTTTGTATCATTTATTTATGTTAAACTCAAATTTGCGCTGATGAGGATCAAAAACTTGAACGAAACGTCCATTTAACCATGTAAAGGAAGTTAGTCTTCGAAACGATTAATATGTATTTCTTTTAATTGGAATTGTTAACATACTAACCGTATTATTAAAGTTTTTTTTATGCTCTTAAGCTCATTATTGTCAATTTTATAATAAAGTATTTCTTCATTGAATATTTTTTGAGTTATGCAGATTGAAATCATTTCTTAATATTATATAAACTATAAAATATCTAATAAAATATTCATTTTTCGATTATCTTACTTTAATGCTTTTATGTACAAAATAATGAGCGAAATCAATTGATTCAATGCACCTAAATATTTTCCGAATAATACGTTTTACAGAAAAATGTTTCAGACAAAAGTTATATATGGTTTCGAGGGGGCCATAAGATAGTACCATTGGTTTGATCTTGAAGAGTCACTTGAAGGTCACATAAGGGTCATTTCAATTTTTTTAAGTAGAATACTCTATATATTTTTGCACATTCTTGTAGCTCATCTTGAGAGCTTTTCAAAACACTATAACTAAGTTAGTTTTCATTAGGTACTTTCCGAGTTATGAGGCTTGAAATCATTTCTTAATTTTACATAAACCATAAAACATCTAGTAAAATATTTATTTTTCGATTATCCTACTTCAATACTTTTATGTACAAAATAATGAGAGGAATCAATTGGTGTAAAGAAAACACATAATTGTTTCGAAAAAAAATATGTAATTTGCAATTAACAATTTCATATTTTTTCTTAAAAATAATTGTATGTTTTCTTTATACCAATTGATTGCTCTCGTTATTTCGTACATAAAAGCATTAAGATAAGATAAATCGAAAAAGAATATTTTACTAGATATTTATGGTTTATGTAAAATTAAAAAATGATTTCAAGCTTTAAAACTCGAGAAGCACTTAATGAAAACTAACTTAATTATAATGTTTCGGAAAGCTCTCGAGATGAACTATAAGAATATGCAAAAGCATGTAGGGTGTCCCGTTTAAAAAGTTGGATGTGACCTTCACGTGACATTCAAGTGAGTCTTTAATGTCAAACTAATGGGGACATCATCTTATGTCCCCCTTCAAGCTATACAACTCTTGTTTGAAACATTTTGTTCTACAATCAAAATTAAAAAGTTATGAAAGTGGAACTTTTAAAATGGGATACCCTGTATACAGGATGTCAGGAAATTTTTGACCTTTATGAAGTAAGGAGGTAGAATGGCTCAAATTAAGAAGGAAGGACTTGTATTGTTTTGTGATTGTCGCAATAATTAACGAAAAATTAAGTAAAGAAGATCGGGCAATGCGCGTGGCTAGAAGCACACGACGGCAAAGACGATCTGACTGTAACATAATGGCGGCGCGCGGCGAAGCGATAAGGGGAGGGGAGGAGCGATGAGTGTGTAAGCGCGTGGCTAAGGAGGATAAAGGTTCTTCCTTCTTAATTTGAGCCAATCTACCTCCTTACTTCGTTAAGGTCAAAAATTTCCTGATACCCTGTATATCATAGTGCGCAGGCGCCGAGCTCACACGTACGCTTACACTTACATGTCTGCTCAGTTGTAGTTGCGTGCTGCTACATATGCACTGTAGCAACTGCCTGCGAGAACTAAGACGGTTTTAGTAAAAATCTTGTGTTTGTGTAGATTTTGTTTGTGGTTGTGTAATTAATAGTGAAAATGAAGTATACTCTGCAGGAATATATGGATATGATTGTGGTATACAGGCTAGAGGGAGAAAATATTTATCGCGCGGTCGCAGTTTACAGAATGATTTCCCGAGCGTGCTCGAAAACCAAGTGGACGTACAATTTTACATGTTGTGCAATAATTATGTGAAACTGGGTGTCATGTATAATATATATATCGGGATAACCGGTCCAGCAGTACGTCTTCGTGTACGAAATGAAGAGAGGATTTTTGAAGCATTTTATGAAAATCCTGGAACTAGCATGCGTCGTGTGGCACATGAATTTGGTTTTTCGCGATACGTGGTACATCATGCTTTACGTGTAACAGATTACGTCCGTATCATTATCAATGTATGTATCACATTTTATCGAGGGATTTTCAACTATGAATCAATTTTTATGAAGGTACTGCATCAATTTTTTACATTTACGATACAGTCAGCGTACAGTATCGGCATTTTGAACAATTTTTATTAAATTGAGAGGAATAGGCCTATAGAGAAAACCACTATAAAAAAAGCGCATGCTATCTACCGCAAGATGGTGTGGAAATGATAGCGCATTTTTTCGCCACTAAAAGGACCAGTCATTTTTCGGCGTGTTATTGCAATATATCACACGCCACCATCATGTCTCGGAGAGCGATCCGCTCATCGCTTCGCCGCGCGCCTAGTATAAAATTACATTGGGACGACTTTCGCCATGCACTTCTATTCACGCAGATTGGCCGAGCTTCTTTATTTAATTGTTCGTTATTTATTATGAATATCACAAAACAATAAAGGTCCTTCCTTCTTAATTTGAGCTACTCTAACTCCTTACTTCGTGATCGCAAAAATTTCCCTGACACCCTATATGTAGCGCTTGTATATGTTGCCTGTGTTAGTTCTGTTCTTATATTATTCGCTGGAAAGAAGTGGAGCCAGAAGATATGGTTATCCTTGAGTAATTGAATAGTTTAGACTGGACTTAATTTATTTCTGGTATATATACAGTATTTACATGGACCGTTAATGTAAAATTAAAAAGACCGTTTATGTGAGTGTTACGTCCGGTGGACTCCATGATTCTTTTCTTTCTTCGGAACGATATCATAGAAACTAATAAAAATCGGTTCTGATTTTAAAAGTAAGCAATCTTTCAGCGCATAAGAAAACGAAACTTAACCCGCGTAAATAACCAGAGTGGCCAGTCGAGATAGCGCTAAAGAAAATTTAAATAAACTTTTAAATTATGAGATTCGGAAATATATGAAACTCGAATCATTCGTATCAATTGAAACCAGCTTATCTCGATATCCTAAACAAAGATCCTGTGGTCGTCGAGAAATTGACGAAAAGAAAAATAAATCTTATGAAATCAATACTGCACGTGCGCTCGTTCGATAGGCCACCCTCAAGCGCTCCCCAAATCGTCAAGCAATAAAATAATCAGCTCACTCCCACTCTCTACTGGATGGAGCTAAGTCTCGAGCCAAAGGGCTCAACCAATTAAAATCTTAGGACACTCCTCTCTTACTAAAAAATCGAACTTCCTGACCCTAAGAAGGGAGTATTAGAAATTATTTGATCAAGAAAGATTCCCACCATCCAGAAGGGAGGAGGAGCAAAAACTTTAAATTTCACGAACCGAAAGCGCGGACACACAGTTTTTACTCAGTTTTCTTACTCAGTTTTTACTATCAATTATTCCGCTCAAAGAAATATATATATATATATATATATATATATAGCAAAAAGTGAGTGAAGTGTCCATCCAGAGGGCCCTTCTAGGCACTGCAGTCTGCACCATTCTCATTGGCCCATTCGTAATTCGCTCCGGCTAAATTGGAAAAAGAAAATATATATATATATATATATATATTCTCAAAATATTTCATCGCACTCAATAATTAGTAAGTTTTATCCAACTATACTCCTATTTTTTATCCATCGTTAAGTTGTCATTGGGAAGGATTTTTAATCATTTAAATTAACAATCGAATAATTAAAAAGTAGATTAAATGATTATCTTCATTTATCAGATCAACCATTTAAATCTCGTCCTCTGGTTCATTCCTTAATCCATCCTCTTCATAAACAATTCCCTGTTCGTCGAGAATCTCCGCAAGGCGGTTCACGAACAATTCCCTGTTCGTCGAGAATCTCCGCAAGGCGGTTCACGAACAATTCCCTGTTCGTCGAGAATCTCCGCAAGGCGGTTCACGAACATTTCCCTGTTGGTCGAGAATCTCCGCAAGGCGGTTCACAAACAATTCCTTGTTCGTCGAGAATCTCCGCAAGGCGGTTCACGAACATTTCCCTGTTCGTCGAGAATCTCCGCAAGGCGGTTCACGAACAATTCCTTGTTCGTCGAGAATCTCCGCAAGGCGATTCACGAACAATTCCCTGTTCGTCGAGAATCTCCGCAAGGCGGTTCACGAACAATTCCCTGTTCGTCGAGAATCTCCGCAAGGCGGTTCACGAACAATTCCTCGCTCACCTCGAATTTCTATAATACCGCTCATAAACAATTCCTAATCTTACTTGAGTTTAAGAACAGATTCCTTCTTCGACCTCCTCTTAAAATTCCAATCTTTTTGAATTCATTTCCGCACTAAATTATTCCTTTCATATTTAACTATACAATCTAATTAAGGGTTAAGATAAAATTTTTTTGTTTCGGGACTAAATCATTATTTTACCTAAATAATCTTCTCCCAATGACAATAATAATAGAATTAGCAAAAGTTATATCTGCGTAAATTCCTTGAAAATTATTATTAGTGCTTCACGGGTAAACGGCGGGCTGCATTGCGGTGGCGGAATCGTCGGAACAAGCGTTCCAAACAAGAACAGCTTACGGCGGAACTCCCCTCCGATAAACTAAATAGTATTAATACTCTCTCTTTCATCGAAGACACACATCGTGACACACACCCACTCGACAAAACCCCCTCGATCCCTCCACCCAGTTACTCCCCTATCTCCTCATCAGTACCTTCCTCCCCCTCCCCCAGCACACCTGTCTCAAGTTCACCACCATTATCCGAATCACCTCCCAGATCTCCTACCCCGATCTCACTTGAATCTTCTCCTCTCCCTCATTCCTCATCCAATCGCTCTTTTGAACCTTCCCCTTCTCCTTCCCTCTCTCCTGTACTCTTATTAGAATCTCGATCTCCGTCTCCCATACCTGATCCCCTCGACTCCGATCCTCCATCCCCTTCGACCTCTTCAGAGTCCTCGGAATTCGTCCAGGATCCAGAAGATTTCGCGAGAGATCTTCCCAACCTTGATGAGAGTTCCTCTGGCTTTCCCACAGAGTCCCCGGAACATCCTTCCCCCTCCCGTGCCAATTTCTTAAATTATTTTATATCACAGTTCTCTCTCCTTGAGCTTCCCATTCCGGAAGGAGCCTTTTGCGTAGGTCCCGGTGATGTGGACCACCAAGAATTCCTTCACTATTTAACCACCGCCCCGCCCGACGCCATAATTCCTTGGTTCCTCCCTGGGTCACATTTACCTCTGGCCGTTCCCATCCAAGCCCTCTTGAAGAAATTCCCTCCATCCACAATCCAGATTGATGACCTCTGATTTATGCCCTCAATAGAAAAATCTAAAATTTGCGAAAAATTGTAAAAACCAGCCAGGATTTATTAAAGCTAAACTCCCCATTAATTATCCTGGCTGATGACCCTCGTACTATTGTAACACCCGCGAGATTACATATACACATATACATCCACAGATACAACACATCAATATACTTTGTAAAATTATTTCAAATAAAATAAGATTTTTAGTTTAAAAAAAAATAATATATTTTTTTTTCTATTTAACCCAGTCACATTTCCGGATTCCCAAAATCGTACAAGGTCTCGTCCCGTGTAAAAGAGATTCGATTCTCTTACCAAAAGGAGACCGACGAGCGCAACGGCCTTTACTCGTACAGAGTTAAAGGGACCATTCTGGTCACTGACCTGTGTCAGGCTCTTGACACTGCGCTCGACCCGATCCTTACACACGTTCTAAAGTGTGTCACCGGGTAAGTAGGTTACGTCCTTCCAGATGGCCCGACCTTTCAAGGGTCTGGACGTAACATGAGTCTGTGTTAAATTATTCGTTTTCTATAAAAGATATGAGGTCGATGTTCGTATATTTTATGGGCTCTAGACTGTTATTGTTCGGATCGGCGCGTCCGTCTGAACTCCCTTGTCGCTGCAGGGCGTCTCCCAGTCCAATCGGGATTTGGTCGCTTGATTCAGGCCGAGAAGATGGATTCCACGATGAACAGCTTGATCTGCATGCTCCGGGTTGATAATGCAATAGACGATGATGGCAGCGGCGACAGAGCTATTAGTACGCTCTAAGGATCGGTAGATGAAGTGTACCGCATCCTGATGTCCCAAATGTGGAGTAAATACGTGGAGGCCTAGTCAGCGGTCGGTCATTCAAGTCGACCGTGATGAATTTCCAAACCAGCAACGGGTGGAATTCCCGTTTTGCTGCTGGCTTCTCTTGAGTTAAATACCGGATATTAGGTCCGGATGATCGCGACGTCAAAATCGGTTGTAGTCGGTGCTCCACGTCCAACGGCCGAGTATTAGGCCCTGATGATCGGGACGTAAATACTGGCCGCGGAATCCTTGAAAGCCGATTGGCGATGTTGCCGGGAGTAAAAACTCTGTCGAAGATTTCACAGACTAAAAGTCTGTATTTGGAGCGGTTAATGCTCCTGCAAAATATTGAGAAGTTTGGCGACTTTTCTAATATCAAACTCACTAGTGAGTAGCTGAACTGTGACTCGATACTCCGTCTTCTCGGGTTGTCTTATATACTGGCTGCCTCGTTTCCTTTATGCGAAATGATTTGCCTCTATGGTCATCTATTTCGCCTAGGATTGAATCGCCTTGAGGTTCGCACCAACGTACCAACACGTAGCGCATGTACGGCATATGGTGCAGTATGCGCTGAATGTGTGGCGGATCATAGCCACCACAAGTGAAATCTAATATTTCAAAAACGGTGTACTATAAAAATATGAAACCTGTGAATAAATCCAGAAAGGATATAAAATTTTATAAAAAGATGTAATATCCCTCTAAAAAAATCTTACAAAGATAAAAAAATACGCCAAGTTAAAAATAAAAAATAAAAAATAATAAATAAAAAATATTCTATCTTTTGTTACGTCCGATGGACTCCCCGATTTTTTTCTTTCTTCGATATCGTGGAAGAAAGAAATCAAGGATCGGCTTGCATTTGAAACGCAAAGCGATTCTTCTTAGAAATAATGATAGCGTATAAAGAACATAATCTACTCGTGTATATAATTGATATTTGAAGCAAATTTAATGCTGAGAATGGCCAGAGATATCGTTAACAAAACTAAATAAATTCGTGAAATGAAAAGTTGTTATAAGATCTTTCAACCGCTCGGTATCTATTGATACGGCTTTATGTTTCGTAGCTGTTTTATCTAAAGAATTTTTAAAAACAAAAATCTGCTGGTCTTCGAGAATTATCAAAATCTAAACATATAAGAATATTCCAGCTGGTTGAAGTTTGGAACGTTCCTGGAATGATTTTTTTAAAAATAATTTGTTCCATTTCTTCTTTGGTATAGAAGAGCTTCTGAGAGCTACAAACAAAATAAAAAAAGAATTGATCCGATACATCCTTCGGAAGATACCCTTATGCTCAAAAAAACTTCTCCTAGACTATTTAAAAAATTCTGTCTTTGACAAAAATGATTTGTTCCATTTCTTCTTTGGTACAGAAGAGCTTCTGAGAGGCACAAACAAAATAAAAAAAGAATCGATCCGATACATCCTTCGGAAGATACCTTTATGCTCAAAAAACTTTCTCTAGACTATTTACAAAATTCTGTCTTTGACAAAAATGATTTGTTCCATTTCTTCTTTGGTACAGAAGAGCTTCTGAAAGTCACAAACAAAATAAAAAAAGAATCGATCCGATATACCTTTCGGAAGATATCCTACCTATGTAAAAAAAAATTCCTCTAGACCATTTAAAAATTTTTGTTATACAACATTCGAGAAAAATAATGTACGGTTTTTATATTTAAATAAATTTTGTGTAAAGGTACCCAAAAAAAAGACAAAATTAAACAGAAACATTTCTGAATTGTAATTTTTATTCTATATATAAATTTGTAACGATGCACCCCGTGCACCCCCTTAAATGCATCGTTTACCCGGCATGCGATCCGCCGGAAGCTGCCGCCCGGCAGAACATCCGCCGGGCAAAGGCAGGGGCGCGGTGCGCCCACTTTTTTAAACGAACAACGAGCCGTTAAACGACGAGCCGAACACCGCTGAGCGCTGCCGACATGCCCCGAATCGTCGACCGGCGAAAACCCGCGCTCGGCGCGCACCCCGATCCCCTCCGAACGGGCCCCGACCGTACCGTTTTCCGATAACCCGTTCGGAAGGGGAAATACCGCCGCGCGCCGGCGCGGGCAATTAGCCCGGTATAAAACAGACATGTTCGGCAGACTAATAACCTTTTTCCAGCTAGCTCACAGCGAGTGAACTAGCTCCGAAAACCTAGACCGCTCCTGAAGAGTAGCCAAAAAGATCCGAGGAAAAGAGGTAGAGCGAACTCTTCCTCCATCGAGTGTTCTCGATCCTCGATCAAGGCTCTTTCCGTCTTCTTTCTACAACCGACCGAAAAGAACGAACCCGAGCGCACTCCGGTTCGGTCGAGAGATCTCGACACCACGGTCCACGATCCGACCACCACACGCCGTGCATTTCATCTCGAGGTGGAGAGCAGAGCCACCCCGGACGAGTAGTTCTCGTCGGCACGGCGTTCCTCGAAATTCCATTTCCAACCACGGGAAATACCGCGATACTTCCGAGGAAGATCCGCATCGCGGACAACAATTATAATTCGCGGAATTACAACCTGCCTTATCACCGCCAGAAAAACCGGGCTAGACCGAGCGCCCAGACACGCGCATAGAAAGACACGACGCGCGCTACGACAGCAGTCATTGACCGCGCGGAAACATAAACACGCGCATTGTATCAAATAAAGATCCACGACGCGCATCGGAATTTTGTACCGAACCGCATCCGTATTGCGAGCGAGCGGATTGCACTCTTTTCTCACAAATCTCTTGCGCGCCGATTTAGTTCAATCGAGCGGAAGCATTTCCGGATATTAGACCACGCGTTCACACCGTCCGTGCCACGCGCTGGCAATACCACGAGCGCCGCATCTCTCGTAATCTCGCGTCACCATAGACGCACTCGGCGTCCATAATATACGCACCTACACACACACGCACACACATACACTCTGTACACCACACACTTACACACAATAAATACTTTTTTTTTTAACCATACGCACACGCTCTCGTTATTACGATCCCTGATCCCGACTCGTACTATCCGACGACACTTCAAGCGGAAGTCGTCCGTGACATTGGCGCCCGAACAGTAGTAAAACTAGAATACGAATAGAGCGTGCATACATAAGAATGAAAGCGTGGATCTATAGATTAAGTAAAGACCAATTGATTACGATGGCGAAAGCGCTAAATATAGAAGACGCGGGTACTTTGGAGGAACTTCGCAAACGAATGAGTCGATTCGCGGAGGAACATCCCGAACAGGACGACGCTTTCGAGGCGTACACAGGGGAAGTGAGAACCCAGGGGGCGATTCCCCGACTAGCAGCCCCGACACCGGCAAACATAGATTTCCGGACACCCACGGCCACGGAAATGGCGTTTTCCTACGACGGTAAAACGATTAATCAAATTCGCAAATGGGGATGCCATTTTGATGGCCGGGACCCCGCCGCTTTTTTAGAAAGGGTGGGGGAGTTAAGACAGGCGTATGGGTTCACGACAACACAACTCTTACAGGGACTCCCCGAATTATTAAAAGGAGACACGCTATTGTGGTACAGGAATTACCGGGACTCATGGGAAACGTGGAATGAATTCGAACGCGATTTCCGGAGACAATTTTTACCTCGACGATACGCGGCTACATTGCGTCGAGAAATTATGGGGCGACATCAGCAATCGACGGAAAAGTTTGCACAGTACGTCACGGTAATGATGACACTGATGCGTCGGGCCGGAGGGTACTCGCGAGACGAGCTCGATATCATTTACGAAAATATGAACCCGGCTTATAAACATTACGTGAGGATCGACGACACGGCATAGTAGAATTACAGACCCGGGCCGCGGAATTCGAAGACATACTACAAGAACAGAAAGACGCGGCAAAACGCGAAAAAGACACCGCAAAACCGGCAATAGCGGCGGTATATAACAAAAAGATTGCTGCTGGCGATGCAAGCAAAGAGGGCACACGCGCGCGCAGTGCCAGAGACAAGCAAAGAAATTTTGCTCCCAATGTGGGCGGGACGGAGTCCTAACAAGAGACTGCCACCCGAAGGCGGGAAAAGCCTCCAGGCCGGGGAAAGCGCGGGTCGCGAACACAACCCCGAGCCCCGCATAACATTCACGCCGCGACCGCACATAACGATAATTATTCAAGGACAAAAATACCAAGCCTTGCTAGACGGAGGATCGGAGATCTCCCTAGTCAATCACATCACAGCCCAAGAATTGAACAGAAAAGGGTTCAAAACCCAAGGAGAAAGGGGGGCGGTAAGCCTGGCAAACGGATCCACGGGCGAAACGCAGGGATACATGGAACTTCCGGTTCAAGTAAACGAACAGACGATCAGGCACACCTTCTTCATCCTCCCACATATGGAGGACAGAGTAATCATAGGGATCGATCTGCTGTACAGATTACACTTAGGAATTCCACCACCACCGAAATATGTAAAGAAGATGCTACCAAAATGCAATGCAATCGGGGGACTAGCCGTGCAGACTCCAGAGGAAAGGGAGCGATTACAACAATTCCTGGAGAAGGAATTGGAGCAATTTAAGGAAGTCCGCGGACCAACGGACAAAGCAGAACACCTCATCAGATTAAAAGATGAAACGCCCATCAAGCAAAGATACCGACCACGCAATCCAGCTATGCAGGCTATTATCGACAAAGAAGTGGACAAAATGATAGAACAAGGCGTGATCGAACCGTCACATAGCCCATGGAGCTCTCCAATCGTGATAGTAAAAAAGAAAGACGGCAAGCACCGGTTCTGCATAGATTTCCGCCGCGTAAATAACGTAACGCACAAAGACGCATATCCGCTACCACAAATCCCCGCGACACTTGACAAACTGAGAGAAGCGCGTTACCTATCCACGCTCGATTTAAAAAGCGGCTACTGGCAGATGCCGCTCGCGCCCGAAAGCCGACCAATAACCGCATTTACGGTTCCTGGGAAGGGATTATATCAATTCACGGTAATGCCATTCGGACTGCACTCGGCACCGGCCACATTTCAGAGACTACTAGATGCAGTCCTCGGGCCGGACTTAGAGCCTCACGTTTTCGTTTATTTAGACGACATTATCTCAGTAAAACATTCCACGAACACCTCGAGCTGCTCGCCGAGACCTTTCGTCGCCTTCGACATGCACAATTGCGGCTGAACCCTGACAAGTGTAAATTTTGCGTAGATAAATTAAGATATCTGGGACATATTATAGACCGGGAAGGGATTCGGACCGATCCGGAAAAAGTCAGCGCCGTGGCCGATTGGCCGGAACCGCGAACTGTCAAACAGATTCGGCAATTTATCGGGATGGCCTCGTGGTATCGGCGTTTCATTGCGAGTTTCTCCGAGATAGCGGCACCGCTTACCCGATTAACAAAAAAAAGCGCGCTGGACATGGGGAAACGAACAAGCGGAAGCATTCCGCACATTAAAAGCGAAGTGGTTTCCGCCCCAGTGTTGGCCTGTCCAGATTTTTCGAAACGTTTTGTACTGCAAACCGACGCAAGCACCTCCGGCTTGGGTGCGGTTCTGACCCAACAACACGAAAACGGCGAAAGAGTGATAGCGTACGCGAGTCGAACGTTAAACGCTGCGGAACGTAACTACTCGGCAACCGAACTCGAATGCCTAGCGATCGTCTGGGGAATTCGGCGGATGAAAAGTTACTTAGAGGGCTACGCTTTCACGGTCATAACCGACCATCAGGCCTTAAAGTGGCTACAAAAACTAGAATCTCCGTCCGGACGACTCGGACGCTGGGTATTCGAGTTGCAACAATATGAGTTCGACATAAAGTACCGGCGAGGGGTACAGAACCGCGTGGCAGACGCGCTGTCGCGACATCCCGAAATCGGTGCCGTGAAACGACGACGCTGCCGATGGTACGATCGAACCTTAGAGCAAGTACGCCAGGATCCAGAAAACAGACCGGAATACAGGATAAAGGAGGGGAAGCTATACAGACACATCCTGCACACGCTAAACTTCAAAGAGGAAAATAGCGACGCTCAATGGAAACTATGCATTCCGGCCCCAGTTCGTCAGAAGGTACTTCAAAAGTACCACGACGCGCCAACAGCCGGACATCTCGGCATCGCAAAGACAATAGCAAGGATTGCCGAGGGACATTATTGGCCAGGAATGTTCCGAGATATAGCAAAATATGTTCGGAACTGCGAGAATTGCCAGAGCCACAAGGCGTCACAAGAAAAACCACCGGGAAATTACACGCCACGGAGATTAGAAGACCCTGGCAACAAGTATGCATTGACCTAATCGGCCCAATGCCCAGGTCTAAAAAGGGACACACATGGCTGCTAGTCATGCAGGACCGTTTTTCAAAATGGACCGAGCTAGTACCGCTACGCCGAGCCACGGCTGACGCCGTCACACAGGCTGTGACAAACAACATAATCCTGCGACATGGCAAACCAGAAAGTATCTTGTCAGATAATGGCACACAGTTACGATCTCGGCAACTGGAAAAAGACTGGAGGAATGCAATATCAAGCACGTAACTACACCGGCATACGCACCGCATTGCAACCCAGTGGAGAGGACTAACCGCTCAGTAAAAACAATGATAAGCCAATACGTCGGCAAAGACCAAAGGACCTGGGATGAGAAAGTGAACGCACTCCAATTCGCGTATAACACGGCCGTACACGACGCAACGGGATACACACCAGCATTTCTGAATTGCGGCCGCGAATTGATCTCGCCTATGGACGATGACCCGCCGAACAGTCAACCGTCGGCTCCTGAATCAATTAAGAGACAGTTGGAAGAAGCCAACGAGCTCATCAAGATCAACCTCGCCAGAGCTTTCGAAAGGCAAAAACATTTCTATGATCTAAGAAGAAGAGCCTGGAAACCACATGTTGGCGAATGGGTGTGGAGAAGAGATCACCAATTATCCAAAAAGCGGCAAATTTCAATGCGAAACTCGCGCCGAAATACAGCGGGCCCTACGAAGTGCGTCGGGTAATATCGCCTGTAATCGTAGATCTCCGTAGCAGGCGAGGAAGTGGCTCCGGCACGTTCACATACAAGATTTAAAATCAGCAACAACCGATACCGGGCACAAGGACAACAACAATAACAACAACGACGATGACAATAGCGAGGACGAAAGCGAGTGACTTGATCCCCGCAAGTCACTTCGAATCGAGATGTCGAGTAACGAAGACATCCTACGAGCGATCGAGGAATACCTCGGCGAACCTTCCGCCACCGAAGCGCAACCCGCGCCTCCGGCTCCGCCACCTGAGCCGCAGCAGCCGCCGCAGCCGCGGCCGCCACGGGTCGGAACGATCGTCCAGCGTTCCGACCAACAGAACGCCAGGAAGCGGGAAATGCTCCTGGCACAGCCACCGCCACCACCAGCCAGGCGTCCGACGAGGCCGTATGAGAGGACACCACCGCCACTGCAGAAGACTGCAGCCGAGGCCCCGAAGGAGGAGATCCTGCGGCCAATGGGTCCCCTCACAGCGCCACCGATCAAGGTGGAGATAGAACCGGGCCTCATCGTAGAGGTACCGCATTTCGCGGTACATGTGAGTCGGCGATATAAGCCGCGGACACCGCAAGGACGATGGATCTTGCGTTTTTCCGGGGACGGAAAGCTTCGCTATAAGCGAAAAATAAACTAGAGCCGTCCACTCCTGAGGGTCCATACGTCCGACCGACCACCAGTCCGACCGACCGCTCCGAACACCGAGCTAAGCAAGTGCCTCAAATTCAGGCACAGCATTAAGGGGGGGGTGATGTAACGATGCACCCCGTGCACCCCCTTAAATGCATCGTTTACCCGGCATGCGATCCACCGGAAGCTGCCGCCCGGCAGAACATCCGCCGGGCAAAGGCAGGGGCGCGGTGCGCCCACTTTTTTAAACGAACAACGAGCCGTTAAACGACGAGCCGAATATCGCCGAGCGCTGCCGACATGCCCCGAACCGTCGACCGGCGAAAACCCGCGCTCGGCGCGCACCCCGATCCCCTCCGAACGGGCCCCGACCGTACCGTTTTCCGATAACCCGTTCGGAAGGGGGAATACCGCCGCGCGCCGGCGCGGGCAATTAGCCCGGTATAAAACAGGCATGTTCGGCAGACTAATAACCTTTTTCCAGCTAGCTCACAGCGAGTGAACTAGCCCGAAAACCTAGACCGCTCCTGAAGAGTAGCCAAAAAGATCCGAGGAAAAGAGGTAGAGCGAACTCTTCCTCCATCGAGTGTTCTCGATCCTCGATCAAGGCTCTTTCCGTCTTCTTTCTACAACCGACCGAAAAGAACGAACCCGAGCGCACTCCGGTTCGGTCGAGAGATCTCGACACCACGGTCCACGATCCGACCACCACACGCCGTGCATTTCATCTCGAGGTGGAGAGCAGAGCCACCCCGGACGAGTAGTTCTCGTCGGCACGGCGTTCCTCGAAATTCCATTTCCAACCACGGGAAATACCGCGATACTTCCGAGGAAGATCCGCATCGCGGACAACAATTATAATTCGCGGAATTACAACCTGCCTTATCACCGCCAGAAAAACCGGGCTAGACCGAGCGCCCAGACACGCGCATAGAAAGACACGACGCGCGCTACGACAGCAGTCATTGACCGCGCGGAAACATAAACACGCGCATTGTATCAAATAAAGATCCACGACGCGCATCGGAATTTTGTACCGAACCGCATCCGTATTGCGAGCGAGCGGATTGCACTCTTTTCTCACAAATCTCTTGCGCGCCGATTTAGTTCAATCGAGCGGAAGCATTTCCGGATATTAGACCACGCGTTCACACCGTCCGTGCCACGCGCTGGCAATACCACGAGCGCCGCATCTCTCGTAATCTCGCGTCACCATAGACGCACTCGGCGTCCATAATACACGCACCTACACACACACGCACACACATACACTCTGTACACCACACACTTACACACAATAAATACTTTTTTTTTTTAACCATACGCACACGCTCTCGTTATTACGATCCCTGATCCCGACTCGTACTATCCGACGGCACTTCAAGCGGAAGTCGTCCGTGACAAATTATTTTATTCTATATATAAATTAAATTGATATATTTTTTGGTACAAAACATTTCTAAAGAACTAAGAAGAATTATAAGAATAAGTTGTTATGTAACGAAACAGTATTTTAGCATAATGGAAGAAAAAAATTTCGACATCATATTAAAATAATGATAAGGTTGAAAAATTGTTAGAAGCGTACATGACAGGAAAAGCAGATTTGTATGGAGTAACACAAACTTTATTTTACATACGAAAATTAAGGAATGAACAATAAGAGTTAAACGCGGATGGTAGTGCGTAAAATTACTTCAGAAAAATTGTTCACGACAATTAAAAATTAGCACAAGGCATATCAATGCACATATTTTATACTTGGTGCATTTACCAAGTTATAGATTCTCATTTTTGAGAATTCTATAACCCCTCTGTACCCCTCTAAAGAGACATAGACGAGAAAAATAATGAGGCGAAGTCGCTGAATCGAATCCGAATCTTTCGCTTGTCGCATGCATTGATATGCCTTGTGCTAATTTTTAATTGTCGCGAACAATTTTTCTCAAGAATTTTATGCACTACCATCCGCATTTGACTCTTATTGCTCATTCCTTAATTTTCGTATGATTAAATTCTAAATAGTCTAATTCTTTCAATTTATTTTACATATTTCATCCAAGATCGAAAACCTTTGCTGCACAATAAGCATCTATACTTTGCATTTGGATGTTTCCTCCAATTTGTCATGTTATTAAATTTCTTTTTCAAACATAATTGATGTACCCAACGTCGACAAGTATTACACATTACTAAAAGAATTTTACAATCGCTAAAACAATTGGCAAACTTCTTTTATACATCTAGATGATTTTAATAAGTTTTCGGCAATTACAATTCGATATTGTGCAGGATTAAAGTTTTCATCAAATGGTATGTCGCGTATTATACAGTCTAAATAATATATTACATATATTCCGCAATTAAATGTATCCTTCTGAAAGATCTATTATTGCATGTTATTTCATGCCATGATTTATCACATATATTTTTACCAGACATATTAACTAAAGAAGTTTCCTGTATATAATTTTTAATTAAATACTGTAGTTGCTCGTTTTCTGTCAAAACTTTCTATAAATTTGGGATCTAATTACAAAATGGTATTTTTGTTTAAATCAACAATTAAAAGATGCCAATGCGATGTGTACAAATAAGATATTAACATTGTACGACTAACAGAATTTGTTATATTATATATACGTCATTGTGTATTCTTAGACGTTTTATAGGAATCTCCTATCATATAATATGAATGATTTGTAGGAACATATATAAAATTGCCAGAGACGTTATGTAGTAACGTAATTGTAAAACAATCAATGATCTTACCATCAATCCAATTTTGATTTTTTAAAGTACGAAATTCTTCTGTGATAAGATTATATATATAGGGTGATTCAAAATAACTCTTGTGTCCCTGAAATGACATATATAACTGCATTCTTTTATAAACTTTAACATAATCACATTTATTTACTCACTCGATGAGACGAGAAATTTACTGATGACTCTATCACTAATCACTGTCGAATAATAACTGTTGGCGATTAAAATCACTCGATGAAAGAAACGCGCGCAAACATGTTACTTGCGACGCGACGACGCGACGACGCAACAATGCGACGGCAAGCAGTTTTTTGTCATGATAGCTTGCGGTAGGTTAAGGTACTACTGGTGCTATCGAACGCGATCATGTGTTCGATTGAAGATTTCTCGTCTCATCGAGTGAGTAAATAAATGTGATTACGTTAAAGTTTATAAAAGAATGCAGTTCATGAAAGAAGAAAAACTTTCAGTTAATAATTTAGTGTTAATAATTTCTGCCTTGTGCAACGTGATATCTACGTTAAATTTGAGAACGTACGATCTATCGGAAAATTCATTTCTCCTTCAAACAATTACAGCAATACATCAAAAGTCATCGAACAAGGTAATAATAACTATTTTTTGACGTTATGTGAAAACAGATCTCAGGAAAGACAAAGGGACAGTGTGTCAAAGAAAATTCATAAAAAGAGAGGGGTTTTTAGTGGGTAGGGAGTACCGAGTTGGTAATTCGACTTGGTACTCGAGTCCCACATAACTCACTGGATCGACCGGTGAGTATGCATAAAATGCATTTTCCCCTCTCTCGTAAAAAAAAAAAATTACAGGTGAGTGAGCGAATGAAAGAGAGAGAGAGAGAGAGAGAGAGACAGACAGACAGACAGACAGACAGACAGAGAATGTATGTGTTCGCATGTGTGTCTGTGCATGTGCAGCGATCAGCTGATCGCAGCAGGCGCCCCGCGTAAGCGCCCGCGGCTGACGGTGAATCGCGCCGCCCCTGCCTGCCTCTTGTACCCGACCCGTCATGCGTCAACTACTTTCTTTAATAATTCGAAAACTAAGCTTCGGACGAAATTTTGCAAAAGGAAAAATCGTCTTAGAATTGTCTCACTAATATGTCATTTCAGAGACACAGGGGTTATTTTGAATCACCCTGTATATCAAATTCTGTTACTGGCACATTTGTTATTAATCTGTATTGTCCAATTGTAAATGTAGGATCTGATGATTTCATGTAATATTTGACATTCATAAATAACCCATTTTCAAGGGCATTTGCATGAGTTGAACTTTCACTCAAGTTTAATTCTGATATATTTATCGGATTAATACTTTTATTTGATACAGGTACTTGCATGAATCTTATACTTTTTAGTTATGCGTCCTAATGAGCCTTCAAAATGACTATACAAAGGTTTTTGCTTCTTTTGCCACGTTTCTTGTATTAATATGTTATTTATGTTCTGAACATTAGAATATTGAATATTACTGCGTTTTCTGCGTTTTAAAGGTATATTTAATTTGTAATTCATATATTTAATTTTATAATTTAGCACATACTTGTCTAATATAATCTTTCATTTTTTTAACGAAACGTCCCACTTTTAAATTTATTTCGTTATTAAAAACATTTTTTTTACAATGTTAAAATAACCTTCGATATTTGCATTACTTAATCGAATTGTATCAGGTATAACCAATTTCAATAGTAACGCAGACCATATTGGAACAAATGGCATATAATGATTTGTAATGTAATCTGCAATTTCTGGAGCATAATATTTATTATCTTTTATAATATTATTTTCAATATTATTTTTTAATTCTTGCAGTTTAGATATGTATCGTTTAAAAAATGGCGAATCGATGCAAATTCGACCTTTTAGTTTATCATTTTCATCTAAAAAGTTTGCGTTACTTTCAAAATCGGAGTTTTCTTCGTGTATTTCACTTTCAACTCTATACTTTAAAGTGTGAAATTTATTGATATCAATAATATTATTATGAGCCTCTTCAGAAGAAGATGTCAATAATATAGTCATAAACTTTTCGTAACAATAATCTAAATCGTCTAAAATATTACAATGTATCAATATTCCCATGCATTCTAATATAAGATTTTTATTTGTTATATAATGTGAAAGTTTTTTATGAATACTAGACGAAATGCGTTTTTAAAAGTGTGCGCAACAGCTATGTACAACAATTAAATTTGATCTTATTTGTTCTTTTTTATGAAGCGTAATGTAAACTTCCTCTAAATATTTTGATATTGTTATTGTATTCCATTCGTTCATTATTTAAAATTTATTAACGCCCAACTTCAGTCGACAACAACAACTGAGAATGGCCAAGGAAAATGTTTTATCCGTAAAAAATGGTAGAATGTTTTTAAAAATATGCTTATTGCATTAATATCATGTACTGCGGTAATCATTTCAGCAATTGGCAGTATAGTACCATTTTTATTTACTACCAATGCATAATACAAAATACGTTTGCACTTTATATTTTTTGGTTTGCGAATGACAGAATCAGTAATGTTGTGCCCGGAGCGGCACAGGGATGTGGGGTAGCCGGGAAATTTCCAGAGGGAGCGATGAGTCCAGTATTCCTCAATGACTTTATTATCACTATTAACAAATATATTATTTTATACTACGATGATCGGTTTTTTTGAGCCTTAATGTCGTCCTTCCCTCGCGTTGATCTTAGATTTAGAGCGTTTAATAATTTTTTCGGTGTTTAAATAGCGATTAGCCCCAGATTCGCACTGTTTATCGGTTGATTTTCAATTATTGACTGTCCGCGGACTCGCGGTGGACGGTTTTTAATACCTCTTTTTAGGGGTATTTTTGGAGGGGATCGCTTAGTGACATGACCATATTTGGTTACGGGGATTTCCGGCGATCAAGCCTAAGTGTTAACGAAGGAGGTTCAGAGTCGAAACCCTTTTAGTATTTTCTGCATTTCCGGCGAACTCGCGCGTGGTTCTCTGAGGCGGCGGTTTTTACGCGGTTCGCGAACATTTTAAAGAATGTAACATTAAAATAAAGTTATAATCTCGTGGATTATAACAGTAGCATTAAGTATAATGTCAAAATTAAGTATAATGTCACTCTTATCTAGTACGTTTATTTGTTCTTCAGTATACATATATACATGAAATGGTAAACCTGTATTTCTTATTATATGGATCATTAGATTGCTGATCTACAATATATTTTTGAAATAAATCAGATAAATCATATGAAGAAAGTTGTAAATCATTTTTATTATTATCTTCTGATTTTGTTTTTTGATATGTACTAAGCATACGTAAATCTTCTAAATATCCCTCTTGAGCAATTTCATGATCCATATTTTGTAATTTAATTGTAACCTTCGAGGAGACATATAACGCATTTTCGTCTTACAATAGCCTCATCTCGAGCTTCACCTTTTAAAGTACAAAAAATATCTTTGTGTACTATTTCAGTACATTTTGTACTAGAAATATATCAATAATATTATTATTTAAATTTGTAATATCAAATTTAAATTGTTGTACATGGCTGCTATATCTACACTTTGCGTATGTAATTAAACAGTCTTTATTTTGTCGTATTCCGCCATAAAATTGTAACGGACATGAAAAATTTAATGTATGTACTATATTATATTGTATTTTTTCTCTTATTTTATTTTTATTTATTATTTCATATTCATTAAAAATAATACTTCGTTCAATATGAAACCGTCCCTGCAGAATACAAAATTTCTTTTGACTTGATAAGTTAGAATTTTGATAATTTATGAAATTATCACTACTATTGCTTTTATTGCTGGATGTGTAATCACTATTAATCACAGAAGTTATATTATTTCCGTTTTCTTTCGTAACATTGGAAATATTATCAATATCATTATCATTATCATTATCAATACAATCATTATCCTCTTTATCATCATCATCATCATTATAAAAATGTAACTTACGTGTTAAGAGGATGCCGGAGTCGCCTGTATTATCGACGAAAATACCATAATTTTCGGAAGTATGCCATTTTTTATTGTTTGTATAGAATTAAAAATCCTTCTCCAGAATTGAAGTATACACGCAAACGGACACGTGAAAACTCTATAGTACGAGATTTTATATTTTATATTTTATTTGAGAAAGAAAATAAGTATAAAATAACATTTTTATTTATCGACATGTTAAAGCAACATGGCGTCAGAGCTATCAACTTGTACAAATATTCTTATAAAGCTTCTTATAAAAGTTTTATAACTTTTATGCATAAAATAGTTTTCACGATTGTGTACTGCATCGTAGAACATTGTAGAATTATAAAACTGAATTTAATTGTCTAATTAATAAATGGCATTCTTCCAAAAATTTTAGTTCACAAGTGCTCGAGATGTCGGTAAAATAAAGTGGAAAAAACAGCAAAATTAGTTCACAAGCATCACGATAGAGAGTGCTGGAATTTTTTTATTAGATGAGAAAGGAAAATCGTGCATCAGGGAGAGATAATGCAAATGATAATGATTTGTACGCTCATGCGTATGTGCGTGTATGTATATGTGTGCGTGCGTGCGTGCGTGTGTGTGTGTGTGTGTGCGTGCGTGCGTGCCTAGTGCGTGTGTGTGTGTGTGTGTGTGTGTGTGTGTGTGTGTGTGTGTGTGTGTGTGTGTGTGTGTGTGTGTATGAGTGTGTGTATATATAGATGTATATGCAAAAGTGATGCAAGAGTTACGTGAAGAAGCAAGAAGATAATAAGAACAAGCAAAATAACTATAAGAGCGAACGAAATAGAAATAGTACGAGCACTCGAGCTCGAGAATCGGATTTCTCTTTCACACATTATTTTTCTCTCGCTCGCATCTATTACTCACATCTATGTCTCGTTCGCTCTCAATTCTTGGATCCGCTTATCTTTTCGAGCTATCTATCACGATTGTCAAGGATTGTGACGGAAAAAGCAAGATCATGAGTAGAGAGCGAGCGCGATCACCTATCATCAAAGAGTTCCGAAGTCTCTTACAATTGGTTTCTTCGCTTCTTCTATCCATTTGCAATTCACGAAAATGTAAACATCTTATAAAATAAAAATTAAAACTTTTATTTTTAATTCCATCGATTTAAAAATAATTTCAATGAATTGCTGAGATTATTGCGATTAAAATGATATCAAACACGGCGTAAATAGGGTAATTTTTAATTAATCTAATAATACAAGTTTTATAATTATATATTTAACTAAATTCATGCCACTTATATCGTGTTTGATATTATTTTAATTGTAACATTCTCTTTATTCTATTAAAATTACTTTCAAATGAATAAAAAATGCATTTTATTTTTTGACATATATTCGTGAATATTATAAATAAAGTATCATGTCAGAAAATACATTATTCATTTGAAAGTAATTTGAATAGAATAATGAGAATATTACGATTAAAATAATATCAAACACGATATAAGTGGCATAAATTTAGTTAAATATATATAATTATAAAATACTTATATTATCAGATTAATTAAAAATTAACCGATTTACGCCGTGTTTGATATCATTTTAATCGCAATAATCTCATAAATTCATTGAAATTATTTTCAAACCGATGGAATTAAAAATAAAAGTTTTAATTTTTATTTTATAAGATGTTTACATTTTCGTGAATTGCAAATGGATAGAGGAAGTGAAGAAACCGATTGTAAGAAACTTCGGAACTCTTTGATGATAGGTTATCTCGCTCGCTCTCCATTTATGATCTTGCTTTCTCCGTCACACTTGACAATCGTGATAGACAGCTCGAAAAGATAAGCGGATCCAAGAATCGAGAGCGAGCGAGATAGTAATAGATGCGAGTGAGAGAAACATAATAATGAGAAAGAAAGATCCGATTCATGAGCTCGAGTCCTCATTACTCGTGCTATTTCTATCTCGTTCGCTCTTATTGTTATTTCCCTCATTCTTATTATCTCGCTTTCTCATGTAATTCTTGCATCACTTTTATATATACATACGTTCATACATACACACACCCACCCACGGACACATACACACGTAACACAGACAAAACACACACACATGTATATGTATATATATATATATATATATATATATACACATACAGATTATATTTTATCAGATGCGGTTTGCATATGCGCTCTAGTTATTAATTAAAAAATATTTTTTAAAAAATATTTATCCCAAAGGCGACGTATTCGTGGATCAGTGGTTTTTAGAAATATTTCATACTAGATGCGATTTGCATGTGCGCTCTGATTATTAAAATATTTATTTCAGAGGCGATCTATTCGTGAGCTGATTATTAAAAAAATCCAGAGGCGATCTAATTCGTGTGCTAGTTAATCAAAAAAAATCCAGAGGCGATCTAATTCGTGTGCTGGTTGTTTTTAGAAATATTTCATACCAGATGCAGTTTGCATGTGCGCTCTGGTTATTAAAATATTTATTTCAGAGACAATCTATTCGTGAGCTGATTATTAAAAAAATCCAGATGCGATCTAATTCGTGTACTGGTTAATAAAAAAAAAAAATTTGGAGGCGATCTAATTCGTGTGTTGGTTGTTTTTAGAAATATTTCATACCAAATGCAGTTTGCATGTGCGCTCTGGTTATTAAAATATTTATTTTATAGGCGATCTATTCGTGAACTGATTATTTAAAAAAATCCAGAAGCGATCTAATTTGTGTGCTGGTTATTCAAAAAAAATCCAGAGGCGATCTAATTCGTGTGCTGACTTAAGAAAAACCCAGAGGTGATTTATTTCTGATGCTGGTTATTAAAAAAAAATTCGAGAAGCGATCTTAATTTGTGTGGTTATTTTCAAAAATATTTTACATTCAAATACGAATATTTGCATGTGCATTCTGGAAGCGAAATTTAAATGAAATTTAATTCAGAGATCATAAAGACACTGTCTCAACTAAAAGGCATATTTGATAAGATTAAAAATCCAGATAAAATGAATCATTGAACCGATTTTTACACATTGTAAGAGGATTCTTATTTTGAAAGTGTGCTATATATTGCGATAATTTTTCTATAATTGTAGCATGTCATATAGCGACAAAAGCTAAGAAATTATTGGAGCAAATTATATTGATCGCTGGCGATTTTTTTGATAACATCAAGCTTCGAATGTATGACAACCTATCTGGCTGATATCTATTAGTATCTATTGGTATCTATTGGTGCCATATAAAAATTACTTTCATTGCCGTTGTCTATAAATAATATAATATTTGAAAAGCTTCTTGATAGCATGTAACGTACGGTTTCGGATAGCCGTCGGAATCAGATGTGTTAATAACTAATTTGATACGTGTGTGGAAAAAAACAGTTTATTTTAATACGTGTGTACAATGCAAGTATGCGTGCGTGCGTGCGTGCGTGCGTGCGTGCGTGCGTGCGTGCGTGCGTGCGTGCGTGCGTGCGTGCGTGCGTGCGTGCGTGCGTGCGTGTGTGTGTGTGTGTGTGCGTGTGTGCGTGTGCGCGCGCGCGTTAGGCACGATAGATCGATCGGAGCGACCGCGAGGTCGCTTCTTATTAAAATATTGCACTCGGAAATCGCAGGCGTTCCTCGGCCCGGATGGGGTGGAGATTTAACTTTTCCACGTCCTATTCGCAGACGGTTCGTGATCTGTACGAGTCGAAATGCACGGTCTCGGTAAATTACAATTATTCGGCGAGAGTTAAGATCTATTAGTATTCGCACGGGATGTGTCCGGGCGGTTCTCAGAATGGCCGCGTTATCGTGCGTGTTTTTGTTCGATTTCTTGCCGCGTTATTTAGGGCCAGCTGTTCGGAACTTAAAGCCCTCTATATATTCTATTTAATTTTCCCCAATGGATGTAAGAATTCGGGGAGGCGTCGTGACGCTAGCAAGCGTCGGAGGCAGCTCAAGTTCCATCTCGTGAGTAGTGCGACGCCTGTATTTGGATTGAGGATGAAGGCGAACTTGATAGGGTCGCTATCAAACGGTGGAGGCAGCGTTCTCACTACCTTCAACTCGATTTGTTTGCTCTGGATTTCTCAATGCTCGCTGCTAGCCTTCGGACTAGCTGGCGTGCTGAAAAGATCGGAGGGATTTGGCTTGATACGCCGCCGGGAGCCCTTTTTATACCCGGCTCAATTACGCGCGCTGGCGTATTTGATAATTAGCCCCACCGGGCAGCGGTAAAAATATCGGTAGGGTTCGGATCTGCCCGGGAGAAGCTCGGGGCGCCGGCCGCGGGTTCTCAACCGAGCCCGAGCGCGAGTGCTCATTCGTCGGCTCCCGACGATCGTATCTCCGAATGAGAATCGGTCCTGCCCGGTCTTAACTAAAATATAAAAATGTAGGCACACAGCCCTCTGCCCGTGCTCGACCGGTGATCGTCGAGCGGCAGCTTCCGGCCGGTGTTCGCCAGGAAATGATGCGTCTCGGAGCGCATCGTTACAAGCATATGCTGTGAAATTTATGCTGCGGCCTTCCTTACACTACTATAAACTATAGTCTTAAAAGGAAATCCTTGTAAGGAAAAATATTTCAATAATGTGAAATGTACAAAGTAACATTTTTTTTTAAATTATAGCAGAAAGTAAATTGCCTTTTCTAAAATAATAAATTCATATATCTTACATTTATCATATCTGATCACAATATTCCAATGAATATCGTAAGAAAAAGATGCCTCAGTATAAATATCTCATTTGCATATATCAGAGAGACGAAAAAAATATATTATGGTTGCGTCTGCGAATGGACGATAAAACCTATTATATTATCGATATAAATCTATCATTTCGATGCTTTTGAAACAAAGAATGTATTATGAAAATATTCATATTATTTACAAATTTTACGACATTACATTAATTTGCATAAAACATTTGATATTGTTAGCTTTTGATTATATCGATTTAACAAACGATATCATGCATAAATTGTAATTTGTAAAAAGTTATATGTAAATATCTTTTTTATTGTATATACAGAATGTCAGAGTACTATATATATATATAAGCGCTTGTAAAGAGTGCAGTAAATTGAAGAAACAAGTCCCATAGCATCTTATGATTTTAACAGAATAATAGAAAAAAATAAAATAAATAAATAAATTATATAATAATATTAAATAAAATCGATCGAATTTGTATCTACGCGTGTGTGTGTGTGTGTGTGTGTGTTGGAGGAAGAGAGAGAAAAGAGAGAGAGAGAAAGCTCGGGCTATTGCATGGTCCAGCGTGTTAAGCATGTCGTCGGCACGTGGCAAAGAGAAGAACAGCGAGACATGCCGTTGTCATTCGTTACAACGTCATCGCCGAGCCGCGCTCTCCCTCCTCTTGCCGCATGCCGACAAAATACCTAACACACTGAATCATGCAATAGCTTGAACGACCGAGCGCTTCTCTTTCTCTCTATCGTAAAATGCTATGGGACCTTTTTCTTCAATTTACTGCGCTCCTCACAAGCACTTATATATGTATAGTACTCTCCAACACTCTGTATACACAATAAAAAGAATTTGCATATAACTTTCTACAAATTATAATTTATGCACGACATTTGCTAAATCGATATAATCAAAAGATAACAATATAAAATGTTTTATGCAAATTGTTTGATGTAATGTTGTATTCGTAAAATTTATAAGTACATAATATTTATAAATTTTTTCACAATATATTTTTATTATATATATAAAGAGACATAGCTAAACGAGAGCAATGCTATTAGAATTATGTTTAAATATATACGCAATAAAAACAGATTTATGTTCTAAAATCGTTGTTTGTGCGAGACGATAGAGCAGAAAATGCAACATATTTTTTGTTTTAGTAAATACAATTAACACAATATAAAGAAAAGTTTTCACATTGCTCTTTCTAAAATATGCATGTCTTTTTATATTAGATAATATTGTCGATAACATAACTATAAGTGTTGGTAATGTACCGACACTTTTAGTTATGTTAAAATGAGGGCGCCTACCCGTCAGAGTTCGGTTGTAACTCCAGCATCTTCTTAAACGTAATGTATATCGCTGTGGCGTAGTGGAATTATTAATGTTTTATAATTAACATCATGTAATTTTTCATTTGTAGATTTTAAATCAATTTCTTCAGGTATCAAAGGTGAATAGGTTTTATGCAAAATCTTTTCATTTGAGATATTATCCTTATACAAAAATTGATTCTGTCTTAATATTGGTTGCATCACTGGATCGAGATTGTAATATCTTCTGCACAATATCTTGGATAATTATATTTTCATAATTATTATTCCATATCCTTTTGTAATTCATGTATTTCTTCTGATCAAATTTTAATTTTTGTTTTTGAAGTAGCTGAAAAATATAAATAGTACAAATTATAGCAATACTTAAAATGTGAAATTATTAGAAACTATTTTTATAATAATTTTGGTACAAAAACTTTATAATCTTAAACGTTAAATTAAAATTTCGTTAATATAAAATCAATTTTGTTAAAACAATATTAAATTACAAAATAAAATTCTTATTTTATTTATTTATTTTCTAAACTCTTTCCAGATTAAAAGAAATTTGGTTTATGAATTATAATTATTTATAATTCAATAACTTATGTTCTGATTAATAATATTCTAATTATAAAAAAATTATACCTTTTTATTATTGTTAAAGTACTTGACCTGTGATCAATGTATTTGCTTATAATATTATAATTATGATTAAAATTTTTTATATACAACGCCTTTAAAAATATTAGATAATATAATACAACATGTAGTGTGTGTTCACATCTATTCGTAGGTACAATACTTTAATTGAGACATACAGGATGATTCAAAATAACCCCAAAGAAAGTAATTAACATGACGGGTTGGATACAAGAGGCAGGCAGGGACGACGCGATTCACCGTCAGACGCGGGCGCTTACGCGGGGCGCCTGCTGCGATCAGCTGGTCGCTGCACATACAGACACACATGCGAACACATACATTCTCTGTCTGTCTGTCTGTCTGCATAAAATGCATTTTCCCCTCTCTCGTAAAAAAAAATTACAGGTAAGTGAACGAATGAAAGAGAGAGAGAGAGAGAGAGAGAGAGGGAGGGAGGGAGAGAGGGGGAGAGAGAGAGGGAGAGAGAGAGGGGGGGAGGGAGAGAAGGAGAGGGAGAGGGAGAGAGAGAGAGAGAGAGACAGACAGGCAGACAGACAGACAGAGAAAGTATGTGTTCGCATGTGTGTCTGTATATGCAGCGACCAGCTGATCACAGCAGGCGCCCCGCGTAAGCGCCCGCGTCTGACGGTGAATCGCATCGCCCCTGCCTGCCTCTTGTACCCGATCCGTCATGCGTTAACTACTTTCTTTAATAATTCGAAAATTAAGTTTCGGACGAAATTTTGCAAAAGGAAAAATCGTCTTAGAATTGACTCAATAATATGTCATTTCAGGGACACAGGGTTATTTCGAATCACCCTGTATATATTAAATTTTAATAAAACTATTTATAATAAAACTATTTATTTTGCAATTATAATAATTATAATAAACATTGAATTATAATATAATATAATATTTGTAAAGGCACTTACTAGTTCACAAAAAGATCCTTTGCCACGAGAATCAAAATTCACGTCTTTTGTGAAATTCATTAGATCACATAATGTTTTAACCAATTTTTTTACTTCATTTGACTTAATATTATGTGAAGCATCCATTTTAATGTTTGGATAGCAGTAATGCTATCACAAACTGTACGATTGTAATATATATATATTTTTTTTTATTAATGCACCATGAAAAAACTAAATTATTGCAGAAGAGCTAGCATTAAACTATACACTGTGTCAGTAGCCAACGCAAACGCAAGTGAAAAAAACAGAAAGAACATGTATTAGACATCTTCCTTTGTTTTATTGCGTATATTATATTCCCCTCGATGTTCTAGCATCTTCTTTTGTTTTATTTCATCATATACAAATCTTACTTTAAGTAATACATTTTATAACACGAAACTGAACGCGCTATAGCGCACGAACATAATTTGTATTTTATTTTATTTTTTTCTTAAGATACATAAATATGAAAGTCATAATCTCAAAATATTTAAAACTTTATCATTTTTTTTATTGTTCAATAAAAGATGTTAAAATTTAAAAATAATAAGTTTGAAAGGCATGCTTATTCTTGATAAACTTTTTCTCTTAATTTCATTAAAGTTTAAATTAAAATGATAATTTTCAATAATAAATTTTGTACTTTTACATGATTAATCAACAATAGTTCGTTTCTGTTAAAAATAGAAATGATGATAACGGTGGGTAAAAGTCATCTCGCGTTATCGACCACGTTATCGACCGAAATTGCGGCGTTCCCATCGGCCTCACAAAAAAGAAGAATGAAAGGATATAACGTGACGAACGCGTGAGGCAGTCCGCTTTAGGTTCTACAGAGGAACTCTCGACAAAGTGTCGAAAGATTATAAATTATAGTCTTGTGTAGATTACTAATATCTGATAAGAACTTCAGATCGATTTTAGTGAGTAATCCTGACATCAAACACCGAAGGTGTAAAGCGGCCGCTAATGGGGCGAGCCTCGGAAGCGTATACGGGCCGCCATTACGACACATGTGCGCAGTAGTTCTCGATGTGGCCCGGACGGGATTACAGCGGAAGATCTATTGAAAGGTCTTAATTAGCATATGCATACTCTATACTATATTGAGCGTATTTAAAGTGATGACAGATATTATTGGAATATCTCACCGACAGAGATAACACATTTAAAAATAACGGCAGATATTATTGGAATATCTCACCGACAGAGGTAATAATTTCCTTACGAAGCTTGAGATCAATATCATATTGCATGATCCTTAATCTCCTTCCTATTGTCAAAGTACTAGCTCTGTGTGCCTGATGGAAATATCCTTCATAAAAAGTAATTATATAATAATTTCAGTTTATTT
The DNA here is from genome assembly GCA_030586385.1 of Camponotus fellah. NCBI lineage: Eukaryota > Metazoa > Arthropoda > Insecta > Hymenoptera > Formicidae > Camponotus > Camponotus fellah. The sequence goes on along the minus strand of JAPIVC010000322.1, from coordinate 264,207 downwards.
TATATGATTTATTCGATAAGATCCATAAGAGATTCATTTATCTTTCATATTCATTTCTTATCTTTTGTACAGTAAAGATAAGTCAGAGAATTTCTAGTTATGTATATATATTATTCTAACCCTAAGTTGATGCACACGAATAAGTGGTAACGTAACTGAGATATATATTAAGCTTTATATATATCTCAGTTACGTTACCACTTATTCTGTTCAAATAAGCTATAATTTCACCGTCAAGCACAGAAATTTATGATTATTTATATACATACATATATTGCCTATTTTCTAGTATGTCCACACTAAGCATAATTAGAGTTCAACAAAACAATAATACTTGTTAATTTATTCATAGACAATAAAGTTCTGATGGTTAGACTCATTTTATCTTCGCACTTTTGAATTCTTTTACACTCATTATTTTTTTTTCTTCTCTCTTTCATATGTCGCACGCTGATCAGTAGTGATTACACATATGTCAACCTCTCTTTATGCTTAGATGTGCAATGTCATATATTGGAATTGTTTCTTATATTATTGCTAATGTTTCTTATGAGTAGGGAGAATATACCGTTTCTAACTCAATTTTCCCATTGGTAGAGAGAGCTTTGTAAGAGGGAGAGAGATAGAAAGATATCTGTGGGGCAGGGTGACGGCGGCACGGGTGAGCAGGGGAGGTAGGTAGGGCGACGAGTAGACCCTTGCGCCGCCGCGCCACGCCGCCGCCGCCGGTAAATTATCGTCCATCGATTTCGCCGCCGCCGATTTTGATATTTTCGGCACACGCCGCCGCCGCACTCCGCCGAAAATTAATGTGGCACGCCAAATACTCTAATCGGTCAGTGGATAGTACTGAATAGAGACAGATGAAGCTGATGAATACGTTTTACTCAGTTTTGACTGTTTGAAAGTTGCGTAAGGTGCGACAACGGGATTAATTCATCGGGTCTGTTTTTTTGTTCTTTGTCATTAAACAGCCACATCGTGTCGCGAGAACGCAGAATGCGAACATTACACAATCGCAGGATATCGAAATTATCGCGTGACGTTTTTTCACGGTCAGACACGTGGAAAACGGGGAACTAGGAAAGTGTTCGCTCTGTCGACAATATTTTATCCGCGTGGAAATATTCTAACTGAAGAAAAGATTCGATGTTTGATGGAATTTATATTGCTGTTGCTGTTGAAGTCCGTACTAAGTGCTTGTCAAAGTCACTCGAATTATTTTATCATAAAATAGTAAATATTCTATCACTTACATATTTATACCCACACATACACTCATACATACATAAATATATACGAGACTTTGAAAAATGATCCCTGAAATCTGAAAATGGCAGGATTCTTTAATGTCTTGTTAGATCTAAAAGAATATATCTCAATAAGAAATCGATAAGTACAATTAATAGCAACTTTTCTCGTTAAGACATTAGAAAATCTCACCAAAATATACGAAAGCTATTCGATAACTTTTAGTGTTGTATATTTTTAGCCAAAGCAAAAAATGTCGTTTATTAATAATGAATGTGCAGAAGAGAGAATGCATAATGATGAGCCAGATGATGTTACAGATGAAACTATTAGCAGTGATCTGAAAAAAAATAAAAATCTAGTAGTATCTATTGAAATACTAATCGTACTCGAAGTGTCGCCAGAGAATATTTTGGCATGCTTAAAGATAGTGAAAAAAACATTATAGTTGACAAATGTCATGTATACTGTAAAATATGTTTTATGTATTCTGATAAACGAAAGATATGTAGGTACAAGAAAACGGTTAGTACCGATAACCTACTTGCACATTTGATGGAAGAACATAATATTAAATCAACATATTTATTAGAAAAAGGCGACATTAAGAGATTCTTTCAATCTCCCAGACCCAGATTATCTGAACAATCTAAAAATCTTTAAATCTAAAATCTTCAATCTAAAATCTTTAAAAATGAGAGAAAAAAGAGTTAAGTGATAACATAACTATTTGGTTCTGTAGAGATCTTATCCCGTTTTATGCAGCTGAAAAAGATGGATTTAAAGACTTTTTAAAAATGGTATTATAAAAAATGAATTGGATCTGCCACATCCATGTACATTATCTCGTAATTCACTCTCAAGAGTGTATAATGACTGTGTATTTGCTGTAAAAGCAAAAATTAATGAAGATAACCCAAGTGCTATTTCATTAACTATGGATGCATGGACTGATAATTATCGTCATATTCCATTTATGACATTCACATTGCATGTCACCTACAGAAACACAGTTGAGATCTTGTACATTACAAACAAGTTTCTTACCGTATCCTCATACAGCAGATAATATTGTTGCCGAATTGAAAAAGGTGCTAACACAATTTAATTTAAATAATAAAATTATAACTCTTGTAACTGATGGAGGAGCAAATATGATTAAAGCTGCAAAAGATATAAAAGTTGAAAGGTTACCTTGTATTGCACATGGACTTCACAATCTAGTCATGGTAGACACTCTTTCAAAAATACCAGACGTTAATAATCTCATAATTAAGGCTAGAACTATTATAAAAATTCTGGCTTTTAAAACTCACGAGTTTGAAAAAGTAAAAGAAATTCTTCAGCAAGAAGATATTAATAACATATTGGACAGTGCTGAAAATTTGGAAGAAATTTTAGAAACTGATGCAAGATTTGATTTTACATTTTTGAATAATAACGAGCATTCATATGCACAAAGTTTTCCTCCATTTGTAACACCTTCAGGATTACATAAAGATGTACCAACTAGATGGAATAGTACGTTAGAAATGTTATCGAGTTTATTTAAAAATAAAGGTAAGCTACTAATATTGTTATAATACATTATTATAATATTATAATATTATTTGCAGTAAGTTTTTGCCATGTGTACATGATTGATATAACTTACATTAGTTAAATGAAGAAAACATTTTTCTCATTGCATAACTGTAAATTTACTGTTTTAAAAATAATAATATCAGAAAATTTGTCGATTGCATATTAATAGTTTTTTTTTTCAAATGTTTATAATAATTTATTTATAATTTATTTTTCAGAAGTAGTGATACGCTGCTTAGAAATGATTAGACGTTATGATGCAATTCCTACAGACAATGAGTGGATAGAAATCGAAGGTATAGCAAGCTGTTTAATAAGTATTAAAACAGCAACAGAAATTCTTTCTGGGGTAGAATATCCAACAACCAATCTTGCATTTTTATTTAGGTTTGTAATTGATATTTTTGAATATATATAGAAAAATTACAAACAATATTATAAAATCTATTGATATATGTTCTCACTCATTTTTTCTTTAATTTTTCCAGGGCAGAAATTGAGAATAGTGTATGTGTAAATGAAGATGATTCAATCATAGTAAAACAGCTTAAAGAAACTATTTCTCAAAACATAAAAAAACGATTTCCAATTCATGAAACTTATGTTTGCGGAGCACTTCTGGATCCAATTCTTCAAAATATTAGAGGTGTTGTGGAATATCTTGCAGACAAGCAACAATCTCCTGAGGAATTTTTAATATATATGATCCACAAAATAGTTCCTTTGAGTACAAATAATGAGAAGATTAGATTATTTTTATATTTCAATTCTTAACATTCATTTTAATTTAAATATAAAAAATTAATATAACTACATTTTATCCATTAAGCCAATTACTTTTATTATAATTTATATAAACTATATAAATATCAACAAGCAATATTTATTAAGTCTTACAAAATCTTAATAAGCTTTAATATTGTAATTTATATATGGATTTTATTTTTATTTACTTTAGTTTGTGTTTGCAACAACTATCAATCACCAAATATAGAGATATAAGATTTTTATTTATAATATATATTCTTATGTTTAGTTCTTGGTTTTTTATAATAGGTATCTAATAAAAAAGAAGCAGATAATTCTTTATCATCTAAATCGTTTCTTGGAATTAAAAAATTACGATTAGAGTTAGCTGCAAAACATACAAACATAATTATTCCTGAAGATCCTATTGTCATAGAAGTTAAAAAGTATTTACATATAGTAGAATCCGTCGAAGATCCTCTACAATGGTGGAATAAAATGAAATTGTCACTGCCAAATTTATATAAATTAGTGTGTTCCATTTATGCTATACCGATTACAAGTTCAGCATCTGAGCGTGCGTTCTCTTCTGCAGGTTTACTTATCACAGCAAAACGTTCTGCATTAAAACCATCAAAAGCTAATAAAATATTATTTATTCACGATAACTTTAAGTTAATAAAAAATACATATTTAACATCAAAATAGATATAATAGATATAATGATTAGAATAAATCATTTTTTATTTTTGTTGCATATGTTGATTTTATTGTGATAAATATATAATAACTATTTTAAAATAAATGTTGTTATTTTGTTGTATAAGAAATTAATAATATGAATACTGTGATGTACTTTAAAAACAAAAGTATTTATGTTTAAACTAATAATAAAATATATTAACCTTAATATAACATATTTCATAGAATTTTTATATAAAATAAGTATTTATGTAATAAATGTTTATATAATAAACATAAATTGATACCAATAATAAACAATGGTACCAATAATAAACAAAATTGATACCAACGATCTCGAAGTTCTTTGTTTCTACATTGTTTTGTTATAACTAAAAATGAAATATATCATTTATATAGAACATAATTCCATACTTATCTAAAAAATTTATTAAATTTTAATTTAAAATTAATTATAATCTATAATTTTATAAAATTTTGAATATCATTATGATTTTTTTATAAATTTTATAAATTTATTAATATACATGCATATGTGTGTATGTGTATTTATATTAATATGCCCATAATATATATCAATAAATCTACTTATTCAACTATATTTTGAAATTTAATACTTTTATGTTAAAAAAATATAACAACGCCACTATTCGCCGCCGCCGCCGATAAATTATCATCCGCCGAATTCGCCGCCGCCGAGCTATTTTGTTTCAAACGCCGCCGCTGGCATGAAATATAACGGCGCAAGGGTCTAGCGACGAGAGCCGCTTGCCGTCGGGTGGGTAAACGGAGGGTCGTGACGACATGCGGTGGGTAGGGAGAGGGGAGGGATCGGGCGGGGGTAGGGTTCGGGATGAGAGCGAGAGGGACGGAGGCATCGCGAGCGAGGGAGAGGGAGAGAGCGCGTCGGGAGCGTCTTTAGACACGGCGCGTTAGGCGCGTGCGATGAGCGACAATCGTCCGAGAGAACGCGCGCACGCATGCGATGGGCGACCGCGGCGCTTCCGCCGGCTCGCGACGTTGTTTTCGACGCGCGACACAGAGATAGATATAGAATCGACGTTAATAAAAAGTAGATATGTTCGACGTAAGTCTCGAAGAGATATAAATTATATGTATTTCGAGGGTGAAGGAAATATTCGTCGTAGATCGAGGAGAGAGATCGGACGTGTATCGAGGAGAGACGAATGTGACGTAAATCGAGGATAGATAATGGATGAATGAATGAATGAGTGAATTATGCGTAAAATTTTTTTTTTTATTAGATTACAAAGTTACATGCGTTCATACATATGCGGGGAATAATACGGTGATCGCAATCGTCGCGCGCAGACGACGGATTCGCGCGCAGTTTTACAAATTGTGATAGAGTCCGAAGAGCACAATGTGCAATTCGCAGTCAATCAGGTCGTTGAAGTGCTCGTGTCGGTGTATCGCGTCCGGAATATTGTCGGTCTCCGCGATATCGAGGAAACGCGATAACTTGGTCGACGGCTTCGAGCACACCGGTCAACGACGCGACGATGCGATTGACGCATAGCTCGAGAGTGAACAGCGCTTTCACGGTGGAGTGCGACATAGCTATGCAATTCTTCGGTGTCTCGAATCGCAACGTCTTGAGATTGTTTATCTTTCCGAATCGAAGCGTCGCGGTTCCGATGATCATGGAGTCGGAAGGCGCGCTTCGTCCGAGTCGCTCTCGAAATACAGCAGTATGTCGTTGCGCAGAGCGAGCAGAACTCTCCACATGTCGGGCGTCAGAAATATCTTCTTTCCGTGGCAGTCTCCTAGGACGATGTCGACTTGAGATTCGCGCCTCACGACTATGGCGATGTCGATGTACTTATACGCCGTTTTGGTTAGAGGTATCGCCTTCCCAGTATGCGAATCGGATATTTCGCGAAATTTATCCCGCGTTTGAAGAGCCAATTTCTCGTCTATCTGTTGAGATGAGAAAAAAGTCGACGCGTTATCGCGACGGAAAACGGGAACGCTCGGGCGAGATAACTCGCGAAGCGTCGTATACTCACTCGTCCTCGGTGTACAGCCGAGCCTTCTTGATCACGGGCGGAGTGTCGGAACGGTCGCAGGAGGTATCTTCGTCTCGGCGGTTAGGCGGGAGCGGCGGAGCGACGAAGGGACTCGTCGTCGGCGGCGCCAGAGTCGTGAGCGTCACGGACGGATCCCCGAACATTCTGCGATACTCCTGTCCAAGTCCCGCGAAGAGGGATTCAATGTTCATTAGAAACAGGGTGGCGCCGTTGGGAGGATCCCGTTAGCCCGATAGCACACAATCACACATATCGCCCGATGCTTAAGGTAACCAGCACAGTCGACCAATCAGAAGGTCCTAGTGTTCTAACTGACCAATTAGCAACACTCGTGCGCTATCGGATCCCGTCCGGCGCCGTTAACGTCGGTCGTCGCGAAGAGAGATAGATTCGTCGAAGACATTCGCTCATTCAGACTCGGACGCGCGTTAATCTCGAATCGAGGGAAATGTCGCGCGCAACGATCGAGACGAGTCTTATATACGCGTATATTTCAATCGCCGCTTCGATATCCTTTTTTCTCGATGTGCGCTTTATGCGCGTTAATTAATGCAGTGAAAGCGGTTTAGAAAACGGTTTGTTAAATGTAATCTTAATATAATCTTAATGTTAGGTTTCCAAGATTTCCTGATCTTAGTCGTCATCGTCATCGTCGTCGGTGCATTTTTACGTGTCCGACTGATCGGTGTGCATTTTTTCGTGGCCGACTGAGCGGTATGCATTTTTTCGTGGCCGACTGATCGGTGTGCATTTGTTCATGGCCGACTGAGCAGTGTCCAATTGAACGGTGTACATTTGAGCGGTGTGTAACTGAACGGTGTACGTCTGAACGGTGTGCATTTTTATGTGTCCAACTGATCGGTGTGCGTTTTTGTGTCCAATTGAACTGTGTGCAATGTTTCGTGTCCATTTGCTCCGTGTCCAATTGTACTGTGTCCGATTGAAGGCCTCTCCATAGATCTACGGTAGTGGCGGGAGCGAACGTCGTCGTCGTCGTCGTCGTCATCGTCGTCCTCTCTCTCTCTGGATCCGTAGAGATTTCGCACCCTTAGAACGTCCTCTACGCTCAGTCTGAGCGGATATCGCCTTTCCTCCGAAGGTGTGTACGCGTACATGACCGAATCTTCCCTTAGATTGTGAGTCAGACCCAGAGTGTCGCCGATCTCATGCGTTAGCGTCTGAAGGAGATACAGCTTATCCGACGAGGGCCTGGTCAGCGTGATGTGCTGCGGCTCCGTTTTGTCGACGTGTACCTCCGTCACGTGATCAACCGCTCCCGTCGGAAAGAACGCGTGAGCGACGGCCGATCCCGGCCCCGTGAACGGCGATGGGCACGAGTCCCCGTTGTCGCTGTTTTCGTACGTGTAAGCGCCAGATTGATACGATATCAGTATATGGTCGTCGGTTTAATTGCGCGTTCGCTTTAATTGCGCGTTTTAACTTCGATAGGAAGAATCCGTACCGCAGGAGAGAATATAGCCTTCGAATGAAAGATACGGTATGGGTGTAATAATCTATATTTACAGTTTATTTACAGGGCCCTGAAAAGGGCTGTTTTTAATTTACAGACGTTCCCGATATGAGATGCTCGGGAGTGTTTTCGTGTATCAAATTTTTCCGAAGCAATTGTTGTTTGCGTCCGTCTCGACTAGAGCGGCAGGCTCCGTCTGTGTTTCCACAGTGGTCATGGTCGCCTCCCAGTCGGAGTCAGATTGGTGATCTGAAGTCGCCAGGATGTGTCGTCTGCACGCTCCTATGTACTCGGTTTGTGGGTAGCGTTTGCGTGCCCTGCGATGTCCGGCTCAAGGGTAAAGGAGGTAGCGGTGACAAAACCCTAGGGACGGTCCACAGTCCAGTCGGCGAGATATATCACCGGATGCGTACATCCTAAACCTCCAGTAGCTGGCGAGGTGGCCTGGTTAGGTTTGGCGGCTCCAAGTCGATCGGCTGCAACTTCCAGGGTAGGAGTTCAAAGGAGACCCTCCTCTCAGGTTCGGCCTCCATTGATCGGCAGTCGGACAGGCCCTGGTGATCGGGGCGTCGACGCTGGCCGAAGTATGTGGCACTCCACTGGCGACGTATGGCGAGATGCCACTGGTTACGAGGAGACAAAAACTCCAATGAGACTACTCTAGCAGACTGCGCAACTGACGTGGTCTCTTGCAGGATCGTATCAGCAGCCACGTGTAGGGACGGGTTCCCCGATTTTGTTTTCGACATTTTTCAGTTAAAAATACTTTTTCAAAATTATACTTTCAATCTAATCATGTATCTCTAAAATTATTAAATCAATTAGATTGAAATTTTACACTGTTCCCAACTTTAGTATGATTAGATACTCTACACATAGTATTTAATAGCGCACTACGCGCCTGAATGTATACGCTCGACGCTTCTCCTACCACGCTCGCCACCGATCGATATCGATCGCATAGTGGGGAGACTTCACTATATCGAAGTTTACTAAATAGAGGTCCTAATGTAGTTGGTCGGCATCGCCGCGACGGCGGCGAGTAGGGATATCGTCAGCACGAGCGATAACGCGATGCGCGTCATGGTTCTCTCTCTCGAGTGGCGAGCGCGCGGGGGTCGGGACGATCGCGAACTATCGCGCGCGCGAGACTCTTGGCGATATCTTGCTCCAAGAGCGCGGACGAGAGGAGAAGGAAGAGAAAGGGGGGAGATGCGTTCGGACGCGCGAGAAAGGAGATCGAGGAGAACGGTCCTTTATTCGTTTTTTAAAAATGATTGTTTATTAGTAAAAAATGATCGTTTATTTTTAAATTTACAACTTTTATCGTAGCGCGAAGATATATGCTAAGAGATATACAAAGATATAGGAATACATATGTAAAATGACCTGAACCGACGTATAAGGTTGTATATAGAGTAATGTATATAGTAATGTATATAGTAATGTACAAAGCTACACGCAGGGCGATATATAAGGCGATACGTAGAGCGACGCGCGAAGCGATCGCGTAACTTACGAGGTAATGTACGACGCGAACTAATACATGAATTGATACATGAATTGATACATGAATTGATGCATGAATTGATGCATGAATTAATGCATAAATTGAAGCATGAATTGATACATGAATTGATACATGAATTAATGCGAACCGATATACGAGCTAATACATGAACTAATGCATGAATTAATATGAATTAATGCGAACCGATATACGATCTAATACATGACTTAATACGAATCTATGTACGAACTAATATATGAATTAATACGAACCGATATACGAGCTAATACATGAACTGATGCGTGAATTAATAAATGAATTAATAAATGAATTAATAAATGAATTAATACGAATTAATATGCATTAATATATACTAATCTACGAATTAATATCTATTAATCTACGAATTAATATGTATTAATCTATGAATTAATATTTACTAATACGAATTAATACGAAGTAAATACGAATTAATACAAAGTAATACGGATTAATACGAAGTAATACGGATTAATACGAAGTAATACAGATTAATATGAAGTAATACGGATTAATACGAAGTAATACGGATTAATACGAAGTAAATACGAATTAATACGAAGCGATGAAAAGCGTAAAATGATGCGTAGAGCGACATAGCGGCTTCTAGCGGAATTCTGGAGGAAAGGCGCACCGTGGTCCTCGAAATGTCTGAACGAGCTCCATCGACGAGACGTCTGAAATATGCAAAGTTTAGCGTTAATAGATCGTACCGAGGTACGCAAAACGAGAGAGTATGCGCGTTAGATGAAAAGAGATACGTACCTCGATTAAAACTCACCGATCGAGCTTAGAATCGGCTCGTCGATCGAGCTCAGACCGTCTCCGCCGTACTACAAATTCACGAGAGAATCGCCGCCGTCGTAGAGACGCTCGGTCTTGTACATGTGTTCCGAGACGAGCGGCTCCATACCGAACAATCTTCGTAATCTGAAAATGTTGGGCGCGCGCTTCTTCTTTTTCGTACGACGATCTGTCGCACCACAACAAATCCAGGTATCGACGTTGCGCCCGTCTCATTCTCCGCATATGTCGCATACGGTATATATTTATGAACTCTTTTAATTCGATCTCCTCCTCGAACTAGAAAAAAACGTCGCGCGATTAACGACTATCGTACGTCTCTTCGAAGAAGAACGAGGGATAAGAATGAGAATATAAATTAGAATAAAAATGATAATATAAATTAAATAATAAAAATGAGAATAAAAATTAAAGATGAGAGCAAGAGAATACTCACGTTCCATTTCGATATTAGGTTGAGAATCCATGAAGTTCCTTATGCATACGATCTTCCACTCGTTTATCCACGTCGTGGCCATGTATCTCTTGAGCATTCTTCGTAGACTCGAAACGTAGCTCATTATTCTTGCGAAAAAATAACACTGGAAAGCACTGGGAACACTTATTAATAACGCGATCGCGAAACTCGTTCTGAGGAAAAGCAATCCTTCGGCGTTAATTTATACCTGCGATATTATTATCGGCAGGTGGTTACAATTCCGTTGAACGCCAACGCAATAATCTAATGCGGTATGAAATAATAACGTAATGCGGAAATATAACGGGGTAATATAATTAGACGCGATAATTTCTCGATTACTTCTTAGGAACTGCGGGAAATTGCGTGTAACCGCGTACGTATTTAACCGCGTAGTTACGCGCGAGTCGACGCTTATTTATAAATATTAATATTATTTTTCTAAATATTAATATTATTTTTCTAAGAATTAATATTATTTTATAAGTATTAATAATATTCTTCGAAGAATTAATAATATTTTTCTAAGTATTAATAATATTCTTCTAAGTATTAATAATATTCTTATAGGTAGGCGTCGACGTACGCGCGACGAAAAAGTTAGTCGATAAAAGTACGCGCGAAACTAATCTACGATGTGGTAAACGTATAAGACGCAATAAAAAACTTAATCGTTAATAAGTCGATAAGAGTATGTATAAAACTAATCTTCGGTGTAGGAAACGTACGAGGCGCGCGTATTAATATGTACACACGCGATGCGTCTCTATTCACATATTTGCGCAATTGGTAGCGTCTCTCCAACCAGTTGTGCAGTTTGCACACGTTTTCCAAGGTGTTCGCGTGGTAGGAGCAACGATAGATGCGCGTCGCGGCTAACGTTTGCAGGGGTCCGATATCCTCGTCGATGGTCTCGATTGCCAGGTCGCGCTGTTCCGCGACCTCTCCCGCGATGTCGGTCAGCTACTTCTTCTCGTGGTCCTTGACGTAGATCATCATCGTGGTGTTCAACTCGAGGTCCCTCAACGCGCGATATATCGTGTCGTGAACGATCTGCCTCGTGTGTCTATATTCCACATATCCGTCGGGCCAGTGGAATTCGTGATAATTCAGAGTCAGCTAACAGGCCTGCGACTTCTCGCTCTTCGTCAGCAGATTCCACGACATCGGCGCGCGAAAGACGTGATGCGTCAGATCTCTGCCGTTCGCGAGTATCGCCACCTTCTTCGTCACGAATCGCTTGTTGACGACGAAGCCCTACAGATCGACGAAGATCTTCGGGGGGATGACATCGCCCGTAACCGTCGTCGTCGTCATCGTCGCGATTATCGTCGAAAGAGAGACTGACGCTTATTCGTGTCTCCCGAGCGCGAGTCTTCTCGTCATTTTCGCGGTTTTCTAATCCCCTCTCTTACGTCTTCTCCTTTCGCTCTTTCCGTTCGACGCGTCGCCTTACAGGATCTTACGCATGACGTTCGACAACGGATTGTACTCCACCACACGATCGTGAATGATGAGACAATACGCCGTGGTGTTAGAAGAAACGTTCTCCTTGCAGTTAAATTCCAGACGAACGTCCACAGTGGCGCTCTTGACCGCTTCGTTTTGGCAGGAACAATCTATCACCACGAGCGGACCGCAGTATAAAAATTTGTTCATAATTAAGAGCATCTCGTCGCTCGCGGATCTATAACGTTCGTCGAAATCTCACGTACGACGATCTTGTTCTTATGGAAGTCCAAATTCATATCGTCGTACGGATAGAAGTCGGAATTGAGATACAGCTTTACGTTGGTCAGATTGCACGCGTCGAATCTGGAAGCGTCCTGCGACAAGACGTTCTTCCTTCCGGTCTGTAACGCGAAGATGACGTAACGCGGTTTCTCGAGTTGCGTGGCCGCTTTTACGGACCACGAGTGTTTCGTGCTCTGTAGGAGCGGAAACTCGTAGAGATCCCACGAGCGAAAGGGCGCGCTCAGATATCGGCCGCTGTTCAACGTGCGCAACAGCGATAACTTATTGATGTCATTCAACACGTGCGGCACGCGCCACTGTATCTTCGTGAGCTCGACTCTCGGCTCGTGTTCCTCGCGCGATAGGCAATTGTTGTCGTTTCGCGCTCTTATCAGAATCAGCTCGTGACGCGCGTTGATGACGACGCGCTTGTAATCCTCGCAGAAACCCAACAGCGTATTGAGAGGAACGCAGAAATTGAAGTCGCCCGTCGCCGAGACGCTGCTCACTCCGATCGTGAGATTCCATCTGGCATTCTTCAAGATGTTACTTCGTTTATTCGTCAACGATACGTAATTCTTAATCGTGTTAGTTATTCCAACGTTGCGATTACAATCAATTTCCACGCTATCGAGTTCGTAACGTATCTCCTCGAACATAAAGACAGTTGTTCGCGAGCCATGTCGGTGCCGCGGACGCGGACGGCTCCTTAGCGGCGGAGCCCGGCTTACCCGACTCGGTGCTCGCCGCTCGATGCGGGCGGCGGATTATTTTTCGTATGTAGTCTACCTTCGACGTAGAGGAAACTCTCGCACGGCAGCGTGTATAGGTCCTGCTGTTATATGAGTATTCGTATCTCGTCGCTGTATCCGAAAGTGATGTTGGTGTACGGATTGTGACTCTCTTCACGATGCGATTGTCGAAGACGGGTTCCCCGCCGATGCTCAGGATGTCTCACATATCGTCGAACTATCGCGCGGCTCTCGGTACGATGAAACCCATGGATCGCAGAAAAGCCGCGTTGGCGGTGGATAATCCTCCGACGCTCCTCTCCCTCGAGCGCGCGACTCGAGTTCCCGCGACGCGATCGCGGTTACCGCCTCTGCTGTCGCGATGCGGCGTCGTGGCGTTAGATTCGTTCACGACGAGCATCGCGCGACGCGCGCGACTCGCCCTATCCCTCGTTCTCCTATCTCGCCGCGTTCGTTCTATCGTCTGCGTCGCACGTGCAATCGAATCGAGATCTCCTCGCCGTGAAAATCGATCAATCGATCGTCCTGATCGACGACGCGCAGCGATATATCGGTCATGAGTCGCGCGATGACCGACAGATAAATGATCTGCCTCGGGAGCTCCGACACTTTATATCCCGGCGCGAATTCGCGTGGGCGGATCTCCCGTTCACGTACGCGCCGTAGTCAAGTTGCACTCCACGCGAATCGTGTTAACTGCAATAATGCTCACGGGCTCGTCGAACGCGTATCATTTGTTCGGTCGTAATACGCGAGAGGGGGAAAAACCTAATAATGACCCAATATTGCCCGCCCGACTAGAAATTAAGATAAGGTCCTAATAAGGACCATATAACATTTACCTGATTTCGTTGTCAGGACCTGACATTATTACCTTATCAGTACCCGAGTAAACATGTAATGCTTTTTCCTTATAAGATCCATATAGGATATTATAATCAGGTTCTTATAAAATTATATATATTAGGTCCTCATAAGGGATGATATGTAAGGTCATGATTAGGTATTTTTGTAGAGACCTGATAATGAATATTATGTATTCCTGTATGAGATCCTCATTAAATTACCTATCATTTTATTATATATATTTCCCTCACATGCCAAAACCATGAATATACAAATTTTTACTTTTTGAATAAAGAAATAGACTGAATCAGGAATTAAGAAATTACAGCTACTTCCTTATTTAAAAAATAAAAAACATTTATGGTTTTGACATGAAGAGATGATTTATATATAAAACCATCTACAAGGCTTAAGCAATTAACTCTATTTTTTAAATTTTTTAAAATGAAGTTAATCGCTTTAGTCTGTCTGTCTGTCTGTGTGTGTGTGTGTGTGTGTGTGTGTGTGTGTGTGTGTGTGTGTGTGTGTGTGTGTGTGTGTGAATGATTCATATATTACTCTTTTATTATGTATAATAAGAATGAGAATTTTTAAATATATAAATAATTAAATTAATATAATTAAATTAAATATAATTAAATTAAAAATTAAATCAATAATTAAATTAAATAATATATATATATATATATATATATATATTATTGACATTAATATATATATATATGTATATATATAATATACATATATAATTATTTATCATTTTAACACATATATTTATAACATTATATTTATAAATTATCACATATCATCATCATTATTATTATTTTCAATATTATGTGTGGCAATATTATGCTGCCGACGTTCCGCTTGTTTCCCATTCCAATCTTTTACATTATTTAAGACTGCCTGAATGGCTTGTTTAAATTGTCTCTCGTTTAGTGGGTTTTCTTCTTTTTTAAATTTAGTTGATACAGCATCTCGAATATAAAAATAAAATAAAATTTAATTATAAATATAAAACATTTTTTAATTTTCACATTTAAAAGTTGTAATTGTAATAAATATACCTTCCAAGCATTTATAAAATTCTGTTTCCTTAAATACTTTTTTTCCAGCCATTTGTTTTACTGCAGTGTAATTTTGTGCCACATTTTGAGACATATATTGTCTAAAAATAGTCCCAATGTTGTGAACTAATGCACGACGTTCGTCTATTGAACGTTTTATAAGATAGATCTGAAAAATAAATTGTCATTAACAAATGTATTTATACATACACATTTACACATACATACACATATACTTACAATTTTTTTTTTTATATTTCTTATTTATTTTTAATTTATTTTTCGTTAAATTTTTTAAATTGCTCCATGCTATCGCAAGGCAATTGAATTGGATTTTCATCCTCTTCATCATCTTCTGATGAGGTTCCTTCTCGATCTTTCTTTTGAGTTTTTAATATTGATAAAATATTTTCAACATCTACAGCGAGTTTCAAAATTGGTCTTTTAAGAATGTTTAATTGGTTTGACACTTCTTTTAATTATATCTCCATTTTTTTAAAAGATTCTAAAAGATCAGGAAAAAGTATTTTCGAAATATGATTACATAAATTATTAATATCAATATTACATAAATTATCAATATCACATCTTATTATTAGTTGTTAGATTTACTTTCATGCTCGCAATTATTTTATAAATTTTTAAATTTTTTAGAAGGTGATGATTTTTTTCACTTAATTTTTCCGAATCGCTCGATTTTTCCGAATCACTCGCTGTGTCTAAATTCTCTATTTCTGAAGAAGACACTGATCGGTTTCTTTTCTTATTTAATTTTTTATATTTATTCGCTGAAAGTAAATATTGTTTAAAATAAAATATTTTTGTATACTACATTAAAACTTGTTTTTAAGCTTGTAAAAAATGAGGAAAAAATATTTAATAAATTTAACTAAAACATATATATATGCTTAGTATTAAATATTTTTTCATATTATGTATATACATATACATATATATATATATATATATATATATATGTGTATGTATATATATATATATATAATTAAAACTTAAATCGATATGATCAAATTAGAGCCTCAACGCAAGAGCTAAAGTGCAGGGAAGAAAAGAAGTCTTTTTTGCACTATCGCGCTAGTTTAATTTGTCAACTTCGATTTAATTTTTAATTATTATTATTTTTAGTCAAACTTCAATTTATTGTAAACTTTAGTATTAATATATAAATATAATATTAATATATAAATCTAATATATATTAGATTTATACATTAATATTATATTTATATATTAATACTAAAGTTTAATGAAAAAGAAGTGCGCGCGCGCGTATGTGTGGGTGTGTAGATATACGTCAAAGAAATTGTAATTAATACTTATTACGAAAGGATTCATCATGAAAATCTTCTCTTAAATTTATTTGAGCAGAGTCAAATCTTCACTCTGCATTCTTAATTCTACTAAATCATTTTTTGATTTAGTTGCAGCATCCAACTCATTGTCCGTTGTAAATACGTATTGTTGGACGTTTAATTTTTTAAATTTTTGTTCCGCATCAAAATACGTTCCTAAATTGTTAATAACATTAGGAATATTTATTTACAAATATTATTGAAAAATAATAATTTCAAATATTTGTTACATAAGGAAATTAAGATAAAATTATTTTACAAAGCAAACTTCTACTTTTAAATTTTATATTTTAGAAAATCATTACTGTGTAAGGTTTTTTTTTTTAATTATGGACAGCGAAGCATTAATAAATATAGAGTAAAGAGTCATAAAATAAAACTTACTTGCTTTTCCACGAGATTGTATAATATATTTTGGCCATGAACGATCTGGTCGTTGACATGTTTTAACAAGATGTCGAAGTTCGTTTAATTTTCCTTTATTATAAAGTGGTGGCATAAAATAGCACAAGAATTCTTTTTTTTTGTATATCTCACGTCCATTTCTTTGGCACTATGTCAACACTTTTGATATTGTTTTTTTTTGCTTTTAAATTCTATTAATCTATATTTATAATCATCACTCATCTGCAATTATCAAAAATATTTTTATAACTTATAAATGTTTATTCAAGATAAATAATATAAACATTTTTTAAAAATTTTAGTCAATACTTACCTTGAAAGGATGCAAGAATTATAATAAATAATATTATGTTCTTTCACAATTAAAACTTTTCACATCACAGTGATAAACGTGACTGTAACTTTTACAAACAAATTTAGTTGCTAAGCAAACGAAATATATGCCAAGCGCTCATTTTGACGTACACAGCCCATATGAAGTATATTAATATTATTTTATTATATATGTAATAATCCTAATACATATATTTTTTCTTTTTCAAATTCACTAAGATTTACATTTATCATTTTTTTTTAATCTCATTCACTTTACATTTGACCATTTTTCTATTTCTTTTCGTTACAGTCCATGCTGACAAATATTTTGAATCGCATGGATAATTATACATAGATTTCTTTTTCTTTAAAATATCACCACAAATTTCTATATGTTTTAATTGAGTTCGATTCTCAGGAAGATAAATATTATTAATTTGTATTATTTTCATTAGACAGTAAAACTGTATTATTAGATGATTTTGCTGTTATTAGGACATTTTTAAACCGTAATCTTTTTATATTTATTTTTCCTGAATGTTTGCAGTTTGATTTTTTAAGAATTTCTATTCGAGATGATGTCTTTGATTGTGCTTCATGAATATAAGATATTTCATTAAAACGATGGCATATTTGTGATAATGGTTTATTACCATTACGCAATAATTTCTTTATTTTTCCTAATGCATTTTAAAACGGAAATGATGTAATGTCTGATAGGGAACACTGCATAAATGATACATCAGCAATGTGTAGCAAATTATGAATGTTGCCGATTAAAAATTCATTCCCATAAAAGTTTGATACGAGCTGTACAAATTTTTTTAATAAATTTCGTGCATACGTACAGTATTTTAACGCTG
The DNA here is from genome assembly GCA_030586385.1 of Camponotus fellah. Classification (NCBI taxonomy): domain Eukaryota; kingdom Metazoa; phylum Arthropoda; class Insecta; order Hymenoptera; family Formicidae; genus Camponotus; species Camponotus fellah. Next base: position 246,240 of record JAPIVC010000322.1, on the reverse strand, counting down.
TATCTTTTCCTGACAAAATTCGAATAGCTGTATGAAGAAGCATAAAATGTTTGTAAATATCTTCCGGCAAAACTTTTTTTAAAATAATTGGTCCAATATACAAAAGGAGAAACTGATATTCAGTAGCTTTAAATTTCTTAAATTCAGAAAGAGATCGTGTTGTTCTTTGGAATTCTTCAGGGATGTACTGCTGAATTTTGATCAACAAAGATGATAATTGTGCTTTTGAATTATATGATAATTTTTTAATATATTGTTTGTCCTCCGTACCTTCGAGTCTAACAACTTCTTCATTATTCCTAAATATAGGAGATGCATTGCATCAAGTGGAAAATTATTAATCATATCAATTGGTGGATTAATATGAATTAAAGGAGATATTCCTCTATGATGTTCGCGATTTGTTTGCTCTCTGAAGGAACGATCCGTTCTTAATTCATAATTACCATCTCGGTAAATGGTTCGATTTTATTTTTATAGCGTTCACCACGTATCAAACAACGCTTACATGCCCAAAATCCATTATGATTTTTTATACATTTTATAAAAGAACGAGCTGGCCTATCACAAATAAAAGCTTTAATAGAAACTTGAAATAATTTATTATTTACATTTAATCCCTCAGTTTGTATTATATGTAGCAGGTTGATTTCCTCAATAAATTTTTCAAAATATTTCTCAATATTTTCTGGTTTTTGAATTCCACAATATATTGCAACTGGAAATGGTTTATAAATATCAGGCTAATGAAAAATTTTGCATAAAATTGGCCAAAAACTCGTTGAACTCGACTTGAATAGTGGTAAACCATCTACATTTATAATCAACTCTATAGTATTTAAATGTAAGTCGGGATTAAAATACTTTATAAGATGTGAACTTAAACCAAAATATACAAATAGACCATTATCATGTTCATCAAGTTTTTCAATTTTATAATTTTCACATGTAGTTTGTAAAAATGTTTTTGAACTCTTTGGCAATTGAGATAAAATGGGTCGTAATATATTTAATAAACTATCTAAACGAGAATGAGGAAGTGGCGGAAATTGAAATGCCCATTCTCGAAGATCATTTATAATATTACTTGATATTTCTTCATGTCTTGTATCCACTGACGAATTTAGTGAACTTGAGGAAGAACTTGCAAGTTCATCTTCTGACACATCCAAAGGATCATCTTCTCTACTATCATTATTTAATGTATCTGTTTCGTTTTCCAAGTGAAAGTTTTCGATATCAGTCGACTGTATGTCATTATTAAAATAATTTTGTTCTTGAAAATTATCAATTTCAGACAATTCCAATTCTTCAGGTAACTATAATTCGATGACACTGTTATATTATTATTTTCTGGAGAATTTTTGTTCAGATTTCTTTTTCGAAGTACGCGATATTTTTGCACTCTTAACCGTGTTGATATACGTTTTCTTGCCAATCTTCTATCAAATAGATCCATGTTGTAAATTTAACAATATTTAACACAATTTGACAGTTTTAATTAACTATTAACTCAATATTAACATTTAAAACAATAACTATTTTAGTTGAAAAATAAGAAATACAAATTTGAAAATCTTAGAGATAAATAATTATAAATATTAATAGATACACCATCATAAATGTAACCTTAACTGTCAAAATTCTTTGAACAAATTAGCACGCTGTGTGAATAATTCGGCATTATATAATAAAATACACATTAATAATAGACTAAATGAGAATGAGCTGGATGCTAAATCGAAACTTCTCTAAATCAAAAAATGATTTAGAAAAATTAAAATTAATGCAGATTGCTGAAAGCCATAAAGCATTATTTCTAAAACACTATAATAAAGTATTTTTTCATCAAGCACTTTCCAAGTTATGAAACTTGAAATAATTTTTTGCATAACTTTACAAAAAAAACTATCTTGTAAAATATTTATTTTTCAATGACTTTACTTCAATACTTTTATACACAAAATAAGAGATATCAATTGATATAAAAAAACACTTATGTTTAAACACTTAAATGTTTAAAAAAATATAATTTGCTGCTAGCAGCTATATATATTTTTTAACAATTATTTTCTTTACACCAATTTATTTCTTTTATTATTTTGTGCATAAAAATATTAAGATAAAGTTATCGAGAACTAAATTTTACGAGATATTTCATATTATAGTTCATGTAAAATTAAAACTGATACAGATTGCTAAAAGCCAAAAAGCATTATTATCTAAAAGATTATAATAAAATATTGTTTTCATCAAGTTTTTAAAAAAAAATATATATATATATATATTTATAAAATAATTAAATATTATATATATATATATAAATATATAATATAATAATATATATAAATATATTTATAAAAACCTGATTATAATACCCCATAGAAGCTTTTTAAAGAAAAACAGTATTACATGCTTATTCGAGTCTCGATATAGTATAATAATATCAAATCTAGACAAATGAAGCAAACATTATGGCCCTTATTTGGACCCTACTTTAATTTCAAATCGGGAAATATTGCACATTTTTCATTTTCATACATTTTTATCCTCATCAGGGTCTAACTAGATAACCTTATCAAATTCCTGAATAGAATAAAACTACATGTCCTAATCAGGACCTGCTTATGTAACCCTATTAAATTCTGCGTTTATAATTACTACTTTCCGACAAGGCATATAGAATACAGAATCCTCATCATGACATGATCAAATTATATGATTAAACTTTGCTTTCGGCCATGCTATGATTATCCGATTGAGTAATAATAAGGACCTAATTAGGTGAACCTTAGTGAGGCACCTTAAGGAGGCATGCCTTAAGAATACCCGGCCAGGTCCTTATAACATATCGGGTCAATTTCTAGTCGGGTGGTTTGCTGAAATTAATTCGGTACGCGCATTTAATTTCGCTTCTCATAGTATTATCCTTACCGCGTAGCATAGGACGCCGTCGGTGCTCCCGTTCTCCTCGTCCTCGATGTCGTATTCGTCGTTGTCGCTGGCGCCATCGCCGTCGTCTCACTCCCCGGTCCTCACACTCGGTGGCCGTCGTTGCCGTCGCCGTTTTCGAAGAATCGCAGCTCTCAGGTACGCGCTTATGTCGCGCAGTTCGTACAATTCGATCGGGATCGTGATCGTCTCGTGGTTATCGTTGAAGTAAAATTTAGTGTTCGAGGAATTCACATTCGGAATCGTGTTGTAGATCTCGAAATTGGTCAGATCGAGTTCGTAATCGTCGTCGTTCAAATCGAGAGGCGGAAAGTAGCTGGCCGTGAGAACGTTGCTTCTTCCGGTCAGCGTGAGAATCAGCGACATGATGGCGCGCGCGATCGCCGTTAGAGACCGAAGGGCTTCCTCTTTCCTCCTCCCCAATCGATTCGTCGAAGGAAGCGCATGCACAATTGACCGCAGACGCTCTGATCGTACATCTGCTGAGAGTCGTGATTGTACACGATGCGCGTGTCCCGTCCGAGATAGCGCTCGAGTTCCCGCGGCGGCTGAAGATTGCCGAAAGCGTCGAAGTAGACGGCGTCTTTTCCCCTTTTAGTGTATGCCATCCAATGCGTGCCCAGCCCCGAGGTGTCGTCCAGGTTCACGATACCGCTCTCGTCGCGACGAACTCGCGCGGGCAACGCGTTGCGCATGAACACACCTCTGAAGTGACGCATGCGAGCGCGCGCGGCCGCGCTGTTCAATTGTTAATTCGTCGTGACGCCGATCCGAGCTACGACGTCATCTAACGCGCACGGAGGCGCGACTTTTTCTCTTAACCGTTCGTACGCTTCGCCTCGCGATGCTTCCGCCGCGCTTGTAAAGCACGAGATACAAACCGCGACCCTCCATCGCTCGATTGTGCCGTTGCAGCTCCTCCAATCGTCGACGTGCGGCCTTGCCGTCGTTCATCATCTTCGCCACGCCGATCGCTCCGCCGATCAACGATCCTAAAGCTCCAAGCGCCGGCAACAGCGGCAGGAAACCGCCGCGTTTCGCCATGGGAAGAGCTCGTTTTCTCGTCGTCCTCCTCGTCGCGGTCACTCTGCTCTTGCCACTACCGCCGCCGCCGCCGCTCTTTCTCGCACCTCTTCGCGCTCCAGCCATGCCCATTCCTAGTTTCGTCTTCGCTTTCATAGCCGCCTATACGGCCGACGCCGCCACTCTCTCGCCGAGAGTCGAATCCCCGGCCTGGATGCGCTCGAACGCTCTCACTCCTAGCGCTCGATCCGCGACGTGTCGATTGGCAAGATCGCCGCTCCGCGAATAGGCGATGTCGTGCTCGCGGCAAGCCGCGGCCAGCGGATTGACGCCTCGATCGCCTCGCGCGAGATGAGTACCGGGATCGCAAAACTGATATCTCGGTATATGCAATTCGAATGGAAGGGCGTTTATAGTTCTATTGAGCAAACCTCCACCGCCGACGGTCGTGGCGTCCTCCGGGTATTTCATACACTACGATCGCCGACGCACTCATCGCTATACCATTTCGTTCTCTATGCACACGCCGCAGTCTTTGATGCACGGCGGCGGACCATCGATGTGCGTCTGTTGCCACGGCTGATTGTGATGCTTGTGACAGAGACGATAACGCTGCACGTCCAGATTGTCCTTCAGATGTATGGGCAATTTGTCCCACAATCGACGAAATTACCGTACTTATCCAGCAGAAGCTTCTTCGGAACGTACTGCAACTGATCGACGCTGAGTCCGAGAATATCGGAATCGTTCACCAATAGAATAAACATGACGAAGCGTAGCGCGCGCGAAGGTGTCAAACGCGCGCAATTTTATCGCGTCGCCGTCGATCGGACACATCTAACGGCGCGATCATCTTTCCCTCTATATATACGCTCGCGAGCGCGAATCCTCGCTCGTTGCTTGCGCGCGATTCTGCGCACCGACGCGCAGGTTCGCTTGCGGCAACGAGAAAGAATCGTAAGAGAGAGAGAGAGAAAAGCGATGCGTTTCGTGCGTCAACCGATCGCGATAAGAGTGTCCAACGTCGACGGTAAGAGACGCGCTCGATAAACGAGGAACCGCGAAAACACGGTCGTCTGTTACCGCGATTCGCTGCGTAATCTGCGGTCCCTTTAATTGCGATAAAACGAACGTGCTGATAAGCCTTCTGGAGAGCCCTCATGGCGTGCGATTCGAAAATGTGTACGTTTACTCGAAATCGTTGCATCAGCCTAAATATCGATATTTGAAGAAGTTGCTAAGACCGATGCGGGAAATCGGTTATTTCACGTATTCGAACAATACCGACGTCATCCCGCCTAGCGAGACGCTACCGAACTCGATATTCGTGTTTGACGACGTAGCCTGCAATAAACAGGACGTCGCACAGTGGGGCCAAATCCCGAAAAGCTGGTCAAAATATTAATAGAAAACGTTATTCAATTTTTATGAAATTTAATATATAAGAGTTTTTGAGGTCGCTGATTATGAATCCAAAGTCAGAATTGAAAAAAAACAAAATGGCGGACAATATGGTGAACATGTTTAAACTGTTGAAATGTTTAAACACATAAAATTTAATCGAAATAATATATAATACACTTTATTAACTGGAAGAAAGATATTATGTAACAAAATAAAAAAAGGTACTTCATGGAAAAATAATTTATTAGTGTTTTTGAAAACTCTCGAGATAAGCTACAAGAATATGTAATGAAAAATAGTACTTTCCATTTAAAAATTTTTATATTATTTTTATATGACCTTGACAACACTCTTCAAGGTCATACTGATATTGCTATGTAATGCGTTACTAGAAACCCTACAACTTTTGTAGGAAACATTTTTGTCTGTCTTCTCGGTTGTCGAGATTTCGGCTGGCACGGGTGGTCTGATATACCCTGTATATATATTTCTAACAGTTTTCATATAGAAAAACAGTTTATATTTTGATATTTTATATTTTGATACATATTATATTAATTATATAAGAAAATATTTTACAAGTTCTTTTTTAAAAATGAAAAATGTAAGCGTCTTTTACATACTTTATTAACGCGTATTTGTAATTATTTTTATAAAAACTTACTTCCGAACCAAAGTAGCAGCTAGTAGCAGCTGGTTTTCATTTCTTTTATTAAACAATAGTATAAACTACAATTTAAACTAAAGCTTCTTGCAGAACTCTGCAGAACTTATAACTTTTTCTCTATTTTTCTAAAACGTTCGCATGTAATTTTTCATTTTTTTTCGTTCTAAAGATTGTTAAAGTATTAATTTATATTATTATTATTGTTTGTGTAATATATGATAATATTCTGCTTACTTTCAACAGAAGACTCCATTTTACAGAATTAAAAATGATAAACTGTACGAATTTTGACAAATTTCTTAATATAACGCTATTTTTCTCTCTCGTGTGCTCCAGATGCTACTCGTGCGAAGGAAACTTTTGTACTGGATTATAACCGTCAAATATGCACAATAGACCTTTCCTAATTATGCCGTTAGACATTTAAAATATCAGTTTATCAAACCTTACACTTTAAATTTCCTAAAAAGAAACTTTATTTTTTGACTTGTGGCCAGCTTTTCGGGACTTGGCCTCACTGTGCGTCGTGAGGGAATACTTCGCCATGGGGCGTCACGCGAAGGTCGATTGTTTCTATCTGTGCCAATCGTACGCTAAGATACTTAAACATTTGATACGCGACAACACGAATCTATTGATACTCTTTAAGCAGGATGGCACTAATCTGAAATACGTTTACAACGATCACGTGAACACCGATATGCCGTACGATGATTTTCACGCGCTGTGTTGCGCGTGTTGGAGATTCCTAGTGATCGACAAAGATAGCGCGCTGCGCGATGGTAGATACAGGCGAGGATTCAACGATTACGCCGTGCCGTAGGGCGTCGCGATCGTCGTCGTCATCATCGAGGATGAATCAGTCGTCCCGCGATGGAGGCGATCGTAGAGGGAAGAGAGATAAGAGCAGGCGAGACGCCGACGAACGACGCGCGATAATGGACGTCGATAGACACGAGAAAACCGCGATAGAGATAGTGAGAACGCGCACGTCGATTCGCAGGAAACACAGAGTGTTGAAGACCGGAAGGATGGAGAGCGATACCGCTCTGGAGATGCGTTTCAAACCGATCATTGAACCGTTGCGGCGCATCGCCGAGCACGTCCATGGAAACGATTTCATTCGAGGCGCGAGCACGAGAGAGGAGGAACCGGCCAAGCGCGAGATCGGCGGCTACGACGACGGCGACTACGGCGACGAAACAATCGCGCGGAGTGTCAAGAGAACGACGACGCCGGAGGAAGATGAGGAAGAGACCGAGGAGAGCGCGTTATCGCCGAGTGGGATCCGTTAGCGCACGGTGTGATAGCCCACGTCCCGATAGCGCATAAATCCGATAGCGCACCAAGTACAACTTTGCATGCAAAGATATACACACACACACAAGGATATGCAAGGGGGGGGTTTCGGTCCCCCCCTCCCACACCCCCCCCGTCCCCGCTTTGCGTGCAAAGTTGTACTTGATGCAAAGTTGGTGCGCTATCGGATTGGTGTGTTATCGGGTTGGTGCGCTATCGGGACATGAGCTATCGGGACGAGGGCTATCGGAAATTGTGTTCCATTTTTCGTGTGCTATCAGGACGTGGGTTATCGCATCGTGCGCTAACGGGACCCTTCCATTACCGCCGCTATCCGCGAAAGGATTCAAGGCTAAGCGATTTCGGCGTCTGGACGCGATCAGATTCGCTCACGGCGACTTTCACGCCCGTGGGAACGTCTCCCGCGCAGCGGCGCGAGTTTGCGAACAGAGATCTCTTCGCGGAGCCGCCCGTCGAGGAGACGTTCGAGACGAGCGACGACGTCTTCGGATCGCTCGCGACGCTCGAAACGTCGGTGAGACGGTCTCTGCGGACTCCCCGAGGGCGAAATATCCTGCTCGATCATTGGCGCGGAAGTACGTGGGCGCTCTTCTCAGCGGCGGCGCGCCGAGCGATTTCGATCACGTTTACGGAGTCTACTTCGCCGACGCAGGCACTATGCTCGGAAACAGGCGATTCGACGTGGGCGCCGACGACGCGATATTCGTGGACGGATACGTCGGCACTTCCGGTCTGTACGAATTGATCTTCAAGAGAATTCCCGACGATCTCAAGTACACGGAGAGAGACAAAGCCGCGTACAGGAGCATACTTCTGCAAACTAACGCTCACAGGCGCGAGCACAATGTTCGCATGCCCGTTTTGAGAAACAAGGGACACAAGTACAAGCACGTCATAGCTCCGATCTTGCAGATGGACAATTCGAGAAAGAGGATCGGCGGAGGTCGCGCGCCGCCGATTACGCACGTGCCGCAGGCTATGCGCGTGCCCCGCGACACCGTGGATTACGTCACTGGGACGATCCGAACGAATTGGTGGATCGCCTTCGATTGCTGGACGCTTCTCGTCAAGCCGGCAACAATGCTCACGACAACGAGAACCTGTCGATAATCGAGGAGCTTCGCGAGGCGGGCAAGATACTGTGAGACAATCGCGAAAGACTGCTGCGGTGGCGTGCGCGCGTACGCTCCATTCGACGATGCAATGTCCGTGAACAAGTTCGGAGTGTTGCTGCGGAGAGACGTGGCCGCGACGGGACGAGCGACAGATCGCGCGCGAGCGTGGAATCTCTGCGAAATTATGTGCACGATAACGCGCTGTGTCTGACCGTCTCCGACATCTCTTCCTCCGCGTCACATTACGGCGGCGTCTCAAGATACAAAGAGTAGCCTGGCCGACCGACGACGACGACGCGGCGAACAGCAGTTACGTCGAACGCTCTTTACGCGCGGCGAAAACGGAAGCGATCAATCTTCGCGGGTTTATCGCGAGTATCACGACGCGGCTGGAGAACAACGTGGATTCGTCAGCGAAGAAAATCGTCGCTCTGCACAAGAGGATCGACGCTCTCGAGAGCGCTGCGACCGAAAGATCGCGCGCTCTGGAAACCGGCGCAGATTAGCGCGAGGGTGGACGCTCTCGAGAATCGGCTGCCTAGGACGATCGATTCGAATAAGGAGGTTATAAAACTGGACGCTAAGACTCCCGATAAGCAGCAGTCGAAGAGAGAGTAGCGTCGCGACGAAAAGAAAAGAGAGAGAGCGAGCGAGATGAGCGCCGCGAAACGGAGACTCGTGAACGAACTGCACGCGCCCGCGAGAAAAAACTTCCCCCGTCGCCGCGTCGCGGTGCGCGGATACGACGATCTGTGGCAAGCGGACTTCATCGAGATGCGTCCTTACGTCAGACACAACAAGGGTCATAATTACATACTCACCGTCATTGACGCCTTGAGCAAGTACGCGTGGCAATACCGCTCAAGGGAAAGAGCGGCGACAAGGTCGCCCAAGCCTTGTCGAGCGTGACGCGCGCCTCCGGGTGCCGCCCGAAAAACCTGCAAACCGATAAAGGAAAGGAATTCTACAACGCCGAGGTGCGCGGATTCGTCGATAAACACGGAATCAATCACTACTCGACGTACTCGGTGCTGAAAGCGTCGATCGTCGAGCGTTTCAATCGCACGCTCAAGAGCTCGATGTAGTACTTCACGCTGAACGGAACGTACAAGTGGTTCGACGCGCTACCGCGCCTGATATCCGAGTACAACGCTCGCAAGCATCGAACCATCGGGATGCGCCCGATCGATGTGACGCCCGCTCGAGTGTCGAAGCTCCTGTCGACGGTATACAGTCGCCTGAAGATCGCCGCTCCGGGAAAGTTTCGGCCGAACGATCCCGTGCGCGTGAGCAAGTACAAGACGCTGTTCGAAAAGGGATACACGCCGAATTGAACTGCGGAGATCTTTCGCGTAGCCGAGGTGCGAAGGACGAATCCCGCGACGTATCTGCTGAGGGATTCGCGCGGCGAGCCGATAGTCGGCGGATTCTTCGAATACGAGTTGCAGCGAGTCTTTGATCCCAACGTATATCTCGTGAAGAGAGTGCTGCGACGAAAGGGCGACGAGGTTTTCGTGAAGTGGCTGGGAATAGACAAGTCGTATAATTCGTGAATTAACAAAGCTATTATAACGAATATATATATTTTTTCTGTAACATTAAAGATAATAAAATACATCGCATATATTTTTTGCGTAATATTAAAGATGAGAAGATACATTACATATATCTAGAAAAAAAATACGCCGCCGTGTTCGCGAAATATCCTCGTCTCTCCTCACAGAGATATCTTGTAGTACCCCCACGGCAGAGTGTCGGTCGAATCGGGCACGACGTAGCTCTTATCGTCGTACGGATTGAGCGTCTTCGACTCGCGCACAGTGTACACCTCGTGTAACTTGGATCTCAGGCACTGTTCGCAGGTCATCTTGATCTCCCGTCTCAGGTAGCGCGCGTAATCGCCGAACGTCAGCGTTCTCTCGACGACGCTGCTCTTCACGCCCTTGCTCTTCTTAGTGTCGTCCCTACCCTCGACTCGCAACGCGTACATCTTCACTCTGAGTCCGACGAACTCGAGCATGAGAGCGCTATTATTTTCGTCCTTCCAAACCGAAAACCTTCTTATTCGCGTGCGGCATGCCGTAGGGATTGTCGACGGCGTAATCGTTCGTGTCGAATTTATCGATATTGCGCTTCATTCGCTTGTACGCGTCCTTGCACTCGACGCTGTAAATGAGACTGTCCGTGTCGGTGTACAATATTCTACACTTATCGCCGTAGAGCGGTAACATGTATTCGTAGTGAAACGCGTACAGATGAATCTTAGATATATCGAGAATGGACATGTCTACGTAGATCGATTTGTCGATCTTCATCTCCAATTTGCGCAATTCCACGGCCATGAGATTCTCCGAAAATACGCTTCTACTGTGAAAATTCGGCTTAGGGATGAGCACCTCGGCTCCGAATCGCCCGTCCCATCGAGTCGCGAGTCGAACGTCCACGTGAATGCGCACGTTCTCCATGGTCTTGTCGAAGACGGCGTTGTTCATCAACTTGTACAGATTCTTCTCGAAATCGTTAATCACGTTAGCTCGTATTAAGTTCCACGTATCCGCGTAATCATGGCGACTGCAAAAAACGCAGCGCGCGATGAATCCTCGTCAGACGCAGACCGTGACGAACGCATTGCTGCAGATTGCGTGTCGGCGCTTATCGTACAGTGTGGCTAGGAGTTTGCTTTGTCGCTTCTCCGGCGGCTTATCGCACGTGGGGAAAAACGGAAGATCGGCGTGGGCGTCGTGCGAATCAGCCGTATAGTTGAGATTGAGGATGTAGCCGAGTCCTCCGTCACGGACATTACGTCGAGACTCTCGAGGTCATCGACCCACTCGAATCGCTCGTACGGCAACGGTTGACACATCGCCCAACCGTACAGATTGTTGACGTCCAGATACATCAGATAGATCGACGGCTGCGACGGATCGTACGCGCTCATATACTTGTTGTTAGCGCGAGCGTACCTGTTAGAGCACTGACTCAGACCGCCGCGTATTCCGCGTTCCACGAACATCATCATATCGATATCAAGTACGTATGAAGAGTCGGCTACGGAACTAGAACAACTGTATACGAATATTATGCAGATCTATCGATTGTTCGAAACGTTGCAACGACCAGTGGCATATTGGGATGACTTCTTGGTATATATTGCAACTCAAAGACTGATTCCGTAAAGGCAGCAGTTAGGTTCTACCAGAGACCCACCCACATGGGCACAATTCAGTGATTTTCTCCTCACTCGACTAAGATCCCTGCAAGCATTCGAAAAAACAAGAGTTAGAAAACTGTATATTCAAGCTAATCCTAAAACTGCCAAGTCGTGTTATCATGGAAAAACTAAGGAGGGAACTAAAATCTACTGAAACAGAAAACTGCATCATTTGCACAGAGAAACATTATATCACGGCATGTTCTCAGTATCGTACAAAAACACGGAATCAAAAACTTGCCATTATTAACAAACATCGACTTTGTTTTAACTGCTTGGGAACTTATCGAGTTTCCAATTGTACATCGACAAGAAGATGCCAAAGATGCGGTAAAAAGCATACTTTCATTCATTTCGATGCACATCAAGAAGCGAAAATAAATACTGATCCTAATAAATCAAATATTGAAAATTCTAAGAGCTCAAAGGATAATACTACTGTTACATCTACGAGCGAAGCTAGAGTATTACATTCGAATGCCTTTCACAGAAGAGTTCAACATCATATATTGTTGGCTACAGCTCAAGTTGTGGTCTTGTCTCCGGATGGCAATAGTACACGCGTTAGAGCCTTACTGGACCAAGGTTCCGAGATATCTCTTATAACGGAGAGATTAGCACAACGAACTGTCTAGACTTCAGTCTTCGATAACTTTTGTTGGATTGGGAGCAAAATCTTCAAACACATCAAAGGGATTTGTTCACTTCAAAATTAGACCTTATTTTCCATCAGAGTTTGAGAGCTTGATGTCGGCTCATATTCTTCCCTCTCTTACCACATCAATACCTTCTTCAGATATTTCTGCTAAATCCTGGTTTCATTTGGAAGGCCTACAGTTAGCGGATCAATTTTTCGTTCCAGGAATCATTGATATTATAATAGGAGCTGGTTTATATGGACAAATTATAAAGAAAGGACTTATTAAAAGTCAAGACAGCACATCTATAGCTCAATATACGAATTTAGAATCATCTCAGGGCCCACTAAAACACTTCACAACGGCAATTTCGAAGCTATCATGTCTCATATGATGGAAAACTTTGTAAATTCATGTAAAGATTCTGGGAGTTGGAATCTGTCCCGACAATTTCTCAAATAACTATGACAGCTGAAGAGGCTGAATGTGAAGAGCATTTTAAAAGGATCCACTCGAGAGATCCTTCAGGTAGATATATTGTTAGGTTGCCCTTTAAGGACTCCACTGAGAAATTATAGGTGTCTCGAAGGGACGTGCGATTCTATTACTATCTAGAACAAGCTAAGTTAATCCGTCTTTCAACGGATAACAAGTACACTCAAGCATATTTTGAATTCATAAAAGAATATAAACAGTTGAATCATATGAGGCAAGTTCAAAACATTGCAACGCAACCATCTTGTTGCTACTATCTTCCCTACCACGGTGTCTGGAAAGAAAACAGCCTTTCTACTAAGTTGAGAGTAGTTTATAACGGGTCAAGCCCTACCTCTTTGAGGTATTCATTAAATGACATCCTTCATACAGGAGCCAAGTTACAAACTGACATCTTTGAAGTCTTGTTATGGTTCAGGCAATTCTGCTTTGTATTTTCTGCCGACATTGAGAAAATGTTTAGGCAAATAAACCAGCATGAGGAAGACTGGAAGTATTAACGCATAATATGGCACGATCAACAATTAGAACCAGTCATCTACGAGTTGACAACAGTCACATATGGCTTGGTATGTGCACTATTTCTAGCTTTCCGTGTGTTGCAACAACTTACACGTGACGAAGGATCTAAATTCCCCAAGGCCGTTACCACTATGGAAAGAGGTCGTTATGTGGACGATCTGTTTGGAAGCGCGGATTCCTCAAGCTCAAAAACTTGTGAACCAAATAAATCAGCTCTGCATAGCGGGCGATTTTCCACTGAAGAAATGGATCAGCAATGAAGCTTCAGTCCTAAACTCTATTCCAAGTACCGATCGCCTAGATTCCACCAATCTGTTAATCGACGATAACATCCTCGTTCATTCACTTAGACTGTCATGGCGTCCATTTTCAGAATTTTCATTTTATCATTGGGATAAATACAAAGAAAACAGTAACCAAAAGGGTTAGGTTACTATCTACGATTGCTAAGATTTTCCCATTAGGATCTTGTTACAATAACAATAAAATTGTTGATACAGGAACTATAGGTGGAAAAGGTAGATTGGGATAAAAGGGTACCTCCTAATATAATAATGGACTAAAATCATGAATAACTCTCAAAAATTATCTAAATTAGACTTCCCTTCTTCTTCAAGCAAACTGGAATTACATGGCTTCTGTGACGCTTCACTTAACGCAATGACCGTCGTGTTTTGCAGGAATATCTTTTCAGATGGGCAAGTCTCCATTCAATTTGTATGTGCAAAGACGAAAGTAGCTCCATTGAAGCGCCTAACGATACCCCGATTAGAATTAGCGGGAGCCGTTCTTTTGATTAAGTTAACAGCACGTGTAATTACAAGTCTGCAAAGGGAAGACATTAAAGTATACTTATGGACTGATTCAATCATTACTCTCATCTGGGTAACCGGACATCTGGTCCAGTGGAAGGATTTTGTACATAACAGAGTGGTCTTTATCCAAGATACTCTACCCATGGCAAGTTGGAGATTTGTACCGGGATTGGAAAATCTTGCTGATTTGGCCACTAGAGAAGTTACCTCATCGCAATTGTCGGAATTATCAACCTGGTCACAACCTGGGCCTGTATGGCTCACCAAGCCTTCGCAATACTGGCCTTCGACTCCTTGTGAGAAACAACAATTGGAAGAGCGATCCATTAGAGTGTCAACTACTATGGTTCAGTCAACTCAAAATTGGAACCTGATCAATAGATATTCGAGCCTTGATAAATTGATACGCATCACAACTGTTTGTCAAAGAGCGGCAAAGTGCTTTAAACGTTCACCAGATTTATCATTGAGAAATCTCATAAGTCCTGTTGAACTTAAGCAGGCAAAGGAATTTTGGACTAAAGAGGTACAACGTTATAACTTTTCTCGAGAATTAAGGGTTTTATCGTCGGGAAAATCCGAAAACCAGTTCTCTGGTTAGACTCACCTCTTTCATCGACTCAAAGGGAATCCTACGCGTGAGAGGATGCCTTGGTTCGTCCAACTTAACATATGAAGTCAAACATTCAGCCATCTTACCGAAGAAATCAACATTCACGACATTAGTAATTTCCTAGGCTCATTTGAGATTACTGCATGGAGGCACCCAACTCACCTCTTCGTTCTTAAGAGAAGAGTTCTGGATTATAGGAGGCAGATCCACAGTTCAATCATATGTACAATTATGTAACTTGTACCAGATTTTGCAGGATAGGAGTTCAACTGAACTTAATGAGTCAGCTTCCCTCAGAAAGAGTCATCAAAGCCTTCACGGCCTTTCTTAAATACTGGAGTGGACTACGCGGGACTCCTTTTCTTATTAAGACTTCTTGGAAGGGAAGGAACGCACGCACATATAAAGGATATGTAGCACTCTTTGTTTGTTTCTCCACATTCGCAATCCATCTGGAACTTGTAACTGATTATACGACTGAAGCTTTCCTAGCAGCATACAAACGATTCTCGAGTCGTTGGGACGGGACTCTGTGCCACTCTCATAAGCGACTATGGTTCTAATCTGAAAGGAGCTGATGCAGAATTACAGCGTCTTTTCTGTTGGCGTCAGCCGCAACAGAAGAATCTCATAATTTAGCTACACTATTAGCACGAAACGGAGCTCAATGGAAATTTAATCCTTTCCTCAGCGTCACATTTCGGAGGCAAATGAGAGGCAGGGGTTAAATCGATGAAGTATCATCTGAAAAGAGTCATTGGCAAGAATTTACTCACATTTGAAGAGATGACAACACTCTTAGCCCTTAAGTTGAGGCAGTTCTAAACTCGAGGCCTTTATGTCCGATGATCCTGAAGATCTAACAGCAATCACGCCCGGTCACTTTATTATGGGATACGCTCCCACTGTAATACCTGAGCCGTCACTTGAAGAGGAAAAAACAACCAGGCTTTCCAGATGGCAGCTACTCTGGAAGATGCTGGATTCATTGTGGTCGAAATGGTCGATCGAATATTTACAAAGGTTCCATTCTACTTATAAATGGAACGTAGTTACAACTCCTATTAAACAAGGTTCTATAGTTCTGATTGTGGACGAGCGTTATCCACCCGCTAAGTGGCCACTGGGGTGCGTACCCCAATGTACCTGAACTTTCATCCGGGGCAGGACGGATTAATAAGTCGTCACAGTTAAGACACAGACATGTCTGAGTACAAACGATTCATTACCAAACTATGTCTTTTACCGATAAATACGGACACAACTGATTCGTTCATTAATTATAGTAATTGATGAAGGGCGGAATGAAATAGAAATGTTGATAACGGTGGATAAAAGTCATCTCGCGTTATCGACCGTTAACGATCGAAATCGCGGCGCTCCCATCGGCCTCACGAAAAAGAAGAATGAGAGGATATAACGACTGCGTGAGGCAGGGAAGTCCGCTCTAGATTCTACAGGAGAACTCTCGACAAAGTGTCGAAAGATTATAAATTATAGTCTTGTGTAGATTACTAATATCTGGTAAGGACTTCAGATCGATTTTAGTGAGTAATCCTGACATCAAACACCGAAGGTGTAAAGTGGCCGCTAAAGAGCCTCGGAAGCGTGTACGGGCCGCCATTACGACACACGTGCGCAGTAGTTCTCGATGTGGCCTGGACAGGATTACAGTGGAAGATCTATTGGAAGGTCTTAATTAGCATATGCATACTCTATACTATATTGAGCGCATTTAAAGTGATGGCAGATATTATTGGAATATTTCACCGACAGAGATAACACATTTAAAAATAACGGCAGATATTATTGGAATATCTCACCGACAGAGGTAATAATTTCCTTACGAAGCTTGAGATCAATATCATATTGCATGATCCTTAATCACCTTCTTATTGTCGAAGTACTAGCTCTGTGTGTCTGATGAAAATATCCTTCATAAAAAGTAATTATATAATTATTTCAGTTTATTTTATATGATTTATTCGATAAGATCCATAAGAGATCCATTTGTCTTTCACATTCATTTATCTTTTATACAGTAAAGATAAGTCAGAAAATTTCTAATTATGTATATTATTCTAACCCTAAGTTAATGCACACGAATATATTAAGCTTTATATATATCTCAGTTACGTTACCACTTATTCTATTCAAATAAGGTATAATTTCACCGTCAAGCACAGAAATTTATGATTATTTATATATATATATATATTGCATACATATATTGCCTATTTTCTTGTATGTCCACACTAAGCATAATTAGAGTTCAACAAAACAATAATACTTGTTAATTTATTCATAGACAATAAAGTTCTGATGGTTAGACTTATTTTATCTTCGCACTTTTGAATTCTTTTTTTTTCTTCTCTCTTTCATATGTCGCACGCTGATCATAATGATTACACATATGTCCACCTCTCTTTATGCTTAGATGTGCAATGTCATATATTGGAATTATTTCTTATGTTATTGCTAATGTTTCTTATGTTATAATTTTTATCCGAATTTGTTAACACAACATTCTTGATTTATTTCCTATTTGAAATTTCAAACTTTTTCATTAATTTGCAGATAATTAAAGGAATTTTCTTTCATTTTGTTAATATATACAGTCCATTAGTTTTATTGTAGTTTAATATCGGATTTGCGTTACCTTTAGAATATAGTATTCTAAACAGTTTCTCATTACTATACTTATAAAATAGTAACATTATTAAATGTTTGTTAATAGAGAATATAAATTGAAATTAACTTGAAAAATAAAATTCTATATATATAGAAAGTATAACAATTGTTCGCGAGTGAATCCGACAGTGAATACATGAGGAAGGATTTTAAGAAATTAGTGCTTCTCGGATACAAAAAAAAAACAGTCTTTATTCGTGTCAAAAATTAAAGTTAAGACTATAGTCCAGTGCAATGATCTCGTTTCGAAACAGCGGTGAAACACAGTGAGCGATTTTCTTTCGCGATATCACGAGCGGGCTGAGTTTACCAAATCCGTGATCGTCTAATCGTAGTCAGGAATGAGATAGCAGTCGTTATATGCGGATTATCAGCGGTTTTACAAAGGAATAGCGAAACTCCGTGAGAGTAAGCGATCGTTATATGCAGTTTATCAACGGTTTATCAAAAGCGGTGGAGCGTAAAATGCGAGACTATTAAAAGATCAAGACTTCGGTGGATCCGCGCGGTGCCCATTATATAGCGAGCGGAATATTGAGCCCGTTGCGACGTGGACCAATTAATTTTGTATCTTAGCGATGACTTCAGAGCGCCGCGTATTATTGGCCGCTAATGAGGTCTGATGTCGATGTTTTTGCGGTTGCCATGCGCCCGATCTTTTTCGATTAGCTCATTGGCAATCGGGACGTATGGGCGCACATGCCCGTGCATTGCGCTGACTTAGGTGATGATTGGCATTGTTTTGCCAAATATTTATAACGAGCGCTTCTTATGTGGCGAAAAAAGCGAAAGATAATGCGGTCAGTTTAGTTTTTCAGGCAAATAGATAATTCAAGATGTTTCTCGACGCTCAATAAATTCGAATTCTTAAATTTATTAAATTGAAAAATGCGGATTTTATCTACGCGAATTTTTAAATCGAAATAATGAGTATGAATTTCGAACATCCCGCCCGCCTCGTCAGTACATGACGAAATTTACGAGTGTGTGCGGGTACGGACATGTATCGCAAACGGTTCAATTGATAAGTTGTAGATCAATGAATAAAATGCGATAATGACGTATGACTACAAAGACACGTGTTGCTCAGTTTATTTGAGTCTTTCGCGAGAATAAGTCGCGTGAATGTGATGAATTATATACAGAGGCGAATAATGTGAATGAGTACAGAGTGATTTTATGAATGATCTTGCGGGTGCAGTGAAACTCATAAGTGATAGTGAGTGTCAAGAATTGCAGTGTGAGTATGGTAATAAGTGAAGGGTGAGCGCGAAATTCTGCAGCGATAAAGAAAATAATAAAGAGACTGATAATGCGGCTCGCGGATCGCATGTGGAATCGAATCCACGTAAACATAATTGATTATAATTATGCGCGGTATGATTCTCGGAAATCTGATACGCGTGGAAAACAACACAAGTGAGATATTTACAATGTGGCTAAGACATTTAAGAAATTTCGCAGATCAGTAGAGCATCCGGATCTGAGTGCGTCGCAGGTGGTGCGGTGTAAAGGAGAATACGGCGATTACGTTACTCGTCCGTGCGCAAGTGCGTATCCTTACTCCTGGCAGGAGCACGATTTTTATTAAAGGCCGGACTAATTCGGAAGTGGCGGTACTCAATGTAACGACGCGAATAACGCCATCATTGCTCGGGTGGAGTTTGACGATCCGCGCAAGGTACCATCGAGTAGGCGGAGAAACTTCGAAGCGAATGAGGCACAGTGCTCCTACTTCCAGGATGGATCCTGGAAGTAGGATCATCCTTGAGCCACTTCGGACAGGATGTCAGTGTGTGGATGTATTCCTGACCATCAAAGCCAGAAATGATCGCACATCTATTGTAGGAATTGTTATCGTGACAGCGTGTTCGGCGCGTTGTCAGTTAAGGACGGTTCTGGAATTGCCAGATGGAGCTCCTATCAGTAGGTGTCCTGGGGTGAGCACAGCAAGATCGTCTGGATCATCGGACATGGCCTGTAATAGACCAGAATTGACGAGCTTTAATTTGAGCAAGGAGGGTACTCATCTCTTCGAAGGTGAGCGTCGCTTCTCCTATCACTCGTCGCAGGTGATATTTGGTTGATTTCACCGCCTTCCCAAAGTCCTCCGAAGTGAGGCGCGGCCGGTGGATTGAAATGCCACGATATGCCCTCCTTGGAGATTGCTTGTGAGATGCGAGGGCCGTCGGTAGAGGATGCGCGAAACAATTCTCGCAGTTCTTTGTCAGCACCAACAAAGTTTGTCCCGCAGTCAGAGTACATCTCCTTGCACAGTCCTCTACGGGAGACGAATCGGCGAAAGACAGCGAAGAATGCTTCGGAGGAGTAATCTGAAACTACGTCGAGGTGGACTGCTCTAAAACAAAGACAGATAAAGACGACTATGAACGCCTTGTGTACCCGCTGCCCTCTTCCCTTGCTTATGCGAGTGAATATTAAATAATATTTCTACAATGTAAAATTGATTTCATGGCAAATATTATTAGGTGTACAAATAAGTTTCCGCGGTTTGACAAAAGATAGCACCACCGGAAGGTCATGTTGAAATTGTCAGATGTAAAACGTAATATCCCAAGTTTCGTCATCTGGCAACACCATAACCTTGAAGTATTAGTGATTCCGCATCAGCATCACGTAATTTTTTTCGTGCGAAAATGTCAAGTTTTGTGCCGAATAAGCGTCATTTGCGGGAACTTTTGATTTACTTCTTTAATTTGAAAAAATCTGCAGCTGAGGCGCATCGATTGCTTCTAGAAGCATATGGTGAGGCTGCTTTAAGTAAGAGAAGTTGTCAGGAATGGTTTCAAAAATTTAAGAACGGTGAGTTTGACGTGGAGGACAAAGAACGCAGTGGAAGGCCGAAAGTGTACGAAGACATGGAATTGGCAGTATTATTGGAGGAAGATTACTGGAGCTCTCTACCGAACACAATTAATGAGATTGAGTCGGGCACTCAAGGAAAAACGTGCCCATTACTACTCCAGACACGACAAAATTATTCTCCTACACGATAATGCTCGTCCACATGTTGCGGCGGCGGTAAAAACTTACTTGGAAACACTCAAGTGGGAAGTTTTACCCCACCCGCCATATTCACCAGACTTAGCTCCTTCTGATTATCACCTGTTCCGATCGATGGCACATGGTCTATCTGAGCAGCGCTTTACATCATATGAAGATACCAAAAATTGGGTAGATTTGTGGATAGCGTCAAAAGATGAAGAGTTTTTCCGACGTGGTATCCGAATGCTGCCAGAAAGATGGAGAAAAGTGGTGGCAAGTGATGGAAAATATTTTGAATAAAACGTAATGTACCGTTCCTTCACAATAAATTCCTAATTTTTTATAAAAAACCGCGGAAACTTATTTGTACACCTAATATATTAATTTACAAATTGCTCTTAAGTACTTGGCTAATAGTATTGCTAATAGTAAGCTAATTATTGATTTCCTATTTAGTTTTGATATTTCATTTTTTTATATTTTTTATGATAATTATTTGTTGAGGTTTGGTTTTTTAAAAAAATGGTTTTATAAGGGAAAATTATTATAAATTATTTTTAAAGACCTTTTTCGTTAAACATTTTGTTGCATATAAGGTAAAATATTATTTATGTACATGATGTATTTTTTTAACCTTTGTAAGGTTTCTTTTTAGAGGGATTTATAAGTAAGCCAAGGTGAGAGTCGATCATTTCTCTCTCCCGGCAGTTATCTAGTCGATCATTTCTCTCTCTCTAGCCTACAAAGGATCCTGCCCCTCTGCTATACACTGAGCTCTGGGCTATTACTTTCCGTCGGAAACCCCTTTCGTTACCGTAACGATATCGTGGCGCGGGAGACCGCGCCTCGGACCCAATATCATTTTCCCCTCTCGGAGAGTTGCCAGATACCGTACACTACCGTATTTTGAGATACTGCTTTTTGGGTAATTAAACCATCTGTTTTCTGTATCGGCCAAAGATTGCACGCCGCCTCCTCCGAATCGGCGTTCCCTTGGTGGAACGCCGATTCGGAGGAGGCGGCGTGCAATCGTTGCAATAGATTTTGAGGCTCTTTGTGATGTAGACCAATAAGTTTGATAATTTAGCGGTAACCTCAGAGCGCGACGTACAATTGGTCGCCGATGAGGTCTGACATTGAAAATTCTTTAGTTGTCACGCGCACAGTATTTTTCGATCAGCTGATTGGCAATCAGCTAGTCGTGACGTAGGGGCACGCATGCCTGTGCGCTGTGCTGATTTTGTCGACGATTGACAAATGTTATTGTAAACGTTTATGACAAGTGTTTCTTAAGCGATGAAAAAATGAGAAATAACGGGAACGGTCGAGTTTTTTTGACGGATTGAAGGCTCGAGAAGATTCTTGATACCCAATAAATTCGAATTTTCGAATTATAAATTGCTGATTCTTGCCTATGCAAATTTTTGAACCGGGATAATTTTTGTTTTTTGAATAAATATAAAATGCATTTTAATTTCTTAGAGAAAATTTATGAGTATTTCTACAATAAAATTAATTTCATGTCAAATGTTAAATCAAATTTACAAATTGCTCTGAAGTTCTTGGCTGATAGTAATTATTGATTTCATATTTAGTTTCGATATTTTATTTTTTAATATTTTTTTAGGAAAATTATTTTGTTTTTCAGAAAAATGATTTTTTGAGGAAAAATTACTGTAAAATTATTTTTAAGAACTTTTTTTATTAAACATTTTGTCGCATATATTTTTTGCCAGGCTTCTAAACTCATTTTTGGAAGTTGATATTCCTTCATGCAATTCCCACGAAACGATCTTATTTTGTACGTACAAATTGCAAAACTTTAATATTAAGCAAATATTGTTACGACCTGACACCAGAATTCAATAAAAAAAACTCGAATTTTGTAATTTTTTTTGTTTTTAACATAAACTCGGAAACTTTATGATTAATTGCAAAGTGCATTTTAATCATAGAAAAAGATTTATTATTCTATTAAATCAATAAAAACATTTCAGTTTATAAAAAATAATCGTTTTAGTTGGTTAAACAGGACAGTCTAGCATCTTCTTAATATCAACATGGATAATATTATCTTAATCAATATCAATGTGATCAATTGGAATTGTGTCGACAATAACGTGATTAAACGGGTGCCACTACTCGACCTATAGCACAGCCACTGTATCAATTGGATGATATTAAAATAGATGATAACTTAAATGAAAACAGAGAGAAAGTACAAATTTCTACAAATCTGCTACTTTGAATGCGATTTTTACAACTGTTCCATCATATCATAACAAAATTAATTTGATAATGACTTATCACATCAAAAATTATAAGAAAACATGTGTGAGAAAAGTTCCATCGTCACGATCAGAAACCGGTTATTTTCAGATATGAATATACACAAAATACCATTGCATATATATTATAATGCTATGTTGCTACAATATTACATTATAATGTTTTTGCATAGGTGGACATTTTATTGTTATGAAATATAGCAACGTTGCAACAACATGTCACAATGTTTATGCAATCTTACAAAAAGTGTTTCAATGCTGCTGCAATCCATGCCGTGCTATTTAGGTATATGTCAAGTTCAAGATAATTGAGCGAAAAAAAATCTTTTGAAATAAATATTTATCTGTTTCATTTTATCTGTGATGTCTTTCTTATTTTTATATTATTTTTATACTAACATTTGTTTTATATTATGAGTTTTCTCAAAAAGGTATAATAAAAGGTATAATATAAAATTAGAAACATAAGAGAGAAAGAAAGAAAGAAAAAGCGAGAAAGAGAGAGAAAGGGGGAAGAAAGGAGAGGAAGAAAAAGGAAAAGAGGGGAAAGACAGGAAGGACAGAAAGAGAAGGAGAAGAAGGAGGAAAAAAGGAAGAGGAAAAGAGAGAAAGAAAGAGTGAAAGAGGGAGAAGGTAAAAACATAAGAGAGTCATTAAAAATAATTTTATTATAAAATATACATCATACTTGTTATACATAATGATAAAAAATTTATCAATTAATATGTGTGTATGTGACACAACATTATTTTAGAAAACTTGGTACATAATTGAAAATTAGGATTATCTATACTGCGGCCTATTCTTTTCATAACTCTATAAATAATCATAATAACATATTAATAACAGAATTTATAAATGTACTTAATAATAAATTGTACTTAATTAATTTTTAATAAATATAATATATTTTTATCATTTCAGAGAATACTAAATAAAATATTTAACTACGAGATATTTTACTTTATGATAAAATCTTGTTATATTTCTATTATTAAAGAATTTATTACTTACTTGTGTAGCTATATCGATAAGATTTTTAGCCATTACAGAACCAGTTTGTTGTACCATATTATAAAAATATCCTTTTCGTTTTAAAAGAATATATGGATGGTCACATTCCTGAAATTAGTATCCAAAAATGTCATCGCAATTATGTTTTTATTTTAAACACACACGTATATACATATATACACGTATATATGCATGTGTGTGTATGTATGTGTACATACATATGTGCATATATGTGTATATGTGTGCGTATATACATAGTATGTATATACAGAATATCTTAGAATTGGCATTACCGATTAATGATAGATTCTTGAGATCATTAAAAAATATTTTTTCATTAACGAAGGAAATCATCTTTTTTGGCAAGTTTGCAATTTTTCATATATTTTTCATATATTTATAACTAAATTTTAAATTAAAATTTTAATAAATTCCACTGTGACATTACTATAGAAACTTGCAGTATTACTGCAACATTAAAACACAGCACATTGCAGAAATATTATTTTACAATATTATTTTAGCAATATTGCAGCAATATTTTAAAACATTGTAAAATATACATTACCAAAAACAAGAGGGAAACTTTTTTACTCTAAAAATTAGGCTATTTTCAAACCGCTGAAATTTGTTGAAAAATCATCGTAAACAAAAAATTAAAAAAGCATTTTGAAACTTAAAATTTCAACTTTAACGCGCAGTTGGTGGTTTAAAAAAATTTTTTTGTCTTTCTTATTTTGCGTTTTAAAATAGAACACTATTTAGTTCCTTAAAATTATATATTTTTAACACGCTGAAATTTAATAAAAAAATTCTTTCTCGAGAAATTCAACTCAAGTTCTATAAATTACAAGGTAATTATTTACTTTAGGGGAATAACTTCTGATGACCTGGACATATGTTATAGAAGTCACCCTTCTGAATAACCTTCAGAAGGTTTTAGCCATCATATGTTGTTTATTAAAAATTTATTAATGAAAAGATTTCCACGAATTATAACATTCGACTATATAAATTCCTAAGCAATGTTGAATTAATTTCCAAGAAAGTCAAGGTTATTTTAATTTTCTATGCAAAGGGAGGTCCATCCCACACCATCTTTGAGTCAGCGCAAAACAAGTTCTATTATTGTATAGTTCCACATGGGTTTACAACTTTCCATGCGAAGTGTAAAACCAATCGTCATGTAATGGCGCTAGCGTTTATAGCGTTAGTATGTTACGTTTGCGGGACGCAACGCAACGTGATTGGCTGCGGAGGTGCGCGCGTTTCGCGATGGATGATCATGACCGGCGCAGTAACAGTTGCAACCCAGCGTTGAACAGAGCAACAGTCTTTGCACGTGGTGGTCATTATTCGACATACGCAATTTGTTCTTGTGTCCGTTTCCCTCCGGCAGTATTGTGTATAATCATTGCACGAGTAGAGTAGTGTTAGACTACCGGTATACGGGCTTCGCGTTTCGGTCTTTGTTCCGAGGGACAATGTTTACGCTTTGTATCTTTCCTATTCCAAGAATATACATATATTTTGCCCCAGTATCTCTCGAGCTTTTCTTATATCGTTTTCTCGAATTTAAACCAATCCTTTCCTGGCTTGATCATTTCCTGACCGCGTGGTCTCTGCAATAACCGCGATCATAAAAACTCATCAATTGTAACCTCAGAAGTGGGATTGCCTGGGTTTCTGAGATTTTGTGCGATTTTTTTATGATTATCTAAGTATGGTGATTTTCGCTTGATTGCGCTTTACAAGCTATATAAGTTACAGTTTTCCCGTCATATTAATCCGGCGAACAAAGAACAAGGCGGCCCATATTGGTGCAATGTTTGTGTCGTTCTGGGTGACTTTCCCGCCATATTATTCCTGCACGTGGTAAACAAAGGATAAGGGCCATATTGGTCCAATATTCGTGTTCCGGTATATATCGTTTCCATGCAACGTTTTCGAATAATCGTGAAAAATCTACACGAGTTTACGAAAACTGCCAATTTTTCGGGTGTTTAGACTTTTTGCAAATGCGCATTTATTAGTGCGTTTTTGAAAACATTCAAACTTTTCTTTTTCTCTTTTCCCGCCATCAAGTGCGCGATTCTTGTCATTGTTCAAAATTTTTTCTGCATAGTTCTTTTGGTTCTTTGAAGATGTTTCGTGACCGTTTCGAGGATATATCCTTGATGGACTTAAAAAAGGAAGTGGCTAAATAATTCTGTTACTAATTGGTATTGTACACTTGATATTGTTCTGAAGATTAGTCTGGCCTACTTTTACCGCGGGGTGCGAGTTCAATTAGAGCGGAGTATCAACATGTATCAGCATCGATACCTCCTACCGCGGAGATTTGAGCGAAAGTTCGCTTTCGATGTAAACATAATATTCGTGCTAAATTTTCTGAAATGAATATAACCTCGGAGCCTTGATCAATTAAGGCGCGAGCTTCACATATGCGACTGTCGGGAGGACGGACCATTACTTTCGCCGTTGCAAGTAGGACGGATGAGACAGGCGAATTCGCGCATACGGCCGACATTGTGATTGTTTTTGACGCCTCATGAGCCTCGACTGACTCATCTGAACTGACCGCAGTTGATTGAGTCTCGGTTTTATCTCGGAGAGAAGAGACCGAGTCAAGATGCAAGAGAGAATGATGTTTCTTTTGACATGTACGGCAAGTAAATTTACTTTTGCATTGTTGTACGGAATGCTTGGATCCCAGACAATTAAAACATCGGTTTGATTTTTTAGCTAATTCACTGACTCGGACTCTTGCTTAAGAATTGCGGACACTTATTAAAAGAATGCGGTTTTTTACATAATGTATATTGACTGGGAGATTGATTAGAGAGGGTCGCATTATTAGCTTTTACGGTTGGACAACCTTTATTGGATGCAGAAGGCGATAATTCTTCAAGTGCGAGCGCGCACGACGAAATAAAGTTAATTAAGTCGTCGGTGGTAAATAATTCGGCGGTGTCTATTCTGATCCGATTTTGAGCTTCCAGGCGCGACGAGTGATTAGATCAAGCTTGAGCGATACAAAGTAAACGAGAATGTCATTGAGTATATCATCTTGTGTGCGGTTTAAACGTTTTAAAGCTGAGAGCGCTTTCTCGGCTTTATCTCATAGAGCGTGCAATTCTACTGAAGATTCTCGATTGATGGAAGGTAAATTATATATTTCCGCAACATGAATCTCGATGAGTTTATGTTTATTTTCGAAACGAGAGCTTAACGCTTTCCACGTGACGGTGAAATTATCAGCGATTACAGAAATACCAGCGATAACGTCGCGAGCTTTATCGGTCAAGCTTGACACTAGAAAATGCATGCGAACAAAATCGGATAGTTCGTCATTTTGAATAATTAACGCAGTGAATCTATCGCGAAAATTTTCCCATTCGTCGGCTTTACCGGAAAACGGAGGTAATCGTATCGGCGGTAAATGCTTTAGAGATAGCGCGGATTCCGATTGCACGTGAGATGTAGATCGGTCGCAAGATTGGAGCGGACTTACGCACAGTTCGAGCTCCTCCAAACATTCAGACATGTATTCAAACGCTTCCTGATAGACTTCCTCGTAGTGATCCCTCTGTTCCTCTCGGAAGTAGGCGAGGTTACGCTTGGACTCCGGGTAATGTTTCAACAAAAGGGTGTGCCCTTCAAGATACTTATTCCAGGTATCCTTGAGTAACGTCATTCGAGCTCGTATCTTGGTTGAAGTGTAGTTGTTCTTCCCGATTTTTTTGAAATTGTCCAATGCTTTTGCTACAAAGCGAGCAGCGAGAGCTGGCTGTCCAGGAACTCACTCATGGTTACTGGTGTGCGAAGCAATCACAGTCTTTAACTTCACTCAAAGTCCTGTTATCGTATTGGATCAGAATTCTATTATCACGTTGTCCCAGAGTTCTCGCGATCCGGCTCGAAGGACCAAATGTTTATATGTGTGTGTGTGTGTGTGTGTGTGTGTGTAATATATATATATATATATATATATATATATATATATTGTAAGTTCCGTTTTTCTCGCGAGTCGGGCTATTTAATTTTCGAGCGGATAGCCGTCGGTTTCCAGGAATCGCCAGGAATAAGGAAGAAAGAAAAGATCCGAGTTATATATATAAGGAAGAAAAAAAAGATCCGAGTTATATATATATATATATATATATATATATATATATATATAAGGAAGAAAGAAAAGATCCGAGTTATATATAAAAAAAACACGTGTATTTATTGTGTTGTGTACAATGTAATGTGTGCGTGTGTGTGCATGTGTGCGGTTGCTCGTGCGGCGTCGATTCGATTTATCGTTATAAGTAGTTAGAATCGTTGGAATTATGCGCTGGTTCGCGGCGCGAAATTAAGCGATAATTATAACGATCGCGGGCGTCGGAATCGTGATTCGTGGTAAATGATAATTATAATTGCCCGCTTCCGGTGAAATAAATATAATTCACTTTTTCGTGCGATACGCGCTGCGCGGCGAGTTTTTGTGGTCCGACGGCCGGCTTTTTGTCGCGTTTCTTGTGCGCTCAGCAGTCCTATTGCTATCACGATAGCAGTTGACGCGTGTATTTAATTTTATTTTCCCCCTTGGATGGAAGCGGGATAGAAGAAGGGGTCGCGACGCTATCGAACGTTGGAGGCGGCTCTCGTTCCACTTCGAGAATAGATGCAGTGCCTGGATCTCGGTTGTAGTGCGATCTTTTAAAGTCCCGATATCAATCGGCGGGAGACAGCGTTCTCACTATCTGACTCTCTGACTTTTTTTTAGATTCGCTAAGGATTTCTTCGCTTGTTAGGCTTGCCTTCTAACTTGCTTCGCTTGCTCAGAGGATCGAAAGGATCTGAGGTTTCCCAGTGCCGCCAGAAATGAGGCCCCTGCACGCTCGGCACGGACACGCACACAAAGAAGGGGGCCGTGTACGTGTGGCGCTCGGCGCTCGGCTATCTTCGGCTCGGCGCTCGGCTACTTTCGGGCGGCTTCGGGTAGTAGAGGAGCGCCGACATATAATCTACTGTCTTCTCTCTCGCGCTGTAGCTAGCTAAACGCCTCGAGAATCCCATGTTAGCGGTTCGATCTATTTATGAGATCTCGCGTAAAAACTTGTAAAATTTACACGTAAAATTTAATAAATCCTTAATCCTGTAAAAATTTAAATAAATTAAATAAATATGTATATAATAAAAGATGAAAAGAGAATAAATTATAAAAATCCACTCTTGGCCAACGTGTACATTTTTCTCTTAAGAAATAAATGTAATTAGTTTTATATATCATGGATTACATGTGTAAGCACTTGATATAAAAATAATATATGTATTTTAAACACATGTTTTATACACAATAGACATTAAAAACAATAGGACTTTATGATATTATTGAGAATATCTTATACTATATTTAAAAGGGGAATGTCTTATTTAAAATAATTTAAAAAAAAATTTTATAGTTAATTATATAAATACATATTTATAATAAGTATATTTATATTTTTTATTCTTAACAAAACAATTTTAAAGTTAACTCTTTTGTTATTTTATTGTTTTATTGTTTTCTATTTTATTTTTTTTAATAAGAAATGAGTATGCCGATCTGTTATGTAATATGTATCAGAAGGAAATTGACCGGATTTTGCAAATCATGTGTGTGTGTGTGTTTACACACACACACACATACAACATACACACATATATACACACATACATACATAACTTACATATATACATACATATACATGCCAGCATATGAATATTTAGATTTAATTTGTATTTGGTTTATGTAAATTGATTTAATGCATTTTTGTGCAAAATTTAATGATAATTAAGCATTAGTTTTCATACTTTTTCAAAATGAAAGTATAAACCTATTTTTCTTCTGAATATGATTTTTCAAAATACATAAACATGCGTACGACCACCACCTTCTCGCGATTTCCGTTGAGCAACAACATGTACGTTGTTTATTTATAAATTGATAAAATATTGTACATGCTATTACAATATTATATTATTTATTAGAAAATATTTTATATGTTAATATTTTCTTTATATTCCTTTATATTTTATTAATCTTTATATTCCTTTATATTTTATATCTATCTCTTTACATTTATTTCTTAAGAGAAAAACGTACACGTTGGCCAAGAGTGGATTTTTATAATTTATTCTCTTTTCATCTTTTATTATTCCATATTTATTTAATTAATTTATTTAAATTTTTACAGAATTAAGAATTTATTAAATATTACGCGTAAATTTTACAAGTTTCACGCGAGATTTCATAAATAGATCGAACCGCTAACATGGGATTCTCGAGCTATAGCTACAGCGCGAGAGAGAAGGAGACAGTAGATTATACGTCGGCGCTCCTCTACTATCCGAAGCCGCCCGAAGATACCCGAGCGCCGGGTGCCACACGTACACGGCCCCCTTTCTTTGTGTGCGTGTCCGTGCCGAGCGTGCGGGGGGCTCATTTCTGGCGGCACTGAGTTTACCTGCCGCCGAGAGCTCTTTTTATATCGCGCTAATCACTCGCGCCGGCGTATTCGGTAATTACTCCCACCTGGCGCCGATAAGACAATCGGTTCGGATCGGGTGCGCCAGGGAGAGTTCGGGGTGCCGGCTACGGGTTCTCAAACGTCGGCTCCCGACGGCGGTGTTCGGGATGCCGCATGCGGTTCTCAACCGGCGGCTCCCGGCTGACGGTGTTCTGTCGGAGTCTGTTTCCTACTCTTGTTCTTTTTCTAAGTTATAAAAATGTGAATACACAGCCTTCTGCTCTTGCCCGACCGGTGATCGTCGGGCGGCAGCTTCCGGCCGGTGTTCGCCGGGAAACGATGCATTGCGGGATGCATCGTTACAATATATATATATTGTAATATATACAGGGTATATATACAGGGTAATTCAAAATAACCCCAGTGTCCGTGAAATGACATATTCTTGACTCAATTCTAAGACGATTTTTCCTTTCGCAAAATTTCATTCGAAGTTTAGTTTTTGAAGGTTATTAAAGGAATTAGTTATTAAAGGAAATAGTTAACGTAAGACGGGTCGGATATAAGAGGCAGGCAAGGGTGACGCAATTCACTGTCAGACGCGGCTGCTTACAGACGACGCGACAATTACTCGGTGACGATAATTACTCGGCGACTACAAGCAATTTTTTGTCATAGTAGGTTGCGGTAATAATAATATTAAAATGTTAAATGTTTATTATGTTTACTGCATTCTTCAATCAAACACATAATCACATTCGATAGCGTCAGTAGTATCTTAACTTATCGCAACCTATTATGACAAAAAGCTGCTTGCAGTCGCCGAGTAATTATCGTTGCATCGTGTAGTAACGTGTCCGCGCGTATTTCATTCATCGAATGATTTTTAATCGCCAACAGTTATTATTCGACAGTGATTAATAGTAATAGATTAGTGATAGTCATTAATAAATTTCTCGTCTCATCGAGTGAATAAATAAATGTGATTACGTTAAAGTTTATAAAAGAATGCAGTTCATAAAAGAAGAAAAACTTTCAGTTAATAATTTAATGTGGATTTCTGTCTTGTGCAACGTGATTTCTACGTTAAATTTGAGAACGTACGATCTATCTGAAAATTCATTTCTCCTTCAAGCAATTACAGCAATACATCAAAAGTCATCCAACAAGGTAATAATAACTATTTTTTGACGTTATGTGAAAACAGATTTCGGGAAGTCAGAGGGACAGTGTGTCAAAGAAAATTCGTGAAAAGAAAGAGGTTTTTAGTGAGTAGGAAGTATCGAGTTGGTAATTCGACTTGGTACTCGAGTCCCACATAACTTACTGGATCGATCGGTAAGTATGCATAAAATAATATTTTCCCCTCTCTTATAAAAAAAAAATTACAAGTGAGTGAGCGAATGAGAGGAGAGGGAGAGAGAGAGAGAGAGAGACGGACGGATGGACGGACGGACAGACAGAGAGAGAGAGAGAGAGAGAGAATGTGTGTTCGCATGTGTGTCTGTATGTGTAGCGACCAGCTGATCGCAGCAAGCGCCCCGCGTAAGCACCCGCGTCTGACGATGATGAATCGTATCACTCTTGCCTGTCTCTTGTACCAGACCCATCATGCGTTAACTACTTCCTTTAATAATTCAAAAATTAAGCTTCGGACGAAATTTTGCGAAAATTTGACGAAAGGAAAATTCGTCTTAGAATTGACTCAAAATGTGTCATTTTATGGACACTGGGGTTATTTTGAATCATCCTGTATATATATATATATATATATCCTGTAGTGTGTGTGTATATATATATATATATATATATATACACACACTAGGACCTCTATTTAATAAACTTTGATATAGTGAAGTCTCCCCACTATGCGATCGATATCGATCGGTGGCGAGCGTGGTACGAGAAGCGTCGGGCGTATACATTCAGGCGCGTAGTGCGCTATTAAATACTACGTGTAGAGTACCTAATCATGTAACGGTGCATTCCGATGCACCGAATTCCCGGTCACTACATCAGTCGGAAGCTGCCACCCGGCAGAACACCGCCAGGCACGGGCAGGGGCGCGGTGCGCCCACATTTTTTAAACGAAACAAAGACCGGCGTCGTTAAAATCTCGGGGCCGTTAAACGGCCGAAAGTTGCCGAGCGAAGCCGACGCGGCCCGAATCACCGACCGGCGAAAGCCCGCGCTCGGCGCACACCCGAACTCCTCCGAACAGGCCCGACCGTACCGTTCCGCATTAACTCATTCGGAAGGGGTAACTCCGCCGCGCGCCGACGCGAGTAATTAGCTGGTATAAAAAGGCCGCGTTTTGACTAATCGAGACATTATTTCTATTCCGCTCTTAACCGTATGCTAAAGAGAATTCCGAGGAAACCTACACCGGCACTACCGCCTCGATCAACCAGGTCGAGAGTCCTCGGCCTGAGTCGAGAGTTCTCGTTATCGCGTGGGATACTGCCTCCATCCGCTCCTCCGCATCCCGGCTGGACTAAAATCACAGAAGGTGGAGTTCAGAGCCGCCCCGCTCGAGAGTTCTCGAGGCCAGCCGCTCCAAACGCGATTTCCAACTACCAAGCGCGATTTCCCTACGCGGAAAAAGAAACGATATTCGCGGAACCGACTAGCCGATTCACCGATTAAGGGGATTCCCGGAACGACGGAATTCCCCGTGTAAAAAGCGCGATAAGAACACCGTTAAAACAACCACGCGGTCATCGACCGATTTCGAATACAGAAACACGCGCGTCAAAACACCCGTCGCGTACACACACGCACACAGCCGCGCTGATACATGAACACTCGCATCTACGCATTATACCTATTCTGTTTTTTGAATAAAGAATTATTTTACACATGAATCGCTCACGTTTAATTGCCCTACATCCGACGAGTTATTCGCGATCTATCCCGGAAAATCGGACCGTTACAATCATACTAAAGTTGGGAACAGTGTAAAATTTCAATCTAATTGATTTAATGATTTTATAGATACATGATTAGATTGAAAATATAATTTTGAAAAAATATTTTTAACTGAAAAATGTCGAAAACAAAATCGGGGAACCTGTCCCTACACATGGCTGCTGATACGATCCTGCAAGAGACCACGTCAGTTGCGCAGAGTCTGCTTGGTATATATATGCTATATATATATATTTATATATATATATATATATATATATATATATACACACTAGGACATCGATTTAGTGAACTGCGGTGGGACCGGCACCAGATCACACTTACATAAATCGAAGGTTGCGTACGCTCCTTTTTTTTTTGATTCTTGATGTGAAAAATGGACATTCAAAATTAATTCAAGATCATCAAAATATGTGCCCCTATATATATATATATATAAACTTTGCTTGAAAAATGACGATGATCCAGAAAGCGCGCAGCGTACAAAGCAGCCGCTTAAATAGCATTTTGTCTGGAATCACCGTAAATCATTAACATATCAAAAGTTTTTTGATTGAAATATTTTGAAAAAATTGGATCACTTGCAACAAGAATCTTCATTCGCGACGTGATTTATGTATTTATCGATTATACTATTATACTATTATAACTGAAATGTGAATATGATCTTACTTCGGAATAAAAAAGAGACAAGAGCTCAAGAGTGTTTACAAACAAATGGATAGATAAAGGTGGTTCTATAATATCACCCGACTTAACATGTTTGGATTTTTCCAAATTTTCATTCTGACTTATTTTGTCGATATCTTGACAACGGTTGAATTTTCGAGAAAAACTCTGATACAAAAGCTTATTAAACTCATTGAATACTATCGATAGAGTGACTACAAAGTACCCTTTCGCATTAAAAAAAATTTTTTTTCTTGATATGAAAAACGGACATTCAAAGTTATTCAAGGTCATCAAAGTATGTGCCCCTACTTATCCTACAATTTTAATAATAGATGTCTTCTATCTTTCTTACTGTTTTCGAAAAAAACAGGGTGGACGTTTTATCAGACTCACCCTGTATATATACAGGGTGAGTTTTATTGCTTGTGTCAATCTTTTTATCATGCGGGAGATTACCGACTGCATAATAAATTGATCGGTACATAAATGTCAATTATTTGGATCAACTATATCGAAGACCCGAATATAATGTGTAAAATTAAAACAAATTAAAAACAAATTATGTAGTATGGATTTATTATTATTATTATTATTATTATTATTATTATTATTATTATTATTATTATTAAAGCTACATATTTATTATTATCATTATTATTATTATTATATACTATTATCATTATCATTCTTATTTACTATTATCATCATTATTATTATTATTATACATATTATATTCGAGCCTGTGATATGGATGTCGATTCAAATAATTGACATTTATTTATACTGATCAATTTATTATGCAGTCGATAATCTCCTGCATGATAAAAAGATGACACAAGCATTAAAACTCACCCTATATATGTATATTAATATTATCATTATCATTACCATTATCATTAGCATTATCATTATCGTTATCGTTATCGTTATTGTTACCGTTACCGTTATCGTTATCGTTATTATTATTACTATTATTTTGCTGCAATGTCACGTGTTGTAATATTTCTGCAAGCGGACTTTTTACTGTCGTAATACAGTAACGTTTCATAATTCACAGTTTTTATAATGTTGCAATATTGCAGAAAAATGTTACTGCAGTCTTGGTATGCTATATAAGAACTAAAGAATACGTAGTTTAGTGTTAATATTTAAATAGTGCTAATATTCATAATATTTAATTTGTGAAAAATCTTTCTTTTTAATTATTTATAACTTTGAGATGTTTGATGTTTGAATATTTTCAAGGAAAATTGTTTTCAAAAATCATCCAAAGATCTGTCATTAGCAGGTGGTGTACCGATTTTATGATAGTCACATGTATGAAATATTTTGGTGTCACAATCTCAATTTAATTTTTATTTACTATTTATAATGTTTTATCTATCATTAATTTAGAAAAAATACACAAAAGTTTTTAGACTAAGATAACTTTGAAATTTAAAAAAATGTTAATATACATATATGTCCGTGCATTATATGTAATTATATAAATATATATATATATATATATATCATATATATACATACATATGTATGTATATATATGATATATATATCACAGGATGACCCATTTTAATGTACCACCCAAATATTTCTTTTCCCACGGCTTTGACAAGAAAATGTTTCAGACAAAAGTTGTATGGTTTCGAGGGGGCCATAAGATGGTACCATTGGTATCATCGACTGACGAAAACCCGCGTTCGGCGCACACTCGAATCTCTCCGAACGGGCCCGACTGCACCGTTTTCCGAAAACACTTTCGGAAGGGATTATAATACCGCTGCGCGCCGAGGCGCGGCAATTAGTCAGTATAAAGGGCCACATTCCGGAGAATAAACATTCTCCCAATTCGCTTTAAGTAGTAAGCTTCAGAGAAACTCGAGAAATCCCAGCAAAGCACAAAAAACCACGGATGAAAGGTGGAGTGATTTCCGTCTTGGACGAGTGATCTCGATTCCAAGGTATGCGTGCATCCACCTAATATTTCCACCTTATATATCCTCCCCGCCCCCCCCCCGGGGTGGTGGCGACAAAACCCCCCCCGGGGGGGTTTCTTCTTTTTTCTTCCCCCCCCCCCAAAAACCCTCCCCCGGCGGGGCCCCCCCCCCCCCCCCCCCACCCCCCCCCCCGGCCCCTACCCCCCCCCCCATTCCCCCCCCCCCCCCCCCCCCCCCCCTTCTTCCCCCCCCCTTCCTTTTACCCCCCCCCCCCTACATCCCACCCCGTACAAAAAAAACCCCCGCGGTAAAACAACCCCCCCCCCAAAAGGGCGGGTAAAGGGAATAGAAAACCGGGTACAACACCCCCAAACCCCGGAAAAAAACAAAACCCCCGTAAGGGCGCCCGCCTTCCCCCCCCCCCCGTTCCCCCCCCCCCCGCCCCCCCCCCCCCCCCCCCCCCCCCCGCGCGCGCCCCCCCCCCCCGGGGCCCCCCCCCCACCCCCCCAGGCCCCCCGTCCCCAAAAAACCCCCCTTTCCAAACCCCCCCCCCCCCCCAAAATAACCCCCCCCCCCCCCCACACCCCCCACACCCCCCCCCCCCCCCCCCCCCCCCCCCCCCCCCCCCCCCCCCCCCCCCCCCCCCCCCCCCCCCCCCCCCCCCCCCCCCCCCCCCCCCCCCCCCCCCCCCCCCCCCCCCCCCCCCCCCCCCCCCCCCCCCCCCCCCCCCCCCCCCCCCCCCACGCCGCACACCCCCCCCCCCCCCCCCCCCCCCCCCCCCCCCCCCCCCCCCCCCCCCCCCCCCCCCCCCCCCCCCCCCCCCCCCACACACACACACACACACACACACACACAGCAAACACACACACACACACACACACACACACACACACACACACACACACACACACACACACACACACACACACACACACACACACACACACACACACACACACACACACACACACACACACACCACACACACACACACACACACACACACACACACACACACACACACACACACACACACACACACACACACACACACACACACACACACACACACACACACACACACACACACACACACACACACACACACACACACACACACACACACACACACACACACACACACCACACAGGGTCCCCCCACACACACACACACACACACACACACACACACACACACACACACACACACACACACACACACACACACACACACACACACACACACACACACACACACACACACA
Source organism: Camponotus fellah (assembly GCA_030586385.1). NCBI lineage: Eukaryota > Metazoa > Arthropoda > Insecta > Hymenoptera > Formicidae > Camponotus > Camponotus fellah. The sequence continues at coordinate 209,164 of JAPIVC010000322.1, read as the reverse complement.
CACACACACACACACACACACACACACACACACACACACACACACACACACACACACACACACACACACACACACACACACACACACACACACACACACACACACACACACACACACACACACACACACACACACACACACACACACACACACACACACACACACACACACACACACACACACACACACACACACACACACACACACACACTGTAATTATAATTATCGAATAAACTCTTTCTTTATCACACACATATCACGCGTATTTTCTATTCAGATCTTTACATCGGCGATCTATCCGTAGCGAACGACAACGTCCGAAAATACGACCGTTACATTGACGCTCAAACAGGGACCGTTTGTCGTCAAGTACGAAGTGTGACTGTTACACCATGAGATCGTGGTTGTACGCGCTCCCGAAGGAGCAATTGGCCGTGCTAGCGGAAGGTTACGGGTTAGAGAGTACCGGTACTCTTGAAGATATCCGTTGACGCATGCGGGAATACCCACGCGGAGGAGTTCGCTACCGACCCGCGCGAATAAGCCGGACGTATCCGCACGGAATCGTCGCGGGGGTCTCCCCTGCAACACGGATGCGCCCACGGACATCGCGACACTGGCGATGCCAGACCGCGTAATTAATCAAATCCGCAAGAGTGGCTATCATTTCGATGAACGCGATCCCGCCGCGTTCCTGGAACGGCTTGCCGAGCTTCGCGAAAATTATCATCTCTTTGAGGAACAAATTCTGCGGGAATTATCGGAGTTATTGAGGAGGGGGACGCTCTCCTATGGTATCGGAATCATCGGGCTAGCTGGGTTTCTTGGCAGGGTTTTGAGGCAGCTTTCCGGCTGCAATTCCTGCCCCATAGATACGATGCCTCCCTCCGCCGCGAAATCGAAACTCGACATCAAAGGGCCAACGAGACGTTCGCACAATACTCCACGGTGATGATGACGCTCATGCGCCGGACTAGCGGATTCTCACCCATTATACAGCTCGAGTACCTATATGATCATATGCATCCGGAGTACAAATTTTATATCCAAAGGCGCGATATCGGCAATATTTCCGAATTACAAGCACGCGCTCGTGAACATGAGGACCTGGTTAGCGAACGACAGAAAGCCCTGAAAAGGGAAAAGACCGAAACAAAACCCGCCGTGGCAGCCGCATACAATAAAAACGAATGCTGTTGGCGCTGCAAACAGCGTGGACACACGCGCCGGCAGTGCAAGCGTCCCGCGAAAAAGTTTTGCTCGCAATGCGAGACAGAGTACTTACCGTGCAGTGCCATCCGCCGACGGAAAAAGCCGACAGGGGTGGAGGAGAGGTCGCCTCCGCAACTCCAAGCCCCGCATAATATTTAGACCGCGACTGCATATTGAGATCAGAATCGGGGAGCACATCTTCAAGCATGTCCATCCTTGGTGGATGGCGGGTCCGAGGTGTCCCTGATAAATGAGGAAACCGCCGAAATATTAAGACGCGCAATTTCACATTGACTATAGGGGCAGGTCAGATACAATTGGCGAACGATCAAACGCCGATATCAGAGGACGGATCACATTGCCGATCAAGGTAGCCAACCGAACTGTTACGCACATGTTTAGAGTATTATCGGGCTTCTCGAGCGAAATATTGATGGGAGTGGACTTGCAGGCAAAACTGCGGATAAACACGCCTGCTCTGCCTCTATATGTGCTCCGTTGACACTAGCATTGCTGCATTATCGGAGGTCTGGCCGGGCGTACCACCGAGGAGAACGAACGCATCCAGGACTTCCTGCAAGGCGAACTCGCGAAATTCGAAACCATGGAGGGACCTATCAATCAAGCACAACACTACATTCGTCTAAAAACGACACGCCCATTAAGCAAAGGTATCGCCCACGCAATCCTGCGATGCAGGCAATTATCGAAACCGAGGTGGATGAGATGCTTGCCCAGGGAGTCATTGAGCTCTCGTATGAGCCCGTGGAGCTCGCCCACGGGCTTCGTGATCGTTAAGAAAAAGGACGGTCGGCACCGCTTTTGCATCGACTTTCGCCGGGTCAACGATGTAACGCACAAGGACGCGTACCCGCTGCCACAGATCACCGCAACTTTAGATAAATTGAGAAGAGCCCGAGATATTTGTCGACCTTAGACTTAAAGAATGGTACTAGCAGGTACCATTGGCTCCGGGCAGTCCGCCAATAACCGCGTTTACGATATCGGTGAAGGGGCTCTATCAGTTTAAAGTTATGCCATTCGGGCTACACTCCGCCCCTGCTACATTTCAGCGATTACTGGACACGGTTCTCGGGCCCGAATTAGAACCGCACCGCGTTTTTGTCTACCTAGATGATATCGTAATTAGCCGAACTTTCGACAAACACCTCGAGCTGCTTAGGGAGACTTTCCGCTGCCTTCGTAACGCGCGCCTCCGCCAGAACCCGGAGAAGTGCCGTTTCTGCGTTGACCTATTTGCGTTGATCTATTTGACGTAGGACGTACCTAGGACACGTCATCGACCGTGAGGGAATCCGAACCGATCCCGGGAAAATCCAAGCCATAGCCAAGACGTGGCCTGAACCGCAAACCGTTAAACAGATACGTCAATTCGTGGGGATGACTTCGTGATACCGATGTTTTATCCCAAATTTTTTCACGGTCGTGGTCCCACTCACACGACTAACGAAGAAAAATGCCCGGTGAGAATGGGATGAAAGTGAAGCCATTGCATTCGCTCAGCTAAAACACGCCCTCAGTACCGCGCCGGTTCTAGCCTGCCCAGACTTTACGCGCCGTTTCTTTCTCCAGACCGACGCTAGCACGACCGGACTTGGCGCGGTGTTGACGCAAAACTTTGCGGAAGGCGAACGCATGATCGCCTATGCAAGTCGTACCATGAATGCGGCCGAACGCAACTATAGCGTCACGGAGCTCGAATGCCTGGCATATAGAGCGTCCGGCGAATGAAGAGCTACTTAGAAGGCTACGCATTCACCATCGTGACAGCCAAGCTTTGCGATGGTTGCAAAATCTAGAGTCTCCATCCGGACGCCTCGGATACTAGGTTAGGTTAGGTTAGGTTAGGGGTATTCGAGCTCCAGCAGTATGATTTCGACGTGAAATACCGTCGCGGAGTGCTTAATCGGCCGCGTCGCGGACGCTCTCTCACGCCACCTGGCCGTCAGCGCCGCGAAACACCAGGATTGCGCCTGGTACCGTCGGAAGTACGAAGGGGTACAACAAGACCCCGCCGGACAAACCGACTACCGCATAGAGAACGAGAAATTGTACCGCCTCCTCTATCATAGCCTAAATTTTAAAAATACTGCAGCAGAGGAGCAGTGGAAGCTCTGCATACTGAAAGAAGTTAGAAAGAACATTTTACGACGATACTACGATACCCCCACCGCCGGACACATGGATATCGCAAAAACAATCGCCCGCGTCGCTGAAAACTATTATTGGCCGGGGATGTTCCGCGATATCGCTAACTATGTGCGCACCTGCAGGAATTGTCAGACGCACAAGGCTGCACAGCGACCCGCCGGAACGCTCCATTCGACGTATGTCAGCCGCCCCTGGGAGGAAGTAACCCTCGATTTGGTCGGACCTTTGCCACGCTCGCACCAAGAACATACATTGTTCGTACTCCAAGACCGCTTTACGAAATGGGTAGAGCTGGTGCCATTACGCCGAGCTACGGCAAGCGCAGTGACCAAGATACTGACCGAGCGCGTCATTCTGCGCCACGGTCGACCAGACTCCGCGCTGTCAGACAACGGTACCCAGTTAAGGTCCAACGAATTGGAGGACCGCCTATGGGCCTGGAATATTTGACACGTAACCGCTCCAGCTTATTCTCCACATTGCAATCCGATAGAGAGGACCAACCAGACTATCAAGACCATGGTCACCCAATATATAGAGAAGGACCACCGGACCTGGGACGAGCACATTCCAGCGTTCCAATTCGCCTTCAACATGGCCCTCCACGACGCTACCGGATATACGCCTGCCTTTTTAAATTACGGACGCGAATTACAAGGACCAGAGGATGACGACCAGCGGACCACGGAGCACGACGCTCCTGATGACCTTCGAAGGAAGCTCACGGAGGCATACGGGCTCGTGAAAATACAGCTCGCACAGGCATTCCATCGCCAGAAATGCTATTACGACCTTCGGCGCCGGCCCTGGAAACCGAGAGTCGGAGAATGGGTGTGGAAGCGCAACCACCCTCTGTCAAAGAAAAGCGAAGTGTACAACGCCAAACTGGCGTCCGAATTCAGCGGGCGATACGAGATCCGACGAATCGTATCACCCGTTATAATAGATCTAAGAAGCAAGCGGGGGAAATGGATAAAACACATACACATACAAGACCTGAAGGTCGCTCATGTCAACAATAAGAACGACAATTTTCTCCCCCCCGAGGATGATTTCGACCTCGAGCCTGAAGTAGCAAAAATAAGCTTCACTATCGAGCGAATAGCCAAGCGAGATGGAGCAAATGAACCAAGGAATTCTAGAAGACATCGAAGCTCTGCTTCGGGAGTACGAAGCAGGCACTGCCGACCCGGTCCAGATAATGCAGCCGGCACTGCAGAGCACCGCCCCGCCAACACCAGCGCGGCCACCAAATGTCGGGACCGTCATTCAACGGTCCGACCATATTAATCGGCGCAAGCAGAAGGCTTTCCTGACGCCGCCGCCACCACCAAGGGCCACAGCCCCGCGTCCTTACGAGAAGCCAGTCCGACCAATAAGACCGGAAGCCACTACGACCGAGCGACCGGCCTTGTTGCGATCGATGGGACTGCAGACGCCACCGCCAATCCCCGTCGAGGTGGAACCCGGAATTGTCGTGGAGGTTCCACATTTCGCGGTTTATGTATCTCGGAGATACAAGTCGCGAACCGCCACCGTTGGATAATTTGATTCACGAGGGACGGAAAAGTCCGGTACTGCCGCCGACTAAAGTAACGAGCCGCAGCGACAACATCCGCCGAAAATCCGCGAGATGCCCATCATGCCCGACCGACCGACCGAAAGAATGCCCCCAATTCGGGCATCGAAGGGGGGGTGATGTAACGATGCATCCCTACGATTCCTGGCATGACACCTGCCGGGCAGGGGCGCGGTGCGCTCCTCACTTTTTTAATACTTCATTAAGCGAAGTCGTTAAACTCAAAATCGGCCGAACATCGCCGATCATATTTGACGTGGCCCGAACCGCTGACTGACGAAAACCCGCGTTCGGCGCACACCCGAACCTCTCCGAACGGACCCGATCGCACCATTTTCCGAAAATCTATTCCGAAGGGATTATACCGCCGCGCGCCGACGCGGGCAATTAGTCAATATAAAAAGGGCCTCATTTCGGCGTATAACACATTCTCCCGATCCGCTCTAAGCAGTAAGCTTCAGAGAGAAATCCGAGAAATCCAGACAAAGCACAAAATACCACGGACGAAAGGTGGAGTGATCTCTGTCTTGGACGAGCGATCTCGATTCCAAGGTACGCGTGCATACACCTAATCCTGCAGCTAGGCCATCCCGGAAGGTGGAGCTCAGAGCTGCCCCGAATCGAGAGTTCTCGATCTAGCTGCACCGCGAATTCCATCTTTCGCGACGCGATCCTTACGCGCATCAATTAACACCTACCGAGCGCATCGCACATCTAGATATCGGGGCTTCCGCCGCTGCATATAATATAAAAAGCGCATACATCTTCACAGCCTCCATCGCCGCCGTCATCTAAGCGCCCGTTCTTTGTATCACGACATCCGTTATCAACACGCATCGATTATAATAAATCGATCGCAGATTTTAAATCCGGTCATCAACACGCACCGATTATAATAAATGGATCGCGGATTTTAAACCAGAGCATCGAGAAATAAATATTACTGCGAAAGCGATCGCTGATTTCGAGAATCCGAGGGTTCTACGAACTCCGGGATTCCTCACGGAAAAAGCGCCGCAAAAACACGCGCGCGACACTGACCTAGGTTCGCGCGTCATAAACACGAATCCGCGTGCGATTAAAAGGTCGCAGTTTGATCCTATCAAACTGCATGTAATATCCGTCCGCGCCACGAACGTACACACACACACCCACATACGCACACACACACACACACACACACACACACACACACACACACACACACACACACACCACACACACTGTAATTATAATTATCGAATAAACTCTTTCTTTATCGCACACATATCACGCGTATTTTCTATCCAGACCCTTACACCGGCGATCTATCCGTAGCGAACGACAACGTCCAAAAATACGACTGTTATACACTATAATTAAGTTAGTCTTCATTAAGTACTTTCCGAGTTATGAGGCTTGAAATCATTTCTTTTTATATAAATTTTATATAACCCATAAATTTGCAATTAACAATTCCATATTTTTTCTTAGAAAGAACTATGTGTTTTCTTTACACCAATTGATTCCTCTCATTATTTTGTACATAAAAGTATTAAGAGAGGATAATCGAAAAATGAATATTTTACTAGATATTTTACGGTTTATGTAAAATTAAGAAATGATTTCAAGCCTCATAACTCGGAAAGTACTTAATGAAGATTAACTTAATTATAGTGTTTTGGAAAGTTCTCGAAATGAGCTATAGGAATGTTCAAAAATATATAGGATGTTCCATTTAAAAAAAGTGAAGTGGCTTTCATGTGACCTTTAAATTACTCTTCAAGATCAAACCAATGGTACATCTTGGGCTTCCTCAAAACCATACAACTTTTGTCTGAAACATTTTCTTGTCAAAACCGTAGAAAGAGAATTATTTGGGGTGATTAAAATGGGTCATTCTGTATATATATATATATATACAGGGCTTTCGAAAAGTAACGGACCCTCCCCTTTTCTCAGAATCTATGTATCATAGGGCAAAATGACCCGAATAAAAGTTTTATGGTTCATAAAGTTCTGTTTTTTTGTGACCTCAAATTTGACCTTCATCTTGATCTTGAAGGTTTTTTGAAGGTTAATTTGCGTTTTTTAAATGGGAATTGCTATTTTTGACCCCGGATTTGGAAAGAGCGGGAAATGTTACGTTCAGATATGTAATCTTGTGATGGTAAAAATGACATCCAAATTCTACTTTTATCCTACTTTTAGCGTTATCCAGGAACAACGAGTGGACGTAGTAGAATTCTGTTCCCTTTGAGGTGTTTGGTTAACGTGAGTCCTCTCGCCTCTCACGAATCGGGGTGCTTGATTAACGTGAGTCCCCTCGCCTCTCACGATTTGGGGTGCTTCTCGCGACTCATTATTTAGATTGATTGAAACATCTTAAAACAAATGTTCGAATTGTTGTCCTTGAACTGCTTGGCAATGTGCTAATCTATGATAAAACCCTGAAACCGAATTCCTGTAAGTTTCCTCTGGTACGGCGTCTATTTCACGGGGTTATCCTATTGCGCAAATCATCTAAATCTTCAGGCTTCGTAGTGTAGACTTTCCCTTTTAAGTACCCCCAAAAGAAATCTAATCTAGAGGATTCAGGTCTGGAGATCTAGCTGGCCATTCAATGGCACTCCTACGCCCGATCCATCTGTCAGGAAATGTTTCGTCCAAATATCGACGAACGTTAACTCCATAATGTGGAGGAGCCCCATCCTGTTGAAAGTAAATGTCATCAAAATTACCATCTGCTAAATTCCGTATGGCTGGTATAATTTGTTCTCGAAGCATGTTTTCATACATCTGAGCTGTTAAATTGCCCTCGATGAAAAATGGCCCAACTGGTCTACCGTTGAAAATACCAGCCCACACATTAACTTTTTGCGGATGTTGGGTGTGAGCTTCTCTCATCCAATGAGGATTATCATCATTCCAATATCTGCTATTTTGTCTATTTACTTGTCCATTTAATTGAAATGTGGCCTCATCGGGGAAGATAATGTTGTTGAGGAGTAAAGGATCATCGTTAATCATCTGCATCATAATTTCACAAAACTCCACTCGTCTGTCAAAGTCATCTTCAGATAGTTCCTGAACCAAACGGATTTTATATATGGATGCCATTTGTTGAGCCTTAGAATTTTATGTACAGTTCCAACCCCAATTTCATGCTCTTGTGAAACGCGAGGTATGGAATAATGAGGATCTTCGACGAATGACTGTAAGATACTTAACATTTTTTTTCATTCGTTGCTGACTTAGATCTACCAGGTTTTTCACGATCTTTAATACTACCAGTTTCCTGAAAACGTTGAATTGTACGTACAACAGTACTTTTGGAGGATTTTCCTCTACTCTGAAAGTTTCATTAAATAGTCGCAATACCTGCTTATACCCTCTTTGCAGATCACCCCACCCTCGCATCATTAACAGAGATATTCGTTCTCGTTCAGTGAGGTGTGCCATGTTTGAGTTAATTACCTATTTGAACTCAGAAAATGAACGTATAAAGTGAACAGAGAAGTTATGCTCAGTTTCAATAGTTAACTAAATAATTGCGACAATTCAATCAATCATTAAAAAACCCTAACGAGATATCATTAAGATATGGATAAATACCTAGTACATTACGATACAAGTGCGGAGGAATTAGAAATCGCCCAAATCTCGGAAGTTGGACGCACGAGTCAAAGACGAGTAGGTAATTAACTCAAACATGGCACACAGGCCATAAAGGACAACAGGCTTGACCTTGACAGGTATTGCGACAATTTAATGAAACTTTCAGAGTAGGGGAAAATTCTATCTCCCAAAAGTACTGTTGTACGTACAATTCAACGTTTTCAGGGAAACTGGTAGTGTTAAAGATCGTGAAAAACCTGGTAGATCTAAGTCAGCAACGAATGATAAAAAAAGTTAAGTGTCTTACAGTCATTCATCGAAGATCCTCATTATTCCATACGTGAGGGGAGAGGGGACTCACGTTAACCAAACATCCCAAAGGGAACAGAATTCTACTACGTCCACGTCGTTGTTCCTGGATAACGCTAAAAGTAGGATAAAAGTAGGATTTGGATGTCATTTTTACCATCACAAGATTACATATCTGAATGTAAAATTTCCCTTTCTTTCCAAATCCGGGGTCAAAAATAGCCAATTCCCATTTAAAAACGCAAAATTAACCTTCAAAAAACCTTCAAAGTCAAGATCAAGGTCAAATTTGAGGTCCCAAAAAGCAGAACTTTATGAACCATAAAACTTTTGTTCGGGTCATTTTGCCCTATGATACATAGATTCTGAGATAGGGGGGAGGGTCCGTTACTTTTCGAAAGCCCTGTATATGTATACCTTACCAATGACACTATCTTATGGCCCCCTTCAAGCCATACAACTTTTATCTGAAACATTTCTTTCTAAAGTGCATAGTTTATGAAATATTCGACCGATGCGGGACTTTTGGAACACCCCGTATATATATATATAATCGTATATGATTGTGTACATACATATGTATATATACAGGGTATTCGGAAAGTGTGGGACCTCCTTATTATCTCGAAAAGAACACAGTTAACGAACAAAAGTTATAGAGGTCGTAAAGTACTATCTTGTGATGACCTTGAACTTGACCTTGGGGGTTATTTATCAAGGTCGAATTGAATTTTTTAAATAGAAATCTCTATTTTTGATTCCGAATTTGAAAAGAGCGGGAAATTTTACGTTCAGATGTTGTTATATTAGGGGTCAAAGTTGTTATGTTAGGGGTCAAAGTGACTTCCAGAGGTCATTTAGAGGTCAAATATTTGACAATTGGATCTGTAACCCATCTTGCCTTTAGTGGCTGGATGTGTTCTGAAAATCGACCCCAAGGTAACGTTCAAGAGTTCTAGTCACCAGAAGAGCACTTGCGACCTCTACGACTTTTGTTCGGATCATTTTATACGATACTACCTCCAACGGCGTATTTTGTGGCTATCAAATATTTGATTCAAATGACCTCTGGAGATCACTTTGACCCCTAATATAACAACATACCTGAACGTAAAATTTCCAGCTCTTTCCAAATTCGGAATCAAAAATAGAGGTTTCCATTTAAAAAATTCAATTTGACCTATAAATAATCCCCAAGGTCAAGTTCAAGGTCATCAAGATAGTACTTTACGATCCCTACAATTTTTGTTCAAGTAATTTTCCGTGAAACTGTGTTCTTTTTGAGATGATAGAAGGATCCCACACTTTTCGAATACCCTGTATATATATATATATATATGTGTGTGTGTGTGTGTGTGTGTGTGTGTGTGTGTGTGTGTGTGTGTGTGTGTATATTTATATTTTAGTCCATATACATGTGCTTTAAAACCACTTTATTTTCTCTTAATAGCAGATTCCTTAGAACTTTTCAAAACGAAAATCTTAATACAAAAATATTGAGAAAAGATGTTAAACGAGACGATTCTATTTTATGAATAATAGAGCTGAGGTTTTGCGTGTTTATATGACGAAATAATGAGTTAAAGAAGTGCTCTTAGAGAGAAACGCTCTTTTATGATATTATAATTATCGCTATTTATAACAGTACATTATTATTATATACATATACATATACATATTTATTATATACATATTTCTTACTTTCCTAAGCATTACATTAATTCATTCTTTTTACAAATAATGCAAGAATTTTGTAAAAGTATTTCAAAAATGATTTAAATAAATATTTGTGACGTATTTCAATTTCAGCGATGTCTTTATTGTCAAAATCGGTCAATGTGGGTCATGAAAGAATATAGTAAACTATACTCTTTACTATACTCTTTAAAATTTCGCTTGAGCGCGCGAAATCTCAACCTTATCATTTGTAAAATATAATTGCTTCTCGTTTAAATTATAATCCAGTAAACACTATTATATTAATATTATATAGAAAAAATAAAAAAAAAAAACAAAAAACCTGTATAAATAACAGGGAACATCCCGTTTGACGACGATCAACATTGACCACGATGATATTGATCACAATAATATTAACCATGTTGATATTGATCACATTAATATTGACACGGTCCCAACTGATCATCACCGTCCCAATACCATCTTGATTGATCACGGTTGATATTGATATTTCCGATTGACTACAGTCCCGATTGATCACAGTTCTTACGTACATTGAGGGTCTATAATTATACAATTTAAGATCTATAATTATACAATTCTACATGGGTTTGTAACTTTCCACACATCTCTAATAGCACATGTAGATACTGAGAATGTTCGAAGAATATTGCAAAAGTACAATGCATATATTCTCAGAACTTTCGAGATACATATCACGATATACTAAGTATATACTAAGAATGCTGTAATGTCCGCCTATTTTGATTAATAGCAAATACTGGGAAAATCTTGTAATATAATTCATATATGTAATATAAATACTTTTAATAAATGTAATAACGCAGACACTATTTCTCATTTTAATTTCAAATAATCTTTTTAATATTCTGAATCCCAATTCTAACAGCACATGATATCATACGAATATTCTATATTCATACTGTGAATAATATGTACTGTACGTAATATACAGAAAACATCTCTATAATATCTCTTGTAGTATATTATTTCTTGTATATTCCTGGAATATTCCCATAACATCTCTCATAGTATATTATTTCTCGTATATTCTCAGGATATGGTTTTATTATCTTTTATAGTATATTATTAGCTGTATATTCTCAGAATGTACCTTTGACTTACTTTATATTAATGGATATGTACAGCGATGCCATTTTAATTACGTAATTCGGCGTAAGTTGGCGCTAGTGTCTTCCTTCCTCTTATATGGCTAATAACCCATGAGAACGTCCGCGTGATTTCTCATCACATATTAATCGCAGGTAATCGTTATTATTTCTTTTAAAATATATTAAATCTATAATATATATATTTTATAAAAGATATTTTCGTTTTAAAGTTATCTATTTTTTATTTATATTTTTGATTTATTATTCATATTTACGATAAAATACTTTAAAGTAAAATAACCTTAAATAACCTTAAAATTGCATATTTTAAAACTATAACTTATTGTGAGTTTTTAGATTTGTGAGATATAAATAAAAAATATTTAATTGTAACTCTTAATTATTATAAAACTTGTCATACACATAAAAACGCGCAACTTGAAATATCTATACTTTCTGCAGATAAAAATTTGCAGATGTATAGAGGCACAAAATCCGCGTTTGTATTTGCCATACAGATAACATGTGTTATCGATTTTATTTTCGAAATAGCTCTCAATAGAAAAATAAATGATCGTAGACTATGTATGTTCTATACTGTCTACAGATTTTTATGTGCAGAAAGCGTAGATTTTAGTTGTGCTTTTTTGTGACAATGTAATATATATCAAATATTTTATTCTTTTTAATAGGAATAAACAAGTATATTTTCATGTGAAATTCTTCTTTTGTTGCAGCGTTACCATAGAAAGGAAAAGGAAAATAACAGAGAGAGAGAGAGAGAGAGAAAGAGAGAGAGAAATATGCATGCTACACGTATATTACATATTTTATTCTTTTAGCAACAATAGACAAGTGCAAACATATTCTTACGTGTAATTCTTCTTTTGCAGCGTTGCTACAAGAAAGAAGAAGGAGAATAACAGAGAAAGAGAGAGAGAGAGAGAGAGAGAGAAATATTTATGAGAGTCCACTCCCTTGCGGCATAATAATTCTCTGTGGGGAGTTCCACACACAAGTAGGACGTAAAACAAAGAGTAAGTATAATAAATTTTACCAATATTAAATGATAAAATTATAAAATATTAAATTATTAGGTGTACAAATAAGTTTCCGCGGTTTTTTATAAAAAATTAGGAATTTATTGTGAAGGAACGGTACATTACGTTTTATTCAAAATATTTTCCATCACTTGCCACCACTTTTCTCCATCTTTCTGGCAGCATTCGGATACCACGTCGGAAAAACTCTTCATCTTTTGACGCTATCCACAAATCTACCCAATTTTTGGTATCTTCATATGATGTAAAGCGCTGCTCAGACAGACCATGTGCCATCGACCGGAACAGGTGATAATCAGAAGGGGCTAAGTCTGGTGAATATGGCGGGTGGGGTAAAACTTCCCACTTGAGTGTTTCCAAGTAAGTTTTTACCGCCGCCGCAACATGTGGACGAGCATTATCGTGTAGGAGAATAATTTTGTCGTGTCTGGAGTAGTAATGGGCGCGTTTTTCCTTGAGTGCCCGACTCAATCTCATTAATTGTGTTCTTTTTGCGTTTGGGACGAATCTTCCTCCAATAATACTGCCAATTCCATGTCTTCGTACACTTTCGGCCTTCCACTGCGTTCTTTGTCCTCCACGTCAAACTCATCGTTCTTAAATTTTTGAAACCACTCCTGACAACTTCTCTCACTTAAAGCAGCCTCACCATATGCTTCTAGAAGCAATCGATGCGTCTCAGCTGCAGATTTTTTCAAATTAAAGAAGTAAATCAAAAGTTCCCGCAAATGACGCTTATTCGGCACAAAACTTGACATTTTCGCACGAAAAAAATTACGTGATGCTGATACGGAATCACTAATTCTTCAAGGTTATGGTGTTGCCAGATGATGAAACTTGGGATATTACGTTTTACATCTGACAATTTCAACATGACCTTCTGGTGGTGCTATCTTTTGTCAAACCGCGGAAACTTATTTGTACACCTAATATAATATTACTTTTTTCTTTTTATAATATACCTTGCATGCTTTCCTTCCAATTTACATATGCATGCTATACGTACATTACATATTTTATTCTTTTAGCAGCAATAGACAAGTGCAAACATATTCTTACGTGTAATTCTTCTGTTGCAGCGTTGCCACAAGAAAGGAGAAGGAGAATAACAGAGAAAGAGAGAGAGAAATATTTACGAGAGTCCACTCCATAATATTTCTCTGTGGGGAACTCCATACACAGTTGGTACGGAGCCAAAAAAAAGAAAACTTTTCCAAATTGGATATATGCAAAGTAATTATGAGTAAGTAAAATATTTAAAAGGAATCTATTTTTTTATTAATGAATTTGGTAATTTCTTTAAAAGTTGAAAGACATTCGTAAATAAGCATTTTTTAATTAATAAAATATATATTCATATTTCTCAACTATTTCTTACATCTATATAATGAAATAAAGCATATACTAATTTGTTATTTGATTAAAATATTAGATATATATTCATAGATATCGTAGATAATCATAGATATGTATATATATTTGTTCGTATTTATTAAGAAATAACTAATGAAAGGTAACCTATTACTTTTTCAGGTGTGATACGAAGATTACATATTAATGTCACCGATGAGCAGCGCATTGTCGCGCCTATAAAAATATGGCTCGCCCATGCTAAAGAACGCATAGAGCGTTCACGAAATATCAAGAATAAAAAAAAGAATATGAATGGAGTAGGCCAAAATTTTGTTTCTAATAGTTGAAGACTGTTCTGATCTTTCGATTTGTATTAATAACTTTCAATTTTTGGCTTAAATTAAGTAAATTTTATCATATAGGAGTATGCAATATTATGTTAAAGTAAAATTAAGTAAATTTTATTAATTTATTTTGATACTTAATTCATTTTGATACTTTGGTGATTTATAGGAGTATGCAATATTATATGTTAAAGTAAAATTAAGTAAATTTTATTAATTTATTTTGATACTTTGGTGTATAGGATTTCGGTACAGAATCTGTATGCAATTTATATGTTAAAGTAAAATTAAGTAAATCTTATTAATATAGTTTGATACTTTGTATAGGATTCCGGAATCAATATGCAATATTATATGCAATATTATATGTTAAAGTAAAATTATTAAGTAAATTTTATTATATATATAATTTATATTATAATTTATTTTGGTACTTTGTAATTTAATATATATAAAGTATATATTAAAGTATATATATAAATTTGTTATAATTAACAAATAAATAAATATATTTATTTACTAAACACAGAGTACAAATTAATATAACCTGTTCTAATAAATATACTAATAATAAATATACTAATAACATACTGAACGACATTCTATAGATATATCGACAACATACTATACATCTGCTGACGATATCTTATGAATATACTGCGGTATAATCATAACATATATTACGAATTATAATAAGTGGGACATAGGAATGTTCGTAGCATGTACTCAGTATATCGTAGTACGTATATCGAATGTTTTGAGAATGTACGCAATATACCCAATAAGCACAAATACATCCTATGTACGTACAACGGACGTCCATGTCGGACATTGTGTACATCCATCGGACGTACATATTACCAGCAGCGGACGTACAAAGGACGTACACTGTACGTCCGTTTGCAACTGCTCTGGACATCCATAAGATGTCCTTTAGTGGACGAATTATGGATCTAAATGGACGAATTTTGGATCTTGAATAAATACGTGGGAAAATGTTTTATATATAATTGTGTACATAATTATGTATGGATTTTAGGCTTGATCTAATCATATATATATATATATATATATATAAAGCTAAAATTATTTTTGATTATATATAAATGGATGGCATTATGTATCCTTTATAATATATAAAACATTTGGCCCAACAAAATTAAATAATAATATAATTTATCTATTTCATACAAAAATTTCATACAAAAATTTTAATATTTTACATAAAAATTTTATTTATATTTATACTTGTATATTGCATTTTACATCTTAACGAGATAACGAATTATTTTCGTTTATTTGCCGGACATTTATTTGTCCGACTTATAAAATCAACTTAACATCTGAAGCATTGAGATCAAAAATTAAATTGAACAGTGTATCTTTAATGTTACTCTTTGCAAACTTTATATAATTCTTCTAACTAAAACTTAAATACGAGAATGATAGCGCATCGCACGTCGCGTAGCGGTAAACGAACGAACTAACACATTCTTGCGTACTCGCGCGAAACTTTGACGTCCAAGACCGGACATCATATGGACGTCCAAATGTTGCCGTTAACGGACGTCCATAGACGTTCATACGTCTGATTCCAGACATACGATGGATGTCTATTTCATGTCCATGTGTGGATGTAAAGTGGACATAAAACGGACGTCCATAGGACGTTTTGTGCTATTTGGGTACTTTTGCGATGTTCTCCGAATATTCTCAGGATGTACATGTGCTGTTAGGGAACAAGGAATCCAGAACAACTAAACTATTAAACAAATTTTAAATTAATTCAATTTATTATAAACTAAGCTGATTAAAAAGAAAAAAGAAGAAACTTTGGAATTCATGTTAGTACCAGTCCTTTATGTACATTTCACCAAAAATTAAGTATGAACTTAGTGGCGTGCGTAGCGACAAAATGAGGAAACGCAATATTATAGAATATCCTGAAAATATACGAGAAAGAATATACTAATACGAGATATTCAAAGTATATTCTGAGATTATATGAAAAATAATGTTGTATATTAATACAAGAGATGTTATGAGATTATTCTCAGTATATTACATCTGTAACGTATATTTACAGTATGGGTATAGAATATTCGAGTGATATCATATGATGTATGGGATATCAATCAGTGCGAAACAAGATTAATTTTCATATGGTCCAATATGGATTTATGATTTTATTTAAAGATAGTATCAATATTATCATAGTTAATCGAGACCGTGATCAATTATCATAGTTATCATAATCGCAACCGTGGTCAATATCACCGTGGTTAATATCAACATAGTCAACATCTCCATGGTCAACTTTACTTAACATTATCAATATCAACGCGGTCAATCGGAATCGCGATCAATATAGGAGTGGCTCATTGGCGCACAGTACAATTGGACACGCTGCAATTGCGCACTGTGCTATTAGACACATAAGATTGCGCATCGTTCGATTGGACACAGTTCTTTTGCGCATCGTTCGATTGGATACGTTACATTTTTTGCCCACCGTTCAATTGCGCACAGTTCTTTTGCGCACAGTTCTTTTGCCCACAGTTCTTTTGCACATAGTTTTTTTGCACACATTACTTTTGCTCATATGTTCAATTGCGCACATATAATTTTTCATGCAAAGGGGGGTTTCATATAGGTTTGCAATGGGATGAGGGGATGGGGATGGGTGGGGGTGTGCAGTCTGTGTGTGTACTTTGCAACGCAAACTGGCATTCCACATAGGTTATAAAACTGTGAATAAAAGTAATGTGCGCAAAAGAACTGTGGACAAAAGAACTGTGGGCAAAAGAACTGTGCGCAAAAGAACTGTGGGCAAATGTAACGTGTTCAATCGAACGGTGCAATCTTATGTGTCTAATAGCACGGTGTGCAATTGCAACGTGTCTAATTGTACTGTGCGCCAATGAAGGCTTCTCGATCAATATCAACTGTGATCAATTGGGACCATAGTCAATCGGGACTGTGATCAATATCAACGTAGTCAATATCATCATAATTAACCCTCCTGCGCAAGAGTTTTGCCTGACTTGAACGTTACCAATATGCACGAGTTTTTTTTAGAAAGGATTGCAAAGTAAACGCGATCATTTTCTAAGGTTACTGGGGTTATAGATTACGAATTTGAAGTCAGAAAAGGCTAATTACGGTTTTTTGTCGGACGAATCTGCTAGGAATTACTCGGGAGTTTGAGGAGCTAATACAAATTTGATTACAAATCTGAATTCAGCGATTGAAAATCCGATATTGCGGTCTTATACTTGATGTTTTGATAGAACTTAAATAATTCCATATTCATTCGTTTGTAAGATTCATAAAGAGTTTTTCATATCTTTCTTGTCATAAATAATTTTTTTTTTACGATTCGAGTTAAAATTTATTGGCATATATTATATATTTTTTTGATGCTATTTATTCCCTCTAAATAGATAATTTTCGGATAAACAGACCAGTACTAAATTGTTCCATATAACATAGTCACTTCTGAAAAAAAGATTTATGAAATTAGCAAGCTTGTTCTCGTCAATTTTCTATTCAATCTAAAAATCTCGATCTATAGAAATCAACTGTGAAAAAATTGATCAATTTTATTTTCTTACTATTTTAATCCCATAAATATCATATTTCATATTGTACTTTATCCTGTTGCTTCTGATAAATTTTTGATGCAATTGATGAAAATTATTATTCAAAATGCTCAAAAAATGACCTAGTTTAGACAATGAAATCGAAGATCTCTTTGACGTCGATTCTGACACTTTTGATGAAGAGTCTGATAACTTATCATTTAAAGAAAGTGAGGACGAAACTGCTTATGGTTTTGAATCTAATGAAGAAGAAGATGATATTCCTTTGATAAATTGAAAACAGATTCAAGCAAACAAATCAATTGATTTTGGAAAGTTTTCTTTCAGCTAAGCCAGATATGATAGTTCCTGTAGATCCAAAGTGGACATAGTTAGATTATGTAAAATTATTTCTTGATGATAATATCATGAATATTATTGTCACTGAAACAAATTGTTATGCAGATAAATATCTTCAAAATAAGTATCTTCGAGAAGAAACTCATAAAAAGTATGGTTGGGTTCCGGTTACTGTAGATGAAATGTAGATATTTTTTGGAATACTTATCTATCAAGTCATTATAATGAAATCAAAACAACGTTGGTATTGGATGCGAAACAAAGTTTTCCATTCGGAGACGCCATTCGTCAAAGACCTCATGTAATCAAGCTCATTCGAAAATTTATGAAATTTGTACATTTTTCAAACAATGATACATTTGATCTTATAAATCATTCCAACCCGAAATTGAAGAAAATCTAGGATGTGTATGAAGTTATAAATAATAACTTTGAAAGAATGTATATACCTGAGCGAGACGTTTGTATAGATGAGAGATGATGTCATTCAAAGGACACATCAGTTGAAAACAATTTATTCCTTCTAAACGTGCCAGATTTGGTTTAAAATTTTTTATATGCGAAAATAATTCTAGTTACATAATAGAAATAATTTTGTGTACAGGTAAAGATTGAAAAGGAGAAGAAATACGAACAACAGAGTGTAACAACGTCGATTGTAATGAAAATTAGTAAGAATTTACTGCAAAAAGGATACTGTTTGGTCATGGATAATTTTTATAATTCTTCTCAATTGTTTGATCTGTTATTATCTAATAAATCTGATGCGTATGGAACACTTAGGAGTAAGAAAAGGTTTGCCTGAATAGTTTTCAAAAATAAAACTAAAAAAGGATTAAAGTGTATGTTGGATGAAAGAAGATATGGTTGTCATGAAATGGCATGACAAGAAAGATATATCTCTAATTTGCCACAACGTTTCTTCTCAAGAGATCACGCCAAGATTCGGCCCGAAGAAAATGAAGCCAACAATTGTTCTAGATTATAATAAAACAATGGGAGGAGTTGACCGAGCAGATTAAGGACTGTCGTGTTATTTTATCATGTGCAAGCAGCAGAAAAAATATTATAAAAAATATTCAGGGATTTTTTGAATCAATGCTTATTCAACGCTTATGTCTATACTAAAAAAAACGTTTATGTCTATACAAAAAAAAACAAAAATAAAAACGGAGAACATATTACCTTCTGATTCAAATTGCCTTCAAATTATTGTACAAATAATGAAAATTCACGTTCCGAAAACGACATATTTTAGGACAACTGGATAATCGAGAATTGAGTGCAATCTGTTAGGAGATAGTACCCCAACAAGATTAAATGAAAAACATTTTCCAAAATCAGTACCTTCTACAAAACGTAAGAAATATCCAATTAGATGTGTTGTATGCTGCTTTAAGAAAAAAGGCCAGAAGAAAAAGTCGTTACTATTGTAAAGATTGTGATGTTGGATTATGCATTATCCCATGCTTCAAAGTATACCATACTCAAAAAGATTTCTGAATATTTTTTTAACACCAAATGAAGATAAAAGAATGATTTAGATTTGGATTGATCATAATTCTCTAAAAACTCGTTTTCCTAAATCTCGCTTTTAAAAAATTTTTGTGATTAAAAAAGAGGAAAAGTTCTAAAAATTTCCAAAATATGAAAAGATTTATATAAAAAAGAAAAAGAGCATAAAATAGAATAAGAAACAAAAACAAAAAAAACGGAAAATAAAAAAAAACAAAAGGGATGTAATTAAGCTTGGAGTCTTCACATGGCGTATCTTGAGTATACTCTACTGGGTATTATCGAACGGAAAATACAATAAATCCCAGCCTTAGTATGAGGGTTGAACGCAATTGAATTCACCATTTTAAATTTTCAAATACTGACCTTAGATTTGTAATCAGCAACTTTTGAAACCCCCTCCAGTAACAGTTTCCAAGCAAGTCAGAGTGAAATAATCGAAATCGCACTCGAAAATCGTGTACGTGACCGCCATATTGGATCCGCCATTTTGAATTTTGAAATTCTGATTTCAGAATCGTAATCAGTGACCTCTAAACAAAATCCAAACCGATTTGAATACTTTTAGGGCACTTTTGTAAAAATAAAAAATTGGAAAATTATTACATGAATTTTCTCTTTTTTTTTCAATCCGAATTTTTATAATAATATATGCAAAATTTGATATCGCAACTCGATCCCTCTTAAAATAACAGTTTCAAGTTATTACAACAGTTTTAATTTGCGAGGTCGCAGGCCTCTTTAAGTGATTTCGTTTATGAATTAGCAAAGAAAATATTTGGACGAATATACTCGTTATCGCGCATACGGGAACAACTCAGCTTGGACGAATATACTCGGGATAATGCGCATGGGGGTTAATATTAACATGGTCAAACAAGCGCCACTCCAAATAACATACATTAATGTTACCGGTAGCTTATCAATAATTGGTTAATTGTAATTTTCCATAAATGTAACATGTAATACAACAGATGTTATATTGTTATTACATCATAGTTTATATTTCATATTAGTTCATGGAATATTGATCATATAGAAAAATTATTTAAGTAAAACAAGTAAATAAAGTTTATAGAATATTGATGATATATAGAATTGTTTAAATAAAATTATTATATAAAATAAATTATATGTACATTTAATTTACTTAACAATTTCGATTCTCTGCTTCAAATAAGCAGAAATTGAATAATTTTTTTTTACCCATTCAATTTCAAACAATATGTTTACTATTTCGAATCCTTTTTTGAGATTGTATTAAAAACTATACTGACAAAAAAGAGATAAAAACTTTAATCTATATTCCGAATCTTCTTTTTCGATAAAAGTGCCTCTAAGAGTGGTAACTAATCTTGTAACCAATCAGAAAATTTATAAGAAACTTTTAAAGAAACTTTTATCAATAAAAACGGAATCAGATGGGCCTTTTGAATCTTAATATGTTTTAAAATGTCCAGACTTTATATCCAATTCATGATACAAAATTAAATAAGTTAGTTAATTTTGGTTTCGCTGTACAGCAGTAACTAGAAACACATATAAAAATAATATAATTACGTTTGTAATGTTGCAAAATAATACGTACGATAGTGGAATTTTATAAATATTATATAGATAAATTGAATTATGTTACTTTCATATCATATTACTGCAACAAGCAAAGTTTACTGAACCTTGATATCTTTATATTTTTATCTAGAAATGTTTTATAGAATTTATCATTAAGAGGAAATATTGTGATTTTAGAACCACACACACACAAACACACACACACACACACACACACACACACACACACACACACGCACACGCACGCACGCACGCACGCACGCACGCACGCACGCGCATACACACATACAAAAGGATGACTCATTTTAATCTTAACAGGCAAATATTTTGAAAAATATGCGAGATATGAAAAAATGTTTCAGATAAAACTTATATGGTTTTAAAGGAAAAATAAGATGGTGTCATTGATTTGACCTTAAATAATTACTTAAAGGTCATGTGAAGATCACCCTCAATTTTTTAAATGGAACTGCCTATTTTTTATTACGTTTTGTAGCTTATCTCAAGAGCTTTCCAAAACATTATAATTAGGTCAGTTAGTTCATTAAGTACTTTCTTAGTTACGGCTTGAAATCGTTTCTTAATTTTACATAAACCATAAAATATCTTATAAAATTCATTTTTCGATTACCTCGATTACCTATCTTGATACTTTTATGTATAAAATAATGACAGGAATCAATTGGTTTAAAGAAAACACATAATTATTTCGAAAAAAAATATGTAATTATTAATTGCAAAACAACTGCTTTTTCTTTTGCACCAGTTGATTCCTCTCATTATTTTGTACATAAAAGTATTAAGGTAAGATAATCGGAAAATGAATATTTTACTAGATATTTTACAGTTTATGTAAAATTAAGAAATGATTTTAAGCCTCATAACTCGGAAAGTACTTAATGAAAACTAACTTAATTATAGCGTTTTGAAAAGCTCTCGAAGTCAGCTACAAAAATATATAATAAAAAATATAGTATTCCATTTAAGAAATTGAAGATGACCTTCACGTGACCTTTAGACTCTTCAAGGTCAAACCAATGGTACTCTCTTATGGCTCCCTCGAAACCATACAACTTTTGTTTGAAATATTTTGGTCTGTCGCACTCAGTTTTGAGATATTCGGCTACGGATGGTCTGCACTATATATATATATATATCAGGAAAGGGAAGTAACGCGTTACTTGTAACGCCGTTACCGTTATAGTTACTTTCTTTTGGTAACGATCCAGTAACGCCGTTATTTTTTTTTCTGTAACTGTAACGATAACGTAGTTACATTTTTTTAGTAACGATAACGAATTTACAGTTACTTTTAGCGTTACTTTTTCGGTAATTCTGTACTATCACCTTTTAGAGGCCATCTAAATGATGACCTATTAGAATATCAACTTTTATTAAAAATTAATAAAAAACATCGATAAAATTTAACATACGTTTTGTGATTTAAATCCTTTCATAAAGAAAGAAAGAGAGAGAGTATGTATTGTACGAAACAAAATTTATTATGATTATAGATTTAAAAAAAGTAACGAAAAAGTAACGAACCGTTATTTTTTAAGTAACGGTAACTGTAACTAGTTATTTTTGAAAATCAGTAACTAATAACGGTAACTAGTTACTTTTTTAACCTGATAACGAGTAACGGTAACTAGTTACTTTTAAAAAGTAACGTTCCCTTCCCTGATATATATATATATATATATATATATATATATATATATTCAGCGTGTTCATTTTAAAACTTTCCATCAATTTATTTCATGATTGGTTAATTTTTGCGAAAAATGCTGAAATACGTCAATTTTGACTTCGAGGGGGACATTTAAATACATTAAATGCAACGAAATTTTTTTATCCCCTTCGTCGGGATAGCTACCCTTTCAAAAATTTTAAATGGCAATAGGGGTTAAGTGGTATACCCATAGACATATATAATAGACTGGCCCCTACCGTGAGAGGCGGGGTTGAAAGATCTGAAGGATAGAAAGATGATTTCGGGTATCTCTGTCCTTCTCTTTTGTCTCGTGGTGGGGACACTGATGGGATGAGGGGAAACAAAGCGAGCATGCACACTGCTTTCCCCTCAACTCCTATGGGTATACCATTTTAAAGGTCTTTTAATTCTCTATACAATCGTTTTTTTTTTTATTTAAGTGAATATTTTTCGAGAAATCGCACTTGGAAGTGTTAGATGTCGAAAAAATTTTAGACAAAGATATAATTTGGACTAGAATTTATTTATTAGTCATTTATTGTAACAAATATTCAAAATGTTCTCCATTGTTTTCTAAACAATTATTCTAAACTCTTTATCACTATTGAACTAATAACACAATGTAAGGAACCATCATGTTATTGATCCTCTTATAACCGATAGTCTTGAAAATCAAACAAACGAAAATGGCAATTCGTTATTAAATGAAAAACTTCTGCATTTCCAACATAGTGGTGCTCCTCCGCATTATGTGTTAACAGTTCGACAGTGGTTAGATAATCATTTTTTACACAAATGGATCAATAGAAGAGGAGCTATCGAGTGGCCACCAAGATCTCCGGATCTAACTCCTTTAGACTTCTTTCTGTGAGGACATTTAAAATCCGTTGTTTATAAAACACCAGTGGAAACCACCAGTATAAATGATTTACGTCGAAGAATTGTACAAGAATGCAAAGTTATTCTGTAGAAACATTTCGAAATGTTCGTTTAGAATTTAAGAATCGTCTGTATTATTGTTTAGAAAACAATGGAGAACATTTTGAATATTTGTTACAATAAATGACTAATAAATAAATTCTAGTCCAAATTATATCTTTGTCTAAAATTTTTTCGACATCTAACACTTCCAAGTGCGATTTCTCGAAAAATATTCACTTAAATAAAAAAAAAACGGTTGTATAGAGAATTAAAAAACCTTTAAAATGGTATATCACTTGACCCCTATTGCCATTTAAAATTTTTGAAGGGGTAGGTATCCCGACGAAGGGGATGAAAAAATTTCGTCACATTTAATGTATTTAAATGTCTCCTCGAAGTCAAAATTGACGTGTTTCAGCATTTTTCGCAAAAATTAATCAATCATGAAATAAATTGATGGAAAGTTTTAAAATGAGCACCCTGTATATATGTATGATATATATATATATATATATATATATATATATCATTAAATTAAGGAAATAGTAAAAATACTCAAATTAAGGTTGTATCGTCAAAATTATTGAAATTGTCTTGTCTCTTAATTCTTAATTAATTAAGAATTTTTTAAAATCTGTTTTTAATTCTTCAACTTACCACAAGATGTCCAGCATCTATTACAAATATTCTATCATTATCCATAATAGTATTCAATCTATGAGCTATAGTAAATATAGTACAGTTTATACATTTTGTTCTAATAGTCTGTTGTATAACAGAATCCGTGTAAAGATCAATATTAGCAGTTGCTTCATCCAACACCATAATTCGATTGTTTTTGATAATAGCGCGCGCGAGGCAAAATAATTGTCTCTGGCCTACGCTGAAATTTGATCCTTCATTAGACACTTTTGTATTCAATCCGCCAGCCAGCTCAGAAATTATCTCTTTTAATTTAACATCTTGAAGAGCTTGCCATAATATAGCATCGGTATATTGATCGAAAGGATCAAGATTTCGTCGTAAACTGCCAGTAAATAAAAATGGTTCCTGAGGAATAATACTAATTTTTGATCGGAAATCATGCAAGGCAATCGCGCTAGTGGATATATTATCTATACGAATCTCTCCTTCTACATAAGATAAACGAAAGAGAGCATTAATCAGAGATGATTTTCCTGCGCCAGTTCTGCCGACAATACCGATCTTTTCTTTCGGTAAGACAGTAAAATTGATATCTTTAAGAATGTAGTTGCCTTGATAATTATACTTCAAATTTACATTTTTAAATTCTACAAGACCTTTTGTTGGCCAATTTTCTGGCAGACTAGTTTCCGGCTTACTGTCGATCATCGGCTCTTCTTCCAAATGACTATATTCAAGAATCCTCTCTATTGAAGTCAAATGGCTTTCCAATTCAGCTGTTTGTCTAATTCCCCATTGTAACATATTTGTCAACGACATGATTTGTGTGACCGTCAAACCGATGTTACTGACTGCTGCTAAATCTTTGAAGATCGTGAAAGCTATAATTATGATGCCAATATAAAGCTGACAGATCATATCGATATAAAAGCCAAAAGCTCGAGATGTAGCTAGGAAGAGAAAGCAGGCAGACGAATGAAGATCTTGATGATTACATAAGTCTGCCATCAATATATTCTCGGCATCGAAAGCTCTAATTGTTGTTAATCCTTCCAGAGAAGCACTGAGATGATCAAAGATCGGCGAACGCGCTGAATAATTGTTTTTTATTATTTTATTCAATTCTAATGTATAAGTTATTACACATATATAGACGATATTTGTAATCGACCTTTATATTTAATTTATAATAACATTAGTCATCACAAAATGTATTGTTTTTTTTATTTATATATGGATATTACATGTAAGAATAATTTTAATTTATTAATATTTAATTTATATTGAAAAATACATATGTTGTATATCTTGGAGTAGATTTAGACAAGATAATGATTGAGATTTGGCTAGCATTATTAAAAAAGGAGGAATAAATTCTCAGATCCTTCGTTAATTTAAATCAGTGGAACTGGACAGTTTTTTCGTGATTTTATGAGAGATTCAGGCAAATCGAGCATTGAGAGCATGTCTTGTTCTTCTTAAGTTGTATACTCGAGTTATATAAGTGAATTCTAATCATACATATTATTCGGGCATGATGATATTTCCCGATCAGATACAATTTTCTAGATACAGTTCCGATTGGACATAGTCTTGATTGAAATTTCCAATACAGTCCCAATAGAACAGATCATAGTCTCGATTAGATAAGTTTGATCGAACATAGTTTTTATCAACAAAATGAAGTGAACTTTGTGGGAAAAGTTATAAATTTATGTGTAATGTTACAATTACTTCATTATACTAAAAATCGATATAAATAACGTCGATATATTTTGAATTTTGTAGAAAATTATAAATTAATATATGGAATTAATTATATGGAACTGACCAATCAGACTTATATCCTATCAAGTCTGTGTTTTATTAGGATTGTGTCTGATCAAGCCTGTGTCTGATCGAAACTGCAATTGCATGAGTTTGATCGGGATTGTCCGTTTGTTTTCGATTTGTGTTCGATTAAAATTGTGTCCAATCAGCATTGTATCCAGTTGGAAAATATAGTTGTGTCCAATTGATAATGTAACAGTCCCGTGTTTATCCCTAAAATATAGAGAATAAGCTGCATCTCTATCAAAGATTACTCATTAGAAAGAGAAGAGAGATAGAGAAATACAGAAAAAAGCTTTATTAAAAGAAGCAGAAAAGGATAGAGACAGAGAAAGAAAAAGAAAAGGAGATAGAACATTAGGTAATAAATATTATTATTAAATATTATTATTTTTAATTTATTTAATTTTTGTATTATAAATAAATGATCAATATGTTTAATTAACACATATATATTCATATATATGTATATAAATATATATATATGTACATAAAAGTGTTAAAAGTATAAAAAGTATTAAAAGAGAGATAGTGAAAGAGGGATATTAGTATAAATGTTTTATTTATTTAAAGTTAAAGAAGAATAAGCATAAAAAGCGAGAAGAAAGTTCGTAAAATATTCACGGTTCGATGATCTTACTTCAATACTTTTAGATAAAATGAGAAGAATCCATTGTTGCAAAAAATATATATTTATCTTTATGATAAAATATGTAACTGTTAATTGCATATTATATTTTTTTTCTGAAAAACAATTATGTCCTTTTTTTATAACATGAATTACTCTAAATATTTTGTGTCTAAGGTAAAATCATCGAATAATGAATATTTTCTGAGATATTTTATGATTTATATAAATTTAAGAAATTTTTTCAAACCTCATAACTAAAAAATACTGAATGCAGAATAACTTAATTATTGTGTTTTGGAAAGCTTTTGAGGTAAACTACAAGAATATGTAATGAAAAGTAGGGATTAATGATTTTTAAATCCTTTTTTTCTTTGAGTTATTATTTAAATGAAATTAGCTGTGTAGTAAAAATCAATATCACCTAATGTGAAAAAATCAATAACAGATGACAGATCGCTACATCTGTAAATGTATAAATGTTGTTACGGACGCGAATTTTACATGATATCATTTGCATAGAACAGAGAAAGAGAGAGAGAAAGAGAGAGAAAAAAGAAGGAATATAATATTAGGTAATTATATATTTAATACATAATTTATTTATATAATTACATTATTTACATCTCTTATATATTTTTTTAAATATAAGGATTTATAATAAGGATTTTTAAATATTTCTTTTATTTGAGTTACTTATATTTTTTTATTTGAAGTATTTGTTTGAGTTTTTATCATTTTTATCATTGATAATCATAATATATAATTAATGTAAATGTTTTATTTAAAGTTAGAAAATATACGAAAAAACAAAGTGAGAGAGAGAAAGAGAGAGAGAGAGAGAGAAAGAAACTTTAGTAAAATTAAAGAAGAACAAAATTAAGTATAAAAGAAGCAGAAAAAAAGATAAAGAGATAGAAATATAGAAAGAAAGAGAAAAGGAAGAATCATACATATCATACATATATATAAGTACCGTCCGTCTGTCTGTCTGACCGCGAACTACTTCCGCATTCGTGGACCGATTTTCGTAAAAAAGGTACCAAAATGTAACAAATTTTTTTAGGGGGAGGCTGCTATGTGGTTTTTTTTAAAGGTTTGAACCACCCACGCATAGAGAAGCCAGAATTGATTAGAGGGGAGCAGCAAGTTATTATGCATTGAATATAGCTGCGAGAGGAACAGTTGAAGATCGAGGGGGGACGAGGAACGTCGAGCTATAGTCTATTTGTAATAAGTTAGCGTGGGGAGGGAATCCGCTGGGACACCAAAAGAAAAACAGATGAAGATCGCGGGAATGGAAGAATGAGCTATATTCTATGTGTAATAATATGCAAGGGCGTGCGTGTAATAGGGCATCAATATCCACGCAGACCCACGTATTGACCACCGCGCATGCGCAGTGAAGGAGCGTAATTGAGAATGTCGTAAAAGGGATAGAATAAAGAGTGAAAACGGAATAAGAATAGAAGAAATTTAACGAGGAAAGAGCGAAAACGCGAAAAGAATAGAAGAAATTTAATTAGGAAAGATACAAATAAACATAAAGAAGAATAGACAAAAAAGGTAAGGAAAAAACTCAGAAATGGAAGATAGATAGGAACAGATGTTGGAAAAGGCAAGAAGGAAAAACGAAAAGGCAACAAAGTATGGGGATGACGAGGAGTTAAAACGAAGATAAAGGAAAAGCGGACATGACTCACCCAAGCATACATTAGAGGAGGTGCGCGATGATGAGCGGAATACGTAGAATAAGATTCCCTCAAAACGGGGAATTAGCGGGATGGGTGGGAGAAGGAACGATTTTTAATGTAAATTCGGAAGAACAAACGAAATTAAGAAAATTTGGAATAAAAACGAAAATTGAAAGGGGAAAAGCAAGAAATGATTGGAATTAACGGACATGGATGATTAAACAAAAAAAAGAAAAAAAAAGGGACAAAAGGAAGAAAAGGAAAATCGATAGAATGGAAAAGATATTGGCGAGGAGAAGAGGAATAAAATGGAAAGATCGCAAAAAGAGGAAAAAAATGTACGAGGAGGAAGGAGAGAAGAAGAAATGATGATAAGAGAGATTGATGATTTACAGAAAGGTAAATATTGACATGTACCTTTTTCAAAGATAAGGTTAGAGAGACGAAAGTTATTAGGAAAAACGGTAGACGGTAAGATGGAGGAACGAAAGAGGGTAAAGGTAGGTAGAATTTTAACAAAAAAAGGATTAATAAAATGAAAAGGATAGAAAAATCAAAAAAGAAAGAATATTAAAATTTCAGAAATGGATGACGGAATGGATGAATTGTTGATAGAGGCAGTAGAGAAATTGGAGGAGAGAATGCGAAAAAAAGAAGAGAGAAAAGAAGATGAGGAGAATGAAAAGATGAGAGAGGAGAAACAGCGGCAAGAGAATGAGAGCGGAGGGAGGAAAATGGTCAAGAAAAGAAACATTGACGAAATTAGAAGAAAATGAATAGATATGTTAGAAACGAAAAATTATATATATATAAATTATGTTTTTTAGGAATGAATTAAATTATAAATGAAATATATAAATATTTCATTTATAATTTAATATAAATTATATTTAATATAAATATATAATATTATATTTAATATAAAGATTTAATATAAATATTTGATTAAATTGTATTTGATAAATATGAAATATATTAGATTATATAATATTTAAATTTATATTCAATAAAAAGATATATTAAATAAAAAGAAAGAAAAAAAGAAATATAATATGTATTATTAATAGAAAAAGGCTTTGAAGCTTCACGCGGGCCGAAAAGCTAGTATAATATAAAAAGGTAATAATACTGTTCTATATTATTAAATAAATATAAAAATAAAATATATTTAATTGATACATGTATATGTTATGAATCTCTGTGTGTGTGTGTGTGTGTGTGTGTGTGTGTGTGTGTGTGTGTGTGTGTGTGTGTGTGTGTGTGTGTCTATAGGGTGCCTAAAAATATCGCACTTTTTAAACGGGAAATCATTATATTTCACTAATAACAGGGCTGAGATTGCTTAGGTACGGCGAATTGACAGGTGAAAGAAATGCTCCTATGAATTCTATCCCTTTTTTATGATATGATTATTATATAAATTTACAATGACATTGTCATCATGTTTTTCTGCTTCTTTATGCGTTGCATAACATTATTTTATGAATGATGGATGCAAAAATTAAAAGGATTTTAAAAATGATTCAAATAAAAAAATTTGCGACAAGTTTAAACTTTAGCTATCAAAATAATCGATCAATATTAAAATCGTGAAAGTGTCTACTATACTACGCTGCGCGAGAGGAGTAAATAGTAGAATTAGATTTGATATGTATTTACTTTACATTTTACAATATTTTGGAATGTGTTTGCAATATAAAAACAATGTCATTGTAAATTTATGATAATAATAATATCATAGTAAGGGTGTTCTATTCATAGGAGCATTTTAAAAATAATTCAAATAAAAAATTTGCGACATGTTTCAACTTTAGCCTCAGCTCTGTTATTAGTCAGATATAATCGCTTCCCGTTTTAAAATTATCATAGCCTCGATATTTTTTTATTAGGATTTGCGTCTTAAAATTTTCTAAGGAATTTGCCTTTAAGAGGAAGTGCGATGCTTTTAAGACATCCTGTATAGAGTGTTTCGAAATTAAGTCGAGGTAAGTCGTTCGGGAAATGAATAGAGAATTAAAAACAAGGGAGATTGTGAGAAAGAGAGAGAAATAAAATAATAAGAAGGAAGAAAATTAAGAAAGAAAGAATGAAAGCTAAATTATTAAGAAAGTAGGGAAAGGACGAAAGATGAGGAAAAGAGATATATATATATATATAGTTATGTATATATATATACATATATATATATATATATATATATATACAGGGTGTCCGTCGATTTTCGACCTTAACGAAAAAAATAAGTAGATTGGCTCAAATTAAGAAGAAATTATCTATATTGTTTTGGAATTGTCGCAATAATTACGGAAAAATTAAATAAAGAAGATCGGCCAATCTGCGTGAATAGAAGCGCGCGGCGACGAGAGTCGTCCCACTGTAATCCGATACTAGTCGCGCCGCGAAGCGGTGGGCGGGTCGCTCGAGACATGATACGATATATCGCAATACCGCGCCGAAAAATGACCCGTCCTTTTAGCGGCGAGAAAATGATAGCGGACAACCATAGTGCGCAGGCGTCGAACTCACACGTACGCTTACACTCACATGTCCGCTCAGCTGTCAGCTGTAGTTGCGTGCTGCCGACGTACACAGTGTGATAACAGCGTGCGAGAGCTAAGACGATTTTAATAAAAATCTTGTGTTTGCGTAGTAAATTAACAGTGAAAATGAAGTATACTCTGCAGGATATGATTGTGGCATACGGACTAGCGGGAGAAAATATTTATCGTGCCGCAATTTACATGGAATTTCTCGGGCGTGCACGAAAACCAAGTGACCGTACAATTTTACGTGTTGTGCAATAATTATGTGAAACTGAGTGTCGTGCATAATATCGGGATAACCGGTCCAGCAGTGCGTCTTCGTGTACGAGATGAAGAAAAGATTCGTGAAGCATTTTATCATCGTATCATTATCAACGTATGGAATACATTTTATCGAAGGATTTTCAATCACGGATCAATTTTTGTAAAGGTACTGTCACCATTAATTTTTTACATTTATGATGTATTCAGCGTATAGTAATGGCATTTTGAATAATTTTCAAATTGAGAGTGGAATAGGCCTATGGGGGAAACCACTATAAAAAAGCGCACCATGCTATCTACCGCAAGATGGAAATGATAGCGCATCATTTTTTCGCTAAAAGGACGGGTCATTTTTCGGCGCGGTATTGCGATATATCGTATCATGTCTCGAGCGACCCACCGCTTCGCGGCGTGACTAGTATCGGATTACAGGGGAACGACTCTCGTCGCCGCGTGCTTCTATTCACGCAGATTGGCCGATCTTCTTTATTTAATTTTTCCGTAATTATTGCGACAATCCCAAAATATAGATAATTTCTTCTTAATTTGAGCCAATCTACTAATTTTTTTCGTTAAGGTCGAAAATCGACGGACACCCTGTATATATATATATATATATATATATATATATATACAGGGTGATTCAAAATAAGTATAGTGTCCGTGAAATGACATATTCTTGAGTCAATTCTAAGACGATTTTTCCTTTAGCAAAATTTCGTTCGACGCTTAGTTTTCGAATTATTAAAAGAAGTAATTAACTTATAACGGGTCGGATACAAGAGGCAGGCAAGGGTGGCACGAGTCACTGTCAGACGCGGGTGCTTACGCGGGGCGATCGCTGCGATCAGCTGGTCGCTACATACACACACATGCAACATAATTCTCATTCCCTCTCTCTCTCTCTCTCTCTCTCTCTCTCTCTCTCTCTCTCCTTCTCTCTCTCTCCTCTCTCTCATTTGTTTATTTGAAGTTATTATTATTCTTACTAAAATTATTATTTATTTTTTATTGTTACACATTTTCACTTAAATTATTTTCTTATTCTATTGTACCGTTTTTTTTTTTTTTTTTTTTACGAAAGAGGGGAAAATGCATTTTATGCATACTCATCGAGCGATCCGGTTATGTGGGACTCGAGTACTAAGTCGAATTACCAACTCGGTACTCCCTACCCACTAAAAACCCCTCTCTTTCGCTAATTTTCTCTAACACTGTTTATTTGACATTCCGAAATTTGTTTTCACACAATACCAAAGAATAGTTATTATTACCTTGTTCGATGTATTGCTGTAATTTCTTGAGAAATGAATTTTCCAATAGATCGTACTTTCATTCAAATTGAACGTAGATATCACGTTTTAAAGAACAGAGATCCACACTAAATAATTAATCGAAAATTTTTTTTTCTTTTATAAACTGTATTCTTTTATAAACTTCAACATAATCACATTCATTCACTCACTCGATAAGACGAGAAATTTACCAATGACTCTATCACTAATCACTATCAATCACTGTCGAATAATCACTGTTTACAAATTCAGAGCGACCAATATTTCTGAACATTTGGAACATCTTCTTACGTTTTTAAAACGATAAGAAAAAGCCAAGAGAGATTGAAACGCTAGACTTTAATGATATTTTTTCATATTATTTTCCTATTATTATTGATTTTCAATCAGATGATTTAATAAATATTTAATAATAATAAATATATAAATTTAATATTAATAATAATATTTAATAATAATAAATAAATATTTAATATTAATAACACTATTTAATAATAATAAATAAATATTTAATGTTAATAATAATATTTAAGAATATTTAATAATAATATTTAGCATTAATAATAAATAATATTTAACATTAACAGTGAAAGTATTAAACATTTATTTATTCTAATTAATTTTAAAACAGATATCATACGATGTATACGATAAATAGCATATGATAATAATATTATACGCTAAAGTGTCGCGTCTTCAATCAAGCACATGTTCACATTCGCTGTTAGTACCTTAACCTACCGCAACCTAGCCTAACAAAACAGTTTGCTGTCGCCGGGTAAATATCGTCACGTTGCCGCGTCGTCACGTCGTGTAATAACGTGTATCTTTCTTTAATCGAGTGATTTTTAATGGCCAACAGTGATTATTCGATAGTGATTGATAGTGATTAGTGAGAGAGTCATTGATAAATTTCTCGTCTTATCGAGCGAGTGAATGAATGTGATTATGTTGAAGTTTATAAAAGAATACAGTTTATAAAAGAAAAAAGAATTTTCGATTAATTATTTAGTGTGGATCTCTGTTCTTTAGAACGTGATATCTACGTTCAATTTTAAGTGAAATTACGATCTATTGGAAAATTTATTTCTCAAGAAATTACAACAATACATTGAACAAGATAATAATAATTAACTATTCCTAACTATTCTTTGGTGTTGTGTGAAAACAAATTTCTGGATGTCAAATAAACAGTGTTAGAGAAAATTAGCGAAAGAGAGGGGTTTTTAGTGGGTAGGGAGTACCGAGTTGGTCATTCGACTTGGTACTGGAGTCCCACATAACTCGGATCGCCCAGTGAGTATGCATAAAAAGCATTTTCTCCTCTCTCGTAAAAAAAAAAAAAACGGTAAATAGAATAAGAAAATAATTTAAGTGAAAATGTATAACAATAAAAAATAAATAATAATTTTAGTAAGAGTAATAATAACTTCGAGTAAGCAAATGAGAGAGAGAGAGAGAGAGAGAGGAGAGAGAGAGAGAATGAGAATTATGTATTCGCATGTGTGTGTATGTAGCGACCAACTGATCGCAGCGATCGCCCCGCGTAAGCACCCGCGTCTGACGATGACTCGCGTCACCCTTGCCTGCCTCTTGTATCCGACCCGTTATAAGTTAATTACTTCTTTTAATAATTTGAAAACTAAGCGTCGGACGAAATTTTGCTAAAGGAAAAATCTTAGAATTGACTCAAGAATGTGTCATTTCACGGACACTATACTTATTTTGAATCACCCTGTATATATATATATATATATATATATAGAGTTGTTCAATTTTATTAATATTTAATATTATTAAATTGAATTATAACATTAAGTATATATTGGAATATATATTAAATTTCTTGAATATTTCTTAAATAGTTGAATATTTTATTTTTTTCACGTAATAGCTCAGTAGCGCGCGCGAAGCGCGTATTGTTCTAGTTTTAATAAATTTTCTATGATCTCTTTTTATAAATATTATACTTTATACTGTTTTGAAGAAAATGTTACAAAATGAAATTTTCCTTGTAAAATCTGCAATTCAGTAACAAATTATCATGGAAAACTTTTTCAAAAAAGAAATTAAAGTGTAACTTGATCCAAGCGTAAACGAAGTTTCTAAGAAGCATAAATTGAAACGTTTAACGCTTCTATTACTCTTTCCTTTCGACTTACGCTCCGAATATTCACCTTCGCTAGGGTAGCATACATATGCGTGCCGCCCCTGATTCAAGCATAACCTAGGACGCTTATTCATTAACTTAAAGTTGCTCTCACTTACACGTGTACTCCGTTACAAAAGAATTATTGGGATTTATTTTAATTACAACTAGATTGAAGATCCTAAAAAATTCATTTTACTCAAGAATAGAGACTATAACATAATGTTTTCTGTTGTCCAAAATAAAATATTATTATAAAGTCAAAAAGAAAATGGCATAAGAGCCAACGCGCGGTTGGAGCGCAGAGAAGCAACAACATTTCTTTCTTTTTTCAATATTAGTTTATTAAAAACATATTATAATAACAGAAAGCGAACGATTTGGATCATCTTTTAGTCCTTTTTCAGCGCGATGTTAACAATATATATTACAAAATATTATTCTTCATTCAAAATTAAAAAAAAAAAGATTATATCCATTTCTTAAATATATTTAAATTTTATTATATTATTATATTATATTTTAATATTTGATTTTTAATGTTGTAATTTTAAATTTAATGTTTTAAAAATGTTTTTAATTAAAAATAAAATTTGATTTATACAGGGTGAGCCATTTTAATTAACGCACGCAATTATTTCGGAAACAAAACATTTTAGAGAAAAATGTTTCAGACAAAAATTTTATGATTTCAAGGGGACCATAAGATGGTATCATTGGTTTGACCTTGGAGAGTCATTTGAAGGCCATCTCAATTTTTTTAAATGGCACCCCCTATTTTTTATTACATACTCTTGTAGCTGGCCTCGAGAGCTTTCCAAAACACTATAATTAAATGTTTTTTCATTAAGTGCTTTTCGAGTTATGAGGCTTGAATTCATTTCTTAATTTTACATAAACCATAAAATATCTTGTAAAATATTCATTTTTCGATTATCTTAAAAATTATGGAATTGTTAATTGCAAATTACATATTTCTTCTTCGAAACAACTATGTTTTTTCTTCACACCAATTGATTCCTCCCATTATTTTGTACATAAAAGTATTAAGATAAGATAATCGAAAAATGAATATTTTACTAGATATTTTATCATTTATGTAAAAGTAAGATATTATTTCAAGCCCTATAATTCGAAAAGTACTTAACGGAAAAACATTTAATTATAGCGTTTTGGAAAGCTCTCGAGTCTGCTACAAGAATATGTAATAAAAAATAAGGGTGCAATTTAAAAAAATTGAGGTGGCCTTCACATGACCTTTAAATGATTCTTCAGTGTCAAATGATACCATCTTATGACCCCTTCGAAACCATAAAACTTTTGTCTGAAACATTTTTCTCTAAAATGCTTTATTTCCGAAATAATTGCGTGCGTTAATTAAAATGGCTCACCCTGTATATGTGAATTATCTCGCGATTAAAATAGTCAACGCTTCTTAATAACTCTGATTTATTTCAAACTACAACTTCAGCGTTCGGTATATCGTGTAAAATCGCGTGTGTCTGATGTGGAGACGAATGCGTGTGGTCGATAAGCGCGATATTCCTCAGTCTCGAGGTTGACAGCTCTACAAGCTCGGGATACTGAATGCCCTTTGGAAAATCCGGATTCAGCATGCATGATCTTGGGAGAAAGTTTTATGATCGGAAAAATTCTCGAAGAAATGAGTGACCGCTGTGTAGGAAAAAGCCTTTTTCTGTCTCCTTTAAGAATTAAATCGATAAGTATACTAATTAAAAGTACTAATTAAAAGTACTAATAAAATTAATAATTTAAGAAGTAATAAATAAGTAACAAGAGCGGACAAAAAAGGATAGACTGAGTAAGCATTGAGAAAGGAGAAAAAAGAAGAGGGGTTAGAAGAAAAGTAGAATGATTTTAAAACATCTAACTAGACAAAGAATAGAAAGAGATCTGGATAGGAAGGGATCTGCAAAGGCTTTAATCAAAAGGAAAAGAGAAGAGGAAAATAAATTCGAAGCAGAAAAAGCATTTTTAGGAAATTTTGAAAAAGTAGAAAAACTATTTAAACCAATAAGAAATGAAATAGTACCTAAGGAAGTAATAAAAAAAATAGAAATAAAAAGAACCATGAAAGAAAAAAAAATGGAAGAAGAACATATGAAGGTAATTAAAGAATTTATGCATGATATAAAGGAAGAGTTAAAAATAATAAATATAATAATGTAAATATAAGAATGGAGGAAGGAGGGAAGAGAATAGAAAGGAAAGATCAAAGAAATGGAGGACAAGATTGAAAGAAAGATAACGGGAAACGAAGTAGATAACAGGAAGCATAGAAGATTAAGATAAGAGAAGATTTTAAAAAATTGGAAGTACTAGAAGAAATAAGATAAAAAAAAGAAAAAAGAACCGATATTATAATATAATAAAAGTATATTAGGAGGAGGAAGTTCCGACAAGAGACTTATTGAAAATGGCGGTAGAAGAAATGTTAAAAAAAGAATTTAAGCCGAAGGTGAGGGTATAAGAGGCTTTCTGAATTTGAAGAGGAACAAATATGATAACAGCGAAATTTAAAAATAAGGATCAAAAAAAGAAAAATAATAATGCAAAAAAAATCTGAAAGGCAAAAACATTTTTATAGATAATAGAAGGATAGACAAATATAGAAGGAAATGCGCATGATTGTAGAAGTAGAAAAAAGAAAAGGAGCTCTAAAATAAAGATCGGCTAGAAAAAATTACAAATAAAATAAAAACAACAAAAATTTCATTTAAAAAGGAGAAGAAGATCTAAAGGAACAAAATTTTTGTAGGCAGAGATCTATGGATTCGCAATTAGCGAGCTAATAGCGATTAAAACTGCCTAGACCTCTTTTCGAGAGTCCATGAGCGTAGTCTGCAAGAGAAGGCAAGCAAAGCTAAAGAAGATGTAAAAGCAGATAAATGAAAGAAAAGAAAATAAAACCTCAGATATAAGAAAAATTAAAATAGGTTTTTAGAATATTGCAAGATAAAACTAGATAATAAAGACACAATTATATCAAGGAATTTGATATAATCGGAAACATGAATAGAAAGGAAATGTTGGGATAGGCTAAAAAGTTATCAATATAAGTGGAAAGGAATAGGCCCTTATGAGCGCAGTAAATAGTGCACACAAGTGTTTAAAGTATTTAAATTATTTAATGTATGTTTCAGTATCTATTAACAAAAGTTAATTGAAAAAAATAAAAAAAAATTAATAACATTACAAGTGTGTAATATACGTTTCTAATTACACATTCGTAATGTTATTCATTTTTTAATAGTTTTTTCAATTTTTGTTAATAGATGCTGAAGATGATCTAAATTAGGACTGAAAAGTATTTTAAATAATTTAAATATTCTTAAACATTTGTGTGTACTGTTTACTGCGCTTGGCTCATAACGACCTATTCCTCTCCACTTATATTGTTTATATCTGAGCCTTTACATTACGTTTGGATTTTAACGCTGACTAAAAAATTATCTACCGGAAAATTTTAAATGGAAGTATTAGTATGCCACGAGAGAGAAAAAAAGGCAGAGCAATGGGAGGAATCATTACAGGAATAAAGAAAAGCTTAAGGAAGAAAACGAGAGAATAACAGGAATATAAGTAAGGAAGATAAAAATAGAAAAGATAAAAATAGAATAAAATTAGAAAAAAACATTAGTATTTGGAAAATTGTAACAGCATATAATAAGGAGTATGAGAAATTATGAAAGATGTCAAGAATCTAATATCGGAAGATATGATAATGAATAAAATCTTTTAATAGGCAGGGACTTTAATGCTAAAATAGGACAGGGGGGGGGACAATTATTTGGGGAGACAAAAAAGACGAGATAAGAAGAAAGTCAAAGGACGAGATAAACATAGAGAAATTAGGTAAGAGATTGTTAGAAGAGAAAGGTTAGGACATATGGAATGGGAATATAGAAGGAGATAAAAAGGGGAAATTAACTTACATAAATGAGGGGCTCATCGGTAATTGATTATGCAATGGAAATACAGAGGCAAGAGATAAGATCGATAATTTAATGATCAAAGAAAAAAACGGAATTGGATAGTTTAATGATCAAAGAAAGAAACGATCATTTGCTAATCTGTTACACGCAGAAAAGCAACTCCGCTTAAAAAAGAAAGAAGATTGATAAAAAAGGATAAAGATAGAAACTTCAAACAATAGATATACACAGAGGAAGGAATTAAGAATTTCAGGAAAATTTTAGAAATTCGAAAATTTAAAAAAAGGTTTAGAAGAATCATAGAAGAAGCTAAAGGAAAGGGTAAAGGTTGATAATACAAGAAAAAAATTGATTATATAAAAAAGATACTGGGAGAGAAGAAATGGTGGAACAAGTAATGTAGAGTCAAGAAAAAAAATTAAGGAAATTTGGAAGAAATTAGAGCAAAAAAAGGATAAAAACTTATTGGCTGAACTTATAGGATGAAAAGAAGACAATATCGAACATTATGTAAACATAGAAAAATAGAATCTAAAAAAAAGAAGAAAAAATTAGAAAAATTAAAATGGAAAAAAAAGAAGAAAGAAAAGAGTTAGCATTGCTAATATCACAGGGGAGGAAACATTTTATGGAATTTCTTCAAGGAACGGAAGAAAGAAGAGTATCACCAGAAGAAGAGAAATTAACATCAGACAACGAGGAAGAGATTACCTTAATAGAATTAGAGAGCCAGATAAAAAGAAACTAAAGGAAAAGAAGGCGGCAAGAGAGTATGAAGTAAAAATTGAAGCTTTATTGTACGGATAACGCAAAGCACAGATTACTAGAAATTATACAAAGAATTTGGAGAGGGGAAGGCTTTCTAAAAAAGAAAAAAAAGGTGTAATTGTACCAATTTATAAGAAAGGAGATAAAAATAAAACCACAAATTATCGAGATATAAAACTTCTCAATACAGCATATAAAGTGTATGCTATGATAATAGAGGAAAGACTGAGAGAGAAAATAGACAAAAACAAGATATTATCAGATACACAGATAGGATTTAGGAGGGAAGAGAGAGAGAGAGAGAAAGAGAGAGAGAGAGAGAGAGAAATACTAGAGAAAAAGTTTATGCTTTTTCGCAGACTTGAAGGCAATTATCAAAAGTTTAACAATATATA
Organism: Camponotus fellah; assembly: GCA_030586385.1. Taxonomy (NCBI): domain Eukaryota; kingdom Metazoa; phylum Arthropoda; class Insecta; order Hymenoptera; family Formicidae; genus Camponotus; species Camponotus fellah. The sequence continues at coordinate 168,894 of JAPIVC010000322.1, read as the reverse complement.
CAAATGATAATATTGATAGTGAGAGAAGCAAATAAGTTTGAGGAGGTATTAAAAAATTTTTCAAGATTTTTTAAGAAAAGAGAATTCTTATTGTAGAAATTGTAATTATTATAAATATTGTAATTCTTATTGTAGAAAAATCGAAGATAATAATCTTTAAAAAAAGGGGGGAATAGAAGGAAAAGAGAACAATGGTAGTGGAATGGGATAGAGAGATAGAACAAAGTCGATTATTTTAAATATTTAAGTTATAAAATCATTATTTGCAAAGAAATAATGGCGAACTAATTAACCAGAGAAATAATTAACCATTATATATATCATAAATAACTGATAGCAGAAAAGAATGAAAAGATATATACTCATAATATTCATATATAATTTATAATATAATTACATATCAATACATATATATATAATTTTTAATATATTTATATATTAATTGTACATACATATATTCTATATATATATATATTCAAAAATTTAAAATAAAAAAAAAACATTTAGATTAAGAATACAATCACTTAAATTTTATTATATAAAATATATATAGGTCCCGTCGATTTCGACCTTAACGAAAAAAAGTAGATTGGCTCACTAAGAAGAATTATCTATATTGTTTTGGCATTGTCGCAATAATTACGGAAAAATTAAATAAAGAAGATCGGCCAATCTGCGTGAATAGAAGCGCGGCGACGAGAGTCGTCCCACTGTAATCCGATACTAGTCGCGTCAAGAAGCGGTGGGCGGGTCGCTCGAGACATGTACGATATATCGCAATACCGCGCCGAAAAATGACCCGTCCTTTTAGCGGCGAGAAAATGATGCGCTATCATTTCCACAACCCTTGCGGTGATAGCATGGTGCGCTTTTTTATAGTGGTTTCCCCCATAGGCCTATTCCACTCTCAAATTGAAAATTATTCAAAATGCCATTACTATACGCTGAATACATCGTAAATGTAAAAAAATTTTTAAAAAATTAATGGTGACAGTACCTTTACAAAAATTGATCCATGATTGAAAATCCTTCGATAAAATGTATTCGCCGATAATGATACGATGATAAAATGCTTCACGAATCTTTCTTCTCTCGTACAAAGACGCACTGCTGGACCGGTTATCCCGATATTGTGCACTACATCCAGTTTCACATAAGTATTGCACAACACGCAAAAATTGCAATCACTTGATTTTCGTGCACGCCCGAGAAATGATTCCATTAAATTGCGGCCGCACGATAAGTATTTTCTCCGCTAGTCCGTATGCCACAATCATATCCGTATATTCCTGCAGAGTATACTTCATTCACTGTTTGATACGAACACAAGATTTTATTAAAACGTCTTAGCTCTCGCACGCTATTATCAGACTGCATACGCCGGCAGCACGCAACTACAGCTAACAGCTGAGCGGACAACCATAGTGCGCAGGCGTCGAACTCACACGTACGCTTACACTCACATGTCCGCTCAGCTGTCAGCTGTAGTTGCGTGCTGCCGGCGTACGCAGTGTGATAACAGTGTGCGAGAGCTAAGACGTTTTAATAAAAATCTTGTGTTTGCGTAGTAAATTAACAGTGAAAATGAGGTATATTCTGCAGGAATATACGGATATGATTGTAGCATACGGACTAGCGGAAATACTTATCGTGCGGCCGCAATTTACATGGAATCATTTCCCAGGCGTTAACGAAAACCAAGTGGCCGTACAATTTTACGTGTTGTGCAAAATTATGTGAAACTGGGTGTCGTGCATAATATCGGGATAACCGGTCCAGCAGTGCGTCTTCGTGTACGAGATGAAGAAAAGATTCGTGAAGCATTTTATCATCGTATCATTATCAACGTGTGGAATACATTTTATCGAAGGATTTTCAATCACGGATTAATTTTTGTAAAGGTACTGTCACCATTAATTTTTTACATTTACGATGTATTCAGCGTATAGTAATGGCATTTTGAATAATTTTCAAATTGAGAGTGGAATAGGCCTATGGGGGGAAACCACTATAAAAAAAGCGCACCATGCTATCTACCGCAAGGTGGTGTGGAAATGATAGCGCATCATTTTCTCGCCACTAAAAGGACGCGTCATTTTTCAGCACGGTATTGCGATATATCGCAAACCACCATTATGTCTCGGAGAGCGACCCGCCCACCGCTTCGCCGCGCGACTAGTATCGGGTTACAGGGGGGTGATTCTCGTCGCCGCGCGCTTCTACTCACGCAGATTGGCCGATCTTCTTTATTTAATTTTTCCGTAATTATTGCGACAATCCCAAAACAATATAGATAATTTCTTCTTAATTTGAGCCAATCTACTTATTTTTTTGTTAAGGTCGAAAATCGACGGACACCCTGTATATTTATAGCAAAATAAATAAAAAAACAAGAAATATATATTTGTTAATAATATATATTAATATATTGGTATTCACATGTCATATATACTATTTTATATATATATATATATATATATATTTGCATTATATATTTTGTATTATATGTTTCACAATTTCTTTATGTACATATATTCAAGTTTTATTGAATATTTAATTTATATTATATATTATAATGTGTTAGAAAGAGAACGAAAACCAAAGGAGAGAGTGAGAGGAAAGTACAGATGGCAGTACTGGTATACTCGCTGACTTCGCGCATGCGTATTTCATTTTATGCTACACAAACTTCAAAGGTGCCGACAGGGAGTTGCGCTACTGTATATACTGTGCCATTAGTTTGACTTTGGGTGACGTTATCAAAGTTATAGCAAGGTCACTTTGAATTTTTTAAATGGAACCTCCTACTTTTTATTACATATTCTCGTAGTTCTCAATATTCTCTTAGTTCGAGAGAACTTTTCAAAACGTTATAATAAGTATTTTTTCATTGAGTACTTTTCGAGTTATGAAGCTTGAAATAATTTTTTAATTTTACATAAACTGTAATATATATAATAAAATATTCATTTTTTATTATCTTACTTTAATACTTTTATACACAAAATAATGAGAGAAATCGATTGGTCTAAAAAAACACATTGATTAAAAAAAAACATATATAATTTATCATTAACAATTACATATATTTTTTTTAAAAACAACTATGTTTTTTCTTTACACCAATTGATTTCTCTCATTATTTTGTACACACATCGGCAGGAATGTCCCGAAATGTTTGTGTTAACGTTCACAGATATCATATTCACACAAACGAAACACGCACGTACGTAGGACGGGCAGTGATAAAAAAGTGGGAATAGAGTAGTGGGGGACGCACAGTGAAATCCCGAAAACTTGGCCAAAAGTCGAAAAATTAAATTTATTATTTTGGATTTAGAATCATAGGGCCTTATGAGGGACCTCCCCGTGCATATAATGACAAAAGAAGAGAAGGCTATCTTCCATGTCTAACCTTCTAACTTACAAGAAGTTTAATCCTTGGGGTCATCGATTTTGTCGAACTTTGGCAGGTACACTAGGATCTCTATTTAGTAAACTTCGATATAGTGAAGTCTCCCCACTATGCGATCGATATCGATCGGTGGCGAGCGTGGTAGGAGAAGCGTCGGGCGTATACATTCAGGCGCGTAATGCGCTATTAAATACTATGTGTAGAGTATCTAATCATACTAAAGTTGGGAACAGTGTAAAATTTCAATCTAATTGATTTAATGATTTTAGAGATACATGATTAGATTGAAAGTATAATTTTGAAAAAGTATTTTTAACTGAAAAATGTCGAAAACAAAATCGGGGAACCCGTCCCTACACGTGGCTGCTGATACGATCCTGCAAGAGACTACGTCAGTTGCGCAGACTCTGCTTGAGTGGAGCGTGCGCAGCCTTCGATTTATGCAAGTGTGATGCGGTGCCGGTCCCACCGCAGTTCACTAAATCGAGGTCCTAGTGTAGTAACATACTATTCGGAGACGATGCGCTTCTCAAGCATTAACGAGAAATCGCGGTATGAATTTTAGCACGCTCCTTTAGCACTGATGCATTAGAATCTTTTCCTCGAGTTGCGGCATGGCATAGCGAACTATAAGTTAGACTATGAGTAGGAAGGTTGCTGGTTCGAATCTCATCAGTTTCATAATTTTTTTTCTTTTTCCATTTCCTATATTATTATAAATTATGTTACAATATATTTATTATTATTATTATTGCTTTTTATTATAATTTTTTTATCATTTAAATATTGTGCAGAAAAAAAATTTTTTCAATAAAACTGGCGATTTTCAATATGATAATTTAAGGCGAGAGATATACATATAACGAGATATTTATAAAAATTTAAAGAAAATAAGTTATATATGTATATATATAACTCAAAGTATTTGCCCACCTAAGATACTTGTGCTCTAATGGCTAGGAATAAATAAAAATGTAATAATCTTATGAAAAGTATTCATATATAATAAACTAAAATTGCAAGAACAAATTGTACACTTAACTTAATTTATACGTTTAACAAAACTTATACATTAAATTTTTGATTCATCTATATGCCCGCCTTTATTTTTGATTACGGCTTCACAAAGTCTCGGCAGTCTTTTTATTAATTTTTCTAGCGTTTCTCTGAATATTTGCTGCCATTTTTCTTGTAGAATTCTCCACAATTCTCCTCTCAGAATGTAGGATAAAATTTTCACATCTGTCTATCCAGTTCATCCCACAATAACTCGATCGGATTAAGATCAGGTGATTGCGGGGGCCATTCCATAACTTTTAAAACGTGTTGTCTTTTCAAATGTTCTAAAAATGTTTTGACACAATTTTGATGTGTGTTTGCGGTCATTATCATGTTGAAAAATAAAGTTTGTTCCAGTTAACTGAGTGCCAGAAGGAACAATATTTCTTCTATGATCTTTTTGTATCTTTCTTTTCGAAGAATTCCCTCTATTTTCATCAAGTCACCCACTGCAGATTCACTAAAATATCCCCATGACAGAACCTCCACCGTGTTTGACAGAAGAAGCCACTGTGCAGCCGTCAGCTATCCTCTCATTAGAATATCGGCGAACGAAGATACGTCTCTTAGTCCCAAAAATTTCAAATTTGGATTTATCACTCCAAAGAACCTTCCAGTCTTCAATTGTCCAATCTTTGTGTTGTGAGCCTAAAGGCGGCTTTATTGCGGCTCTCATTGATTTGTGCTGTTATTTCAGGAGCGGTAAGGCGTCTATTACGTTTGCTTTTTATTATAATATTTAAATCATCCCTTGAATTCGTTATTCTTGGTCTGCCTTGGCGAAAATTATTGGTAACTTTTCCTTGAGTAGGGAATTTCTTCACATTGTAGTCAATAATTCGCCTTGATATCTTCAAATCTTTTGACGATTGCTCTTTTCAGCCTTATGAAGCCCGATAATAATACCTCTCGTCTCTACCGATAATTCCTTTGTTTTACTCATTTTGATAAATTGAGGGAAAAAAAGTCTTTATAAAAAGAGAGTATTTTAGACAGTTATGATTTTTAGTCAAGTGAGCAAATAACTAAAACAAAGTTGTATTATACGTCTTACTTCTGTATGTCAAACTACCAAATAAAAGAAGATCGAAATAATCAAATGCTTGTTGTAAAACATAAGTACATTAATTCCAAGAAATGAATCATAGGCGCTATTTTTAGTTTCGTGGTTTAATTATCGGTAAATATCAAATCTTATTCAACATAACAGCTATCGATAAGGATGTTATATATGTACATAAACAATAAATATTGATAAAGTCACAATAGAAACTTTTGTTTTAAAATTTTCGATAAAATTTAGTGGGCAAATATTTGTGAGCGGTAGTGTATATATATACACTAGTATGGTAATGTATATATATACACTACTCAAAAGAAAATAGGGAACACTTTTTGTATATCGAAAAATGGCCTATTTTCAAACGATTATAACTCAGCGAAAAATGATCGTACAAAAATTTTAAAAAAAGCGTTTTGAAGCTCGAAGTTTCAACTTTAACGTACAATTGATAGTTTTTAAAGATCTTTTTATGTTTTCATTATTATGCCCTAAAAAGACACACCGTTTTTTCCCTTAAAATTATGTATTTTTGACGTTCTATAGCTAGATAAGAAAAATTCTCCCGATAAATTCAAAAAAATTACAGGTGAGTGAACGAATGAAAGAGAGAGAGAGAGAGAGAGAGAGAGAGAGAGAGAGAGACAGACAGACAGACAGACAGATAGACAGACGGACAGACAGACAGAGTATGTGTTCGCATGTGTCCGTATGTACAGAGACCAGTTGATCGCAGCAGGCGCCCCGCGTAAGCGCCCGCGTCTGACGGTGAATCGCGTCGCCTCTGCCTGCCTCTTGTACCCGACCCGTCATGCGTTAACTACTTTCTTTAATAATTCGAAAACTAAGCTTCGGACGAAATTTTGCAAAAGGAAAAATCGTCTTAGAATTGACTCAATAATATGTCATTTCAGGGACACAGGGGTTATTTTGAATCACCCTGTATATACATACAGGGTGTATCAGATTACCCATGCCAGCCGAATATCTCAAAAACTGAGAACGGCAGACAAAAATGTTTCCTACATAAGTTGTAGGGTTTCGAATAACACATTAAATAGTAGTATTAGTATGACCTTGAATAGCGTTGTCAAGGTCACGTAAAGATCACCTTCAATTTCTTAAATGAAACCCTCTATTTTCCATTGCATATTCTTGTAGCTCGAGAGCTTTCCACTATAATAAATTATTTTTCCATCAAGTACTTTTAGAGTTATGAGGCTTGAAGTCATTTCTTAATTTTACATAAACCATAAAATATCTTGTAAAATATTCATTTTTCGATTATCTTACTTTAATACTTTTATGTACAAAATAATGAGAGGAATCAATTGGTGTAAAGAAACAACATAGTTGTTTTGAAGAAGAAATATGTAATTTGTAATTAACAATTACATATTTTTTCTTCGAAACAACTATGTTTTTTCTTTACACCAATTGATTTTCTTTACAATTGATTCCTCTCATTATTTTATACATAAAAGTATTAAGGTAAGATAATCGAAAAATAAATATTTTATTAGATATTTTATATAAAATTAAGATATTATTTCAAGCCTTATAACTTGAAAAGTACTTAATGGAAAAACATTTAAATACAGTGTTTTGCAAACCTCTCGAGGTAAACTACAAGAATATGTAATGAAAAATGGGGGATTCCATTTAAGAAATTGAAGGTGAGCTTTACGTGACTTTGACAACACTATTCAAGGTCATACTAATATTATTATGTAATTCGTTACTTGAAACCCTAACTTTTGTAGGAAACATTTTTGTCTGCCATTCTCAAGTTTTGAGAAGATATTCGGCTGGCACGGGTAGTCTGATACACCCTGTGTGTGTGTGTGTGTGTGTGTGTGTGTGTGTGTGTGTGTGTGTGTTTTATTGATTTATTGATTTGGTATAGCCATACAAAAAGCTAATTATAAGAAAATGTTATAAAAGATAATTATAAAATGATTGCGCTTATTCGTCGTCTTGCTCTGTAATTTTACAAATTTTAGGATGATAAAAATAAAAAAAACAAGTAAAACATAGGACTGATTTGCACCAAGCTCATTTTATAAGTCCAACTTTTCCGCAAGCACATTTTTAATATCATGATGCCAGAGGCAAACAAAAAGATTGGTTTGAAAGCCGGTTCCTTAAGAAATATAACACATAAAATTCTAGGAAGAGCCTGTAGCTTCTTTCCAATGGCAACACATTCGAATGCATAGAGAATAATATTATAATTGAATATGAATCGTTTCTCATGAGAAACGCCTTAAATTATTATATTGAAAATCGCCAGTTTTATTGAAAAATTTTTTTTGCACAATATTTAAATTACAAAAAAATTGTTTTTGTAATAAAAAACAATAATAATAATAGAAAATATATTGTAACATAATTTATAATAATATAAAAAATGCAAAAAAGAAAAAATATTACAAAACTGACGCGATTTGAACCAGCAACCTTTCTACTTATAGTCTAACGTCTAGTTCGCTATGCCACGCCGTGACTCGAAAAAAAGCTCTAATGCATCGGTACTAAAGGAGCGTGTTAAAATTCACACCGCGATTTTTCATTAATGCTTGAGAGGCGCATCATCTCCGAATAATATATGTACTATATGAATACTACTATATGAATATTACAAGGCAGGTAATATTATATATACTATATGAATATTACCTGCCAAAATTCGACAAAATCGGTGACCCCAAAAGTTAAACCTCTCTTTGTAAGATATTTGAATGTATCCTTTAAAATTGGACATCCTGTATATTAGAGGAAAATTATGTTTGTTATGAAATAGTATGGATAGGACAAAGAGAATTCGCAGAAGACTTTAGGAGAAAGATCTGGATATTTAATCATTTAGTAAAGAATATTTTAATATATGGAGCAGAAGTCTGGATCGAAGGAATATGAGACTATTGGAAAAATGTCAGGATAAATTTATAGAATTATCCGGACGCTAATATTAGATTGGAACATTCCGAGTTATACTGTTAGAAAAGAAACAAACAGACAATTTTTAAGAATAGAGACAGGTAAAATAATTGTTAGTTTTGAAGAAGAATTAGGAAGAAATCAAACAATAATATATTAAAAGAATATGTTTTAGGAAAGTAGAGAAAAATAGGAAAGTCCAAAATAGATGGGAGCCAGACAGAGAAATGCATTTTAAAAAAAATGGAATGTCCAGGATAGAAATTAAAAGATTAAGAAAGGAATTAAGAGAAAATTAAATTTTGAAGTAGTACAGATGCTAAGCAAAAGAGATATAGAGAATCAACAACAAGCCCAACAGAATAAAATTCAGAATTCTAGATATAAAGAGAGATATAAGATATAAAGAAATATAAGATATAGAGAGTTATACACGATAGGAATATTTAAGAAAACAAGGTCAGAAATATTTTCAAAAGATATCATAGAGAGATAGAGATCTCATAGAGATTCAGATATGGAAATAAAATACTCCGGAATAAATTTTGGCGTGAATAGGAGAAGAAATTGTGTAGGATATGTCAGAAGGAAGTAGAAACATTACAGCATTTAGCAACAAATTGTATAGAAGGTATGAGGAATAATAAAAGAATGAATCAAATAAGAGAAAAGGGAGAGGGAATCAATTGAATGAAGAAAGTTCCAAGATTAAGAAAAGAGAATAAAATCAAAAAAAAACAAACATAAATTAGAATCTGGATATTTGATTGGATGAAACCTAATATATTACACAATGACAAATACATGCGAAAGAAAAAAATTGCTTAAATGTTTTACAAAATTCAATAATTTAATCAACCTACAAAAAGACACGGATAGCTTAAATAACATCTACGACAAAATAATAAAGGTCGTGTAGTTTGTTATATTTTCATTCAACATGTTCAGTTTTTGACGAAGTCTCACACTGATACAACGTTTCTTTTTCAAATGCCAAGACGTAATGATCTTGCAACTGTAATATAAGATTTATATAAGATTTACATTGTTATACTATTATTTAAACTGTATGTACTCGAATTGTTCAATTAATCTATGTGCTGTCCATTCAAATTATTGAAAATCTAATTATAAATATCATTATTCCAGTGTACTTAAAAAGGATCATATAGTCGAAACGTCGTAATTTTTTTTAAATAAATAAAAAAGAATTTTGGCCAGTTTTAGTTGATTATATTATTTTCCAATGATCCTTTGATTATTCTACTAGTGATATTAAGATATTAAGAAAACTAAAAAAATTAAAATTAAAATAAAAAATAATCTAGAAGTAATTGAAATTAATTCAGATAAAAAGCAATATTATATAAATTAAGCATATTTTATGTAAAATATTATAAAATCTACAATTTTTATCTTATGTAAAACCTCTTTCAATATCAAAAGGCAAGAAATAAATAAATTTATCTATCTATAGAGAGCATTTGTGTGCGAGAATTTTAATATATAGGATTATCAGACACTCTATATATTTGTTTACAATAAATATCCATAATCTATTCAATAAGCGATTCTTTGTTTAATTAATGATTCATGACTATTTATATAATTAGATTCATAATTATTTATCAATTACAAATATCGTTTTTATAAGTTTTATAAGTTGCGTATAGCTTACTTACTTGTTCCTTCAAGACGTTTGATACTGCGATTTGTACAAATGTATATTTTGCGTAAGAATATAAAAATGCAAGCACAAAACAGAGAAGGTATAGCCAACCATGGAGTAACTGCTACGATCATAACAATTATTGTGATTGAGATAAGTCCGATCACTATAACATCAAATATGCACATCGATAACATTAAATCGACAACATTAATATCTCTGGCAAACCTAAAAACAAAAATATTTTACAAGTTAAATTAGTTAAGTTTAATCAATTTGTCATACATAATGTGTCAATTGTCAAAAAATCGTTAAAAAATATTTTGTGATTAAAAATAAGTAAATGTTTAGATTAACAATAATCTCATGAATGACTTTGACATTGACATATGTTGTCAAAATCACAGTAACCCAGAGTAACTTCCAAAAAGTTTTAACTGGTCACTATTGTTTACTAAAAAGTTATTAACAATTAAATTATATAGTAAAAAGTATTAAATGGGAGGTATATCCCATACAGATTAGATCTTTTTTGAGGTGGATGCAGGGGGAAGAGCGGAGTCTTTTTTCCGCCTACGTTTACCTTTACAGAACAAATGCATGCATCAACTTTTAAATAAACATGTAGGCGGAGAAGAGATTTTTCGCCCCTCCGCTTGTACTCCCATCCCAAAAAGATTAATCTAACCCAACCTGTGTTCGAGATATAATATATAATTTATAATATAATATATAATTATTTTCTACAGAAAGTTGTAAACTTCATATAATTATGCAAAATAAGGGATATCCCATGTGTAGGGAGTTAACAAAATAGTTAACTTAACAAAAATTATTTCATTTATCCAGATCTATCACCCCTTTAAATTCATCACAAATATCCGGAAAAACATCCTATGTATACATATATATATATATATATATATATATATATATATATATATATGTGTATATGAAAGGGCAGTTTTCAGGACGGTCCTGAAAATTTTGTTTACGAGGAGACAGTTTTCAGGGCGCTCTTGAATAATACCTATTAATCTGCTTATATAGATGGTCCTGAATATAACCTTTACAATGAACAAATTTATCTATAATTTATATAAATGCTTTAACTTAATAATAAATGTATATTTATAGAATAAATTTCTATAGATATATTCGAAAATATTTTCTTTATATATATATATATATATATATATACATATATATATACATATATGTATACATATATATATATATATATACATATATGTATATATATATATATATACATATTACAGGGTGATTCAAAATAACCCCTGTGTCCCTGAAATGACATATTATTGAGTCAATTCTAAGACGATTTGTCCTTTTGCAAAATTTCGTCCGAAGCTTAGTTTTCGAATTATTAAAGAAAGTAGTTAACGCATGACGGGTCGAGTACAAGAGGCAGGCAGGGGCGACGCGATTCACTGTCAGACGCGGGCGCTTACGCGGGGCGCCTGCGATCAGCTGGTCGCTGCACATACAAACACACATGCGAACACATACATTCTCTATCTGTCTGTCTGTCTGCATAAAATGCATTTTCCCCTCTCTCGTAAAAAAAAATTACAGGTGAGTGAACGAATGAAAGAGAGAGAGAGAGAGAGAGAGAGAGAGAGAGAGAGCTTACCTGTAATTTTTTTTTTTACGAGAGAGGGGAAAATGCATTTTATGCATACTCACCGGTCGATCCAATGAGTTATGTGGGACTCGAGTACCAAATCGAATTACCAACTCGGTACTCCCTACCCACTAAAAACCCCTCTCTTTTTATTTTTATTTTTATGAATTTTTTTTGACACACTGTCCCTCTGTCTTTCCCGAGATCTGTTTTCACATAACGTCAAAAAATAGTTATTATTACCTTGTTCGATGACTTTTGATGTATTGCTGTAATTGCTTGAAGGAGAAATGAATTTTCCGATAGATCGTACGTTCTCAAATTTAACGTAGATATCACGTTGCACAAGGCAGAAATCCACACTAAATTATTAACTGAAAGTTTTTCTTGTTTCATGAACTGCATTCTTTTATAAACTTTAACGTAATCACATTTATTTACTCACTCGATGAGACGAGAAATTTACTGATGACTATCACTAATCACTGTCGAATAATAACTGTTGGCGATTAAAATCACTCGATGAAAGAAACGCGCGCGGACATGTTACTTGCGACGCGACGACGCGACGACGCAACAATGCGACGGCAAGCAGTTTTTTTATGTTAAGATACTACTGGCGCTATCGAACGATCATGTGTTCGATTCCATACATCGTATGATATCACACATTCATAATAATAATAATATTAATATTGTTGCGTCCCCGTGTTCCTTTCCTGCGGATAACTTGGACGCCCGTGACGTTCAGCTGAAGATCGCGTTGCTAAGAGGTTGTTGACAGTTGCGGCTGTCATTTGGAGTCGGGAAATAGCTGTCAAGCTATCTGGACGCGTTTTACATACGGTCCGCTCCGTTGTGCAATAATTCTGTGTTCTGTGTTATTGTGTCGTTTAATAAAGTTCCCGTGTTATCTTTAAAAGTGTTCGTTCATTTCCCGCGACTCGCGACGGCCGATTTCTTTAGCGCGCGCCCTTCGATATATATCGAAGTCCTCGCTCCGAGCGCAACAATATGTTAAATGTTTATTATGTCTACCACGCATTCTTCAATCGAACACATGATCGCGTTCGATAGCGCCAGTAGTACCTTAACCTACCGCAACCTATCATGACAAAAAACTGCTTGCCGTCGCATTGTTGCGTCGTCGCGTCGTCGCATAAAATGCATTTTCCCCTCTCTCGTAAAAAAAAATTACAGGTAAGTGAGCGAATGAAAGAGAGAGAGAGAGAAAGAGAGAGAGAGAGAGAGAGAGAGAGAGACAGACAGACAGACAGACAGAGAATGTATGTGTTCGCATGTGTGTCTGTGCATGTGCAGCGATCAGCTGATCGCAGCAGGCGCCCCGCGTAAGCGCCCGCGGCTGACGGTGAATCGCGCCGCCCCTGCCTGCCTCTTGTACCCGACCCGTCATGCGTCAACTACTTTCTTTAATAATTCGAAAACTAAGCTTCGAACGAAATTTTGCAAAAGGAAAAATCGTCTTAGAATTGTCTCACTAATATGTCATTTCAGGGACACATGGGTTATTTTGAATCACCCTGTATATATATATATATATATATATATAAATATAAATATATATATATATATATATATGTATGTATGTCAATCAGCTATTTTGACGGCACTAATAAACATCTAATATTATTGTATACATTAGAGTACATTTATTTTTTGATATATACATTGTAAAAATTTTTTCAATTAAACGTACTAATAAGTATGTATATAAAATTTACTATAGATCGATTATTTAGACGATAATACAAACACATGTACGTGTCAATGATTGGATTTAATTTCTTAAGTCTTACGCCTTAAAATCTCATTGTAGAAGACGCTTAAAGGCCTTCACACGTACAAAAATTTTAGTCGTAAGTGTAAAGTCGTAAGAAAACTAACAAATCATAGTCGAGTATTCTTTCTGCGATAAAAGAATAATTAACTGTGATTGGTCAATTGTCTTGATCTTACAGTTATGACTAAAATTTTTGTACATGCAAAGGCCTTAAGCGTCGTACAATGAGATTTTAAGAGGACTTAAGAAACTAACCAATCACAGTCAAGTATGAAGAGAATATTCGACTGTGATTGGTCAATTTCTTAAATCTTAGGGTTTAAATTAAGACTGATGGCAGAACGAGATGTTAGCTTTTACGTCTGTCGTAATCATGAACGTAAAATAAGACAGAGAAAAACGTATGCGTAAATAGCATATATATTTTTCTTTGCCTTATTTTACGTTTATGACTAGCGTTTACGACAGACAGCGGTAAAGGCCATGACACACAAAAAAACGTAAGTAGTGAAACTCTAAAGCTGGTCGCACACACTTTCCATAAGACATAACAGTAAGGTTTCGACCCACGGACTTAGGATATAGGGACGGAGTATAAGCTAGAGGGGATAGGCATATTCGCGGCAGGAGGGGCCGCCATATTTATTTCCAGCTTCGCACACATAGAACTCGTAGAACTTATATGTGTGAAAAGTTCAGGTCAGGTGCTAACGCACTGACGTTGCGTAACTTATTAAATAACACTTACAATTTTTTTTAAAGAAGATTTAGAATAATAAAGTTTAAAATTGTAGATTTTTTACATATATTTTTTTAGTGTTACAGCTTTTTTATAAATTATATATTATACTAACTTATATAACATAACAAAACGTAAAAAACATATGCAATATATTTTGCAACATAAATTTTAAACATATATTTTGTACTAAACGTACAATAAATGATAATATTTTAGATGTAAAAGTAACAAAATAAAAAATAATTGAAAAAAGCATTATAACTTCTATAAAATTAAAAACTTCATAAAATTTCATTTTAAAAAATGTATATTTTTATGTTTCTCTGCTGCAGAATTAGTAATTGAACATCCTGGCACAATGCACTTTCTCATATTTTTGATATACTAAAATAAATAAATAATTTTAATAAAATTTAGGAATAGTCAAACGTGTAAATATTCACTCTAACCTATTTCACTGCGCTCACATAGTAGTGTGTAAAGTACACGAACAAGTATCCATGTACGTATCTATGTGTAAGGTAGTGGAAAAGAATGGCGGACAGCGGTTCTCCCCGTACGCCTTAAATAACACCCTCCTTGTCTAAACTAGTACTTCAGGCTCCGTCCCTATGTCCTAAGTCCGTGTTTCGACCAATCGCGTTGCTCAATTTAACCGTTCGTAACCGTAGCCGACTAAATTGCTGGATCCTAAAGCCCTTGGCTTTAGGAAACATGAAAAAACGTAAGCAGTGAAACGTAGTCAGTAAGCAAATTGACCAATCACGATTGAACAGTAAGGCAGCCATATTAAACGTAAAAAAACGTAAGAATTCCGTTTGGTCGATTTCCTTACTGACTACGGGCCTCCGCACAAGGTTAAAGCTATAGTACACACTTTCCATAACAGCAAACTTTACATAACAGTAAGGTTTCGACCAATTGCTCAATTTGGCCGTCCTTAACCAAATTGAGCGACGCGATTGGTCGAAACCTTACTGTTATGTCTTACGGAAAATGTGTGCTATAGCCTTTAAATTTACGATCTATACTTAACGTAACGTAATGTGATGCGGCGTCTACAATGAAATTTTAAGGAGATTTAAGGCGTAAGACTTAAGAAATTGACCAATCAAGTATTAAGAGAATAGATATTCAATTGTGATTGATCAATTTCTTAAGTCTTACGCCTTAAGTCTCCTTAAAATCTCATTGTAGACGATGCTTTAGGCCGGATCTATAGTAAGTAATTTAAGTCTTAAGCCTTAAGAGATTGACCAATCATAGTCAAATATAAAGAGAATATTCGACTGTGATTCGTCAATTTCTTGAAGCCTTAAAAGGCTTAAATTACTTACTATAGACCCGGCCTAAAGAGTGGGAAAAAGATAGCGCGAGATATAGCATAAGCTTTCACACACAAAAATTCCGTAAGAATTAGGCGAAGCGGTAAGTGAGGAGGCGTGGTGAATCCGGACACTCACCGTTCCTTCCTCACTTTTTGCCGCGCGCGTAGTATAAGGTTGCAGTGAGACGATTCTCTCCCGCCGCGCTTCTACTCACGCGGATTGGTCAATCTTTTTTAATTAATTTCTCAATAATTATTGTGGAAATCAGCAAAACAGAGGACTTCTCTTCTTAATTTAGCTAATCTATCTTCATGCTTCGGATGTGCGAAAAGTTAGAAACTCTGTAAATATCAAATAAGCTGTAAGAAATGCGCTATTTGAAAGTTTTAAAAATATAAATGCTTTTCTAGATGTAAAGAATGACATTGCAAAGTAGTTTCGAAGATCAATAAATATTTTTATAAATATAATAAAATAAATGATTTTTCATTTCTAAAAGAAACAGTTGTTTTTGAAAGTTCTAAAAAGTAATAAAACATTATATTTATATATTTTCAAATTAAAATGTGAAAATTTAGATTAATTTATTGCGTGCTGAAACAAACCATTTAGTAAATTAATATATATGTAAAAAGACATTTATCAGGTTTTGTAATTATAATTATACGTTTAAAATATTAAATTATAGAATATATTTATAGTTATTCAGATTTAAATAGGAAAGAATAAAATTTTTTTGTTTTTTATATTTTTTATTGTTTTTTATATTATTTATTAATAAATAAATTAAGAGCAGAATTATATATAAGAATATTATGAAAACTATCTATTTGGTGATACAATATTTATATGAATGTTTTCAAGTCACAATATTTTTAAGTATAATTCTGTTTTTAATTTATTTATTAATGTATAACGATAAAAAATATGTTTCTATATTATTTATATTAATTTTGTTTTTATATTATTCATTAATAAATAAATTAAGAGCAGAATTATATATAAGAATACTATGACCTGAAAACTGTCTATTTTGTGATACAATATTTATATGAATGGCAGTATTCAAGTCCCAATATTTTTAAGTATAATTCTGTTTTTAATTTATTTATTAATGCATAACAATAAAAAATATGTTATAAATTTCATTTCTCTCCATTTAAATCTGAAAGAAACTGTAAAATATGCTATAATTAATGTTTTAAACGTAAAATTATAAATGACTTGAAAAATGCCTGTCTACAAATATATTAATTTATTAAAAGATGTTTTTCAGGACGCGTACGAAATTGATTTAATTCTTGCAAATATTAATTTGAAAGGGTATAAATATGATGTTTTATTACCTATACGAGGGCGGTTCAATAAGAATCCGTGTTAGGAATGAAGACGCCATTTTTTCAAAAATTTTTTTTTTATTTTTCAACATAGTCCCCTTTTAGGAAGATACACTTCTCCCAACGTTCCTGCCACTTTTTTAACCCCTCTAAAAAAGGATTTATCGAGTTCTCCAAAATACGCCTCTGTCTCGATGATGACCTCTTCATTTGAGCTAAATTTTTTTCCCGCGAGCCATTTCTTCATATTAGGGAACAAAAAGAAATCACAGGGAACTAAGTCTGGTGAATACGGGGGGTGCGGCAGGGATTCATAACGCAATTTATGCAGCTTGACGGCGACAACTCTAGATGAATGTGAGCAATCGCGGCACCCATCGGGCCGACAACTTTTTCATCGCCAACTTATCGTGTAAAATATTAATTGCCATTCCGGTCGACATACCTATGGCCTCTGCTACTTCGCGCACTTTCGTTCGTCGATCAGCGAGAATCATGTCGTGGACTTTTTCAATGATTTCCTTGGTAACCACGTCTGTCGGGCATCCTGGACGCTCTTCATCAAAAACGGATGTTCAACAACGTTTAAATTCGTTGTACCAATATCTAACTGTGGTCATAGATGGCGAAGGGTCCCCATAAACAGCATCCAACTTCGCTTTTATCTCCTCGCATCTTTTTCCAAAATAAAAAGCGAATCACTGAACGATACTGCTCTTTTTCCATCTTAGCGAAAATCACGAAATACGTCTTACTCAAATGGCTGCCAAATCCAAAGTAACCTATGAATCAGTCTGAAATTTGTTATGGCGTCATTTGACAGATGACAGTACACGATAGTAACACCAACTTCCCTCAGCAACGTCCTATGTCTTCAAACTCGGGTACTTATTGAATCGCTCTCGTATATGTCATATTTAAAAAGAAACAGCTGCCAAAAATAATTTGTTTTATTATATTTATGAAAAAATGTATTGGTCCTCGAAACTGCCTTACAATATGTGATTCTTTATATTTTGAAAAATATTTATTATTTTTTAAATTTTTAAGCGGTATGCGTTTCTATTTAATGATTATTCAACATCTATAGAATAAAATTACGGGGTTATTTGTCCTGTAAACTGCCTTTTCATACACCTTATATATATATTGTGACGTGACATTTGGCAGTCCGTCACAAGGATCGCGAGATCTGACCGAGAGTATTTTTGGGCCCTCGTTCTCCCCTGATTTAGGGAGAGAGAGCGATTATTAGCGGCGAGGGGAGGCTCGCCTCCCTCGCATAGAACTATGTACTTGCGAATTATTAGAGGATAGTTGGGCGCGATCGTGATGGAGGACGCTAAAGAAATCTCATCCGGTGACTCAACACGGCGAAGAGGACAGACTTACAAGGATGCGGGACGAGCGGAGGCGCCGATTAGGAGGAGAACGCCGAGCTAAGTATCCGCTTATCAAAATTTAAATATCTATTAAAGACTATCGCTGCCGCCCCTGTAAACCTCCCTATAACCTAATCTAACCTAACCTAACCAGCAGGTACGAGGAACGACAGCAGGGATCCCGAAACGGAGCCAGTTCGGCCAGAACTAACGCTACCGAAAGACCACTACAGTAACGGCGAGCGGCTACCGTAAGGACACCTCACCGAGCTGCAATTAAAGAATTCAGAAATTCGGAGAAGAAACAGGGTAGCGACAGGCGCAAATACGGCCTTGAGAGCCGCAGGAGTAATTGAGGCCGCGACGGTCCTGAGGGTTGCGGAAGCGCCACAAGTGGCCTGATTAAGAATTAATATGCCGACGTGATTCCGACGGGCCTTCCGCTAGTCACTGTTCGGCGGACCGACGAAGAGGACGACGGCCCAAAGTATCGTTTTGCCGTGTGGATGTCGAGAGTGCCGAGGATACCGCTAGGAGTCATCGGTGAGACGAGCGTCGACCCCATCAGGCCATTCTATTATTAGCGTAACAGGTAGAATTAGCCCGAACGAATTAGTCCGTGTCGATTACTGCCGTCGCAAAGTATTTATTCGTGAGTAAATCGAGTTTTGATAATTGCGTGTTAGTTTGCGGCGGCCGGCCAACACTTTGTTCGAGCTACGATAATAGGAAGTACCCTTTCTCCCGGTTAAGCGCCGACAGTCACATTTTTGTTCGTCTTTTAGTTTACGATTATTGTTGCTTGTAACTTTCTTTGTTCCGTAAATTTGTGATACGACGAACTCACACACAGGCGATATTCGATAACCGGCAATTGCGTGCGACATCGCATATCTCTGCGCCGTGAATTGTTCGATTCGTTATTATAGATTATTATTCGCGTTCTTGATGCTTTATTGTTGGCAATTGTTCACGTACGTCCGTACGTTTATCTTGTGTAATTGCTTGATTGTTCAACGCTACCGTTATTGCCGTAATTTTGTAATTGTTAGGTCGATTACCGTTATTGATCGATTCCGTTACTTTCACACTTGGCGAATTTAACTATTGTCTTTATTTAATATTATCGGCTTAGTACAGACAGATGTCATTATTAGAAGCATCATCGCGGTGTTCTTTATTAATAATTCAAGCGGGATTTGTAGATGCCGAGACTCTGTGACGTCTCGTTTGGCGCAAAACTCCAAGACTTTTCTTACGCTGCTTTTTCCTATCGCGTGACACGTGATACCGCGGTGATCGCGCTCGAATACCGGCCCGTCGCTGTCGGTGGAAAATTGCCATAATCGAACATACAACATCTTGCAATTTCAACGCGAATCTGTCTCGTATGATAATATTCCCTATTTGTTAAATATATTTCTCTTAGTTACACTAATCTCTTGTTTTAAATTGCAGCCACCTTGTATTCTCGATCCTTCCTTGTTCGTTATTAAAACGGACCGCCCCTCTACCAATTCCGAGACGGGGCTAGCCGAGCGTCCGTCGCGATTACTTTTTGAGTGTTTGTAGATTTTTTTTTATTGCATATGGTCAGTACTGAGTCTGGTTTTAGAGTGGTGCGAATTATCGCACCTGGCGCCCAAACATTTCTTTTGAGATAAGATTTTTGAGAAATCGCGCCGAAGGTGGGCCAACGACATCGGTCTATATATATATACATAGGGTGTTTTCGGACATTTACGACAATCTTAAAGGGGTACATATACATACAAAGTCTTTTATTTTAAATGATATAAATGGTTGATTATCTTGAAAATAAAACATTTTCAAGAAAAATGTTCCATGTAAAAGTTAGTGTATAATTTTAAGTAGTTCGATGTGATATTAGTATGACTTTGAATCCCTCCGTAGACACCATCTTGTTGTGATGGGAGCAAGCTTAAGAGATTCCCTCCTGGGGCGCTTCAGTTAGTCACTGACTGCCGTTGCGGTCTGGAGGGGCGGAGTCCTGAATGTTTTCAACCATGTTTTCAACAAATGTTGAGACCATATATTTTCATTGTATCCCAAAAATCATTTTGAGGGTGGAAATAATTCTAGAGCGATACCTCATTTCCAGGCATGCTTACCTCCTTCAGGATGGTTTCTACTCCTAAAAAGCGTTTTGGGAAAAAATAACGGGTTCAATATTTTTCAATGTTCTACAAGTGTGCACAGTTTCATCCAGATCGGTGAGTGACAGTTGGGTAGTGTTATTTGTCAGTATTACGTCTTATAGTGTTTTCTTTCTCGCTCTTGTGCTATGCGCAAAGGACGCAACATCGGAATACCCCCCCACTACTACTCTATCTTCACTTTCTCTCTTTCATTGCCCGACCTGCGTATACGCACCGGGAGGAATGGTGTTCCGCTATGCTTGTGTTGACGCTCACTGACGTTACACTCACACAAGCGCGCATGTACGCGAGCCGGGCGGCGGCAGAGAAAGTGAGGGTACAGTAACTACCTCGCACTCTCTTGTTCGAGCGCCGAGCGAGAGAGATGGCTATCGGACACCACTAACTCGGTATCACGTCTCATAGTGCTTTCTCTCTCGCTCTTGTGCCGTGCGCGAAGGACGGAACATTGGAATGCCCTCCACTACTCTATCCTCACTTTTTCTCCTGTTGCTCAACTCGTGTACATGCACGCTTCGCTCCTCCTTCAGGATGGTTTCCACTCTAAAAAGCGTTTTGGGAAAAAATAACGGGATTACTTTTCCTCGCTAGGGAACGAATTATTGACGGGCAATATGCACAGAATTTTTTATTCGGAATAAGGGTGCAAGGAAGGGACCGAAGCCCCTCTCTTGTCCACGCGTTTTACTTGTGATACATAAATAAATGAATCTGGTAGAGATTCACTCTGTAAAACGTACATAATGTCTAAATTTTGCACATAATTCGTAAAACTTTTTTGTTAATAACTTTTTAATAAATGATAAGTGACGGCTAAAATTTTTTTAATGTTACAACATATGTCAAGGTTAAGGTCATTGGAGCTGGATCCCTTATTCACATTTATCTAATATATTTTTATATTTTTATATTTTTTTATATTTTTATATTTTTTATATTTTTATATTTTCCACTAAATAGAACTAGCCAAAAGGGAAAGTTTATTTTTAATAAAAATAGATGATTATTATCATCTATTTTTGATAATTTATTATCAGTTCATCGAATATGAATAGAAGTGCTTGTGCAACTACAAATATATGACATTAATATGAAAGAATTTTAAAACTGTATTTAATGGAGTATGTACGCATTATCATAAATATAATATTTATTTTAATTATTGTAAGTACGTCATTCTGAATCAAAGTAGAAGTAATCGACTAATTGTTTAGTATATGGTTCCTATCACAAATAAAAATAAGTGTGTGTATATTTTACATATGTATTAATTTTAAAATTTTTTATTATAGTTTTTCTCGTTGCTTTTATTTCTTTGAATTAAATTATTTCTGCTATTGTCCTTAAAAAAAAGTCATGCGACAGCAATCGAAAGTGGATTTGAAAGGTGAAGACTAATACTGTACTATTAGTAAAAATATTTCAAAAAATTAGATATTCTCATAATAAATTCATGAAATTGGTATAAACAATTATTTTTGGATTATTTAACCACAAATTACTCAAAAACCTGATATATTAGAGAAATTCTGTCGTTAAATTCGTTTTCAGCGTCAAAATCTATCAGATACATCTACTCTTTTTGTAATTAATCAAATCTATCAGATACATCTACTGCTTTTTGTAATTAATCAAATCTAAAATTTCGCAGGCCTATAATAATTTAGTATAATTTATCATCGGCTGAAATAATGGGTTCTATAATATAACTATATAGTAGTTACCGACTACTATATGCTTTATTTTTTATATCTTGGGATAATAGTGAACGATTGCAATAAAAAATTCTTATTGAAAAATTTACTTTGATCTGAATTATATACATTTTCATTCCATGTTATGTAATAAAATATTTAATTTTTTTGATAAATGTTTTATTTTGTTCATTGAAATTTGTACTTAATATGACATTCCTTCGTGTTATGAATTTTTTAATTTTTTTTAGAGACAATATTGTATACAAATTTAAAATGTTATATTCATGATGATGATGATGATGTAAATCCTGATATATTTACTTTCTCTTGTATTCAAAGAGTCCAAACGATATCGATGTTGTGAAATTATTCCTTTTTCATTAACTTTATTGAATTTATTTATTATATATTTATTTCTTTCAATTTGTCCAATTGAATGTCACATGGCTTAATTGTTCTTTTTATTTTCTTAAGGATATGATTTTCCAAAATTTATATTTTACAGTTTCAAAACTTACTGGCTTTGTTGTTCCGCTTCTCCAAAATACCTTTTTTTATTTTTTATTTATATACAGTCTTCAACACATGCAGTCTCTTTTACAAGATATGCTTCATCTTCTATTTTTTCAGTTAGTTCAGTTATTTTCAGTTATTTTTTTTTTAGTTAGATTAGATTATCGTTCAGTCAGGTTCGTTTTATTTCTGATATAAATGGATTTTGAAAATCTACATATAATAATTCTTGCTCCTCAATATCATATTTTTCTTTATGCATTTGTTTTAGCATATGTATAATTTTTATTTTTCTTTTATTTCAATTTCGTCGGTTGTAACAGGACTTTATGGAAAGTAATAAATACACAGTATAACAGCATTATTAAGTTTTTTTGAATTAAAGCATTCTCTAACAAATTTATTAAAATTATATAGATTTGTTTCATAAATATTGTAGTTTTTAGCTACAAAAATATTTTATTTTTTAATAAAACATATATTAAATGCAATATTTTTCTTAATTCAAAATGATGATTTTTATAAGGTCGAGCAAAAAAGAAAAATATGTGATGTATTTGTAAAGTATTAAAAGTTTTTCTTATTTTCTATTATAAGTATAACAAAATATACTTTCAGCATATAATTTATGGTAATTGAATAAAGAAAACATCCTAATTTTTAAAAAAGCATAAATATCTAAAAATATGAACGATAATAAAATTTTTTTAAATTGATATGTACGTAATGCATACGTAATATGTATATTTATTTTCTTTGAATCGTGATAGAACAAAACCGTATAAACTGTTAATTCGATTCATAACGCTTTTATAATAATGCGTATATATGTTTTTATAAAATTACCTTATATTAATGTCTTCGATTCCAATTTTAATGGATAAAAACATTATTTTTCTCATACACATATGACAAATAAAATGACAATTTAAATCGACCACACTGGCAATTTATTGGTTGATAAAGAATCACAACGTTTCGACCGTTGGTTTTGCTTCCAAGTGAACTACAAAAGTTACAATATTATAAAAACAATAAAAGTGAATAAAAAAAGAAAAAAAGGAAAAAATAATATAAACGGATCAGATTGCGGAAGCTCCATAATTAGGTCCAGGAGCGTAAAATAATATTAAATTCTTGAATGTCGCCAGTAGATAAAATAAAATGACGTAATTTAAATCGACCACACTGGCAATTTATTGGTTGATAAAGAATCACAACGTTTCGACCATTGGTTTTGGTCCTTCTCAAGTGAACTACAAAAGTTTACAATATTATAAAAACAATAAGAAGTGAATAAAAAAGGAGAAAAAAAAGGAAAAAAAATTAATATAAACGGATCAGATTGCGGAAGCTCCATAATTATTTTTTTCCTTTTTTTTTCCTTTTTTATTCACTTCTTATTGTTTTTATAATATTGTAAACTTTTGTAGTTCACTTGAGAAGGACAAAAACTAATGGTCGAAACGTTGTGATTCTTTATCAACCAATAAATTGCCAGTGTGGTCGATTTAAATTACGTCATTTTATTTTATCTACTGGCGACATTCAAATTAATATTATTTTACGCTCTGACCATTATGGAGCTTCTGGCAATCTGATCCGTTTATATTAATTTTTTTTCCTTTTTTTTCTCCTTTTTTATTCACTTCTTATTGTTTTTATAATATTGTAAACTTTGTAGTTCACTTGAGAAGGACCAAAACCAATGGTCGAAACGTTGTGATTCTTTATCAACCAATAAATTGCCAGTGTGGTCGATTTAAATTACGTCATTTTATTTTATCTACTAGCGACATTCAAGAATTTAATATTACATATGACAAACTTAAAAATTATTTATTGCCATGATACATAATAATATATTTATTATAGTATATAAACATGTAATATATGAAAATTCTGAATATAAAAATAAATTATTGACATTGATAATTATTATAATTATAATTATGAACTATTGATTTTATTGATAATCCATAGTTATGTGAGATTGCAAAGAAAAAGCTAACGCCATGCGAGCGCTATGAAAGGGATACGGATGGCACGTTTGTATATTTCCAGCTTATTTCTGAAAAGTTTTTTTCATTTTCGGAATACAATTTTATCATATAAAATATATAAGGTGTTCATTTAAAATTTTTCAATCGTTTATTTCATGATTTACTATTTTTTGCGAAAAATGCCAAAGACATCACTTTTGCTTTCGAGGGGAACATTCAAGTACATTAAAAGCGACGAAATTGTTCTATTTCCCTCGTTGGGCTAGATTGGTTGATTAGCGAACTCTTCAAAAATCGTAAATAACAATTTACGATTAAGAGATTAAGTGATATATTATTTTAAAGATCTTTTGATTCTTTGTACAATTCTCTTTTTTTATTTAAGTTGTTGGGCTGAGTATGCAAACACTATGCACTGTCCAATGCTTTATTATATGCAACGTATGAAAATACAATGTTAAATACAGAACTATAGCACAGTGATATAACACGTCAGCAAATCCGTTATAATGAAGAAGGGAGACACAAAGGAATGTACTCGAAAAGGGAAGTGACGCAATCTATATAGAAAGAGAAAAAGTAATAAGAAGATCCGCGGTAAAAACTCGCGGTAAATCGCGACTGTAGCGCCACAAACGAGCTAGGCGGTAGAAATGAATATCCAACATAAGTGAATATTTTTGGAGAAAATGCATTTGGAAGTTTTAGGTATAAAAATGTTTTTACAGACAAAGATACATTTTAGAGTAAAATTTATTTTTACCTAATCGTTTTTATGAAAAGATACTTTTTTTTATTATAATATTTTCAAAAGTGACATGAAAGAAGTTACAAAAATATATAATAAAAAATAGAAATTTTCGTTTAAAAATTTTAAATGATCTTTACAACGCTATGCAAGGTTATGCTAATGTTATATAATACACCGTATAACACTTTAACTTTTTAGAAGTTTTTTTTCCTAAAATGTTTTATTTTTAAGATATGACTATATAATTTTAAATGAAACACCTTGTATATAAATGAACATAAAGCAATTAATGTTTCTAATAGATCTAATGGATTACTTGAAATAATATTTAAACATAAAATTTGTATCATCATTTTTGGTTTTAATATACATCCTTTGGCAAATATTTACTTTAATCCTTTTATACCTCCGGGACATATATGTCCCACCTACGAAAAAAATCATAATTTTTAACAAAATCCTATCAACTTCTACTTTGACTTGTTTTAAGGAAGAAGATTCAAAACTAAAAAATCGCGCACTTTAAAATGTAATATTTACAGTACAATAATTTACAGTACATAATTATTTAAACTTTGTAAAAAATCAAACTTTTAGAGAATGAAGATTAACCGTATATTAATCGAAAAATCATAGAATTTATGCGCTAATTATAAACTTAAACTTATAAACTTAAAGTTTTATTTAAACGTGACTACAACTTCATGATAAATATTATAATATTTTATATATGCAATCAAAGTAAGACGACGCGTGCATTCAAGTCTCGCGACTTGCGAAAAAAAGTGTATAACAACGCTATCAGTCAAACGTGTGTGTATATATTTAGGAAAAAACATAATATATGCTTAAAAAAATAAAATATAAGCTCATATTTTAAATATATTGATATTTAAGCTTTCTATAGTTGCTATCTTAAATTTACCATTTTGAATTTAAATTTTGGTAATTTTGGAATCAGCATCCCTAAAAACCTATAAAACTATTTATATGAAACCTATAAAAACCTATAAAACTCTTTATATGAAACATATCTCTTTTGGGAAAGCTGGAGGTTAACAAAAGGGTTAATTTATCCTTTACGGAAATCGGCCGAAACGTGGACAGCTGTGGTATAGAAGATAAGTTCAAGTATATTTCCTTATATATGAAAAGAAATTACTCCTATCATTTTTTTAAGAAACTAAAAAATTAGTTAAATTATGTAGTAAAACTGGAAAAAATAAAACTCGAAAAGGATTATAAATCTTTTGCATTAATTTAATACAATAGTTTATATATAGTATATATAGATATATACTTTTAGATTTTACGAGATATTTCGACGGCAAAGTTAAAATGGAACATACTGTGTATGTGTGTATATATATATATATATATATATATATATATATATACATATACATATATATATATATATATATACATGTATATATATATATATGTATATATATATATATATATATATACATATATATATCTTTTACCTTCGATGACAGCGCGGCTAATGATTTTATATTTCATCGAATTTTGATATCGTCCTGACATCTATTAGATTTTCGCTATTAATATTCACATCATATAATACACAGTTTCACAATTATCGCACGGATATCATTGAAAAGAATATCGCAATCTGGAGCTAACAACAAATGTTTCGCGGACATCGAACGTACACGTGACGATTTTGCGGTCGCTACACTTTCGCAAAGGGAGGGCCAGAGCTTCAGGACATCGATTTTTTTTAAACTTTACATACATCTAGAGGACCCTTAGGACAATCTACTGTGCAAGCAGTAAGACGCACCTCTCAAGCTTTTTCGAAAAAATCGAGAAAGAAGTTTTACGAGATGACTATATATCGTTATTTTGCTATGGTTAGCACGAGTCGCCGATGGCGCAGTAGTAATCCGAGCGCGTAATCCTGTGATCACTGGTTCGAGTCCCGCTCGATTTTTTTTCTTTTTTTTAATCCACATTTTCTTTCAATATTCTGTAATATCTGATAGTTTTGAATGATGGAATATGTACATCTTTTTGTCAATCATGTGATGTTTATTTTTATAGGCAGATTAAAAATTTTATAAAACGACTGAAAAATTGTTTATATTTGATTGAAATTGGACGAGAAATTTCATCTCTGATGATGTGAAGATGCGATCAAAATCCATTCGATTATACATCATCAATTGTCTGTGCCGATATTTTCAAATATGTTAAAATACGTATGGTTTGCATCGAAATTATCTGATGAAAGAGAAATTTTCTTTAATGTAAATGAAGTTTGTTTCCTTATGAAAGAATTGAAAACTCCGTGTGCGTGTGAGAAGGCTGCATTTATTAGATGCAGCCGCTTGAATTTATGTTTTATTTGTTTGTATGACGAATATCATCCAAAGAAATGTATTATTCCAAGCACTTCCAGCGATGAATATAAGCATAAGTAATATAAGCATTAATGTAAGCACAGTATTTTATTATTATAATATATGTGTATAAGAGGTAATTTTGACTTTTGAATAAAATAAAAATAACTGCAAAAATAAAAAAACTACATTGTATTTTCCATCATTCAATATAAACTATTATCAGATATTACAAAATATTGAAAGAAAATATGGATTAAAAAAAAGAAAATAAAAATCGTCCTAGCGAGACTCGAACCAGTGATCACGAGATTACGAGCTCGGACTGCTATCACTGTACTACCGGCGACTCATGATAATCGTAGCAAAATAACGGTATATAATCATCAAATACAAAATACAATGAAATACAATGGAAAATACTATGTAATTTTTTTTTATTTTTGTAGTTGTTTTTATTTTATTCAAAAATCAAAATTATCTCTTCATACATATAATAATAAAATACTGTGCTTACACTAATGCTTATATTACTTATGCTTATATTCATCGCTGGAAGTACTTGGAATAATACATTTCATTGGATGATATTCGTCATACAAACAAATAAAACATAAATTCCAGCGGCTGCATCTAATAAATGCAGCCTTCTCACACGCACACGGAATTTTCAATTCTTTCACATGGAAACAAACTTCATTTACATTAAAGAAAATTTCTCTTTTGTCAGATAATTTCGATGCAAACCATACGTATTTTAATATATTTGAAAATATCGGCGCAGACAATTGATGATGTATAATCGAATGGATTTTGATCGCATCTTCACGAGATGAAAAATTTCAATCAAATATGAACAATTTTTCGATCGTTTTATAAAATTTTTAATCTGCCTATAAAAATAAACATCACATGATTGACAAAGAGATGTATATAATTCCATCATTCCATCAAAACTATCAGATATTAAAAGAAAATTACAGAATATTAAAAGAAAATGTGGATTAAAAAAAAAGAAAAAAAATCGAGCGGGACTCGAACCAGTAATCACGGGATTACGAGCTCGGACTGCTACTACTGCGACATCGGCGACTCGTGCTAACCGTGCAAAATAACGGTATATAGTCATCTCGTAAAACTTCTTTCTCGATTTTCTCAAAAAAGCTTGAAAGGTGCGCCTTACTGCTTGCACAGTAGATGTCCTAAGGGTCCTTTGCATGTGTGTGAAATTTAAAAAAAATCGATGTCCTGAAGGTCTGGTCCTCCCCTTATCATTATGCGAGAACTTATATGCATTTCGCGATTCTCTGCTCTCGGAAAGAGAAAGACTTCCCATTAATCTATTGCCATCGTAACGACGATCTCGAAAACCTTGACCGTTCGATATTGATCCAAAAAAATATCAAAGAAAAAAATCACAAATTATTGATTCTTAAATACTTGAATATTTGATTCACGTAAAAACTAATCAAATAGGCGACAATGCTGATACGGTCGCATCTCGGACCAGTTCGCACATGACTTACAATTAATGGAGATGATGTCTCATCAGTATGCTCCTCCTTGCTTCCGATTCTTCATCCTCCTTCTTCGCACAGATTCATACAAAAATAATGCTTACTAAAAGAAAAACTATGGTACTGCCAAGTTAATCTGTTCCTTATACTGCTCATGTTAATCGCGCACAAGTGTGTTTCGAGATCTTCTGCTCCTGTATCAATAGTCGATCCTGCGCGCAAGAATTACGAGTCGACGAGTAGTCAATCGCTCGCGTGATTTACTGTCGCGGCACGTCAATTATAACATCGTATCGCGAACGCGTCTTCGATCTGTTACTCAGGAGGCCTTTTATGCTTAAAACTTTTTTCCTTGGAGTATTCCGTTTTAAGTAGCCTCAGAGTTTGTCACCCTCTCTATCGAGGTTGGATAACAGGATGTAATAAAGGTCCTAATTTTTTTTTCGGGTGCCATTTACACACATGGCGTCGCGCGAGAATCCTCCGGCATTTCTCTGATGCTTATCGTAATAGTTTTCGCGGCAATTTGAATTTTGGCAGAAAGAGATTTTCCAAAATCTCAAAAACCTTTTCAGCGGTTTAAGGGAGTTTTTGATCCGCGCGATCATCTCCCGCTGTTGTTCCAGATTCCTATTCATTCTTCTCATTTCGCTGGGTGACGTTCCAAATATCAAAAAGTTACAAACAATAAAAATTAGTTTATGAGAAACGCAATAATTATTTTTGCTTTCCCGAGGATTTCGACGTGGTTCTCACTATACTTCGTTTGACGAAATCGTTCAATCGCTATCTCACGAGAACTTCGGAGTCGGACAAGTGA
Source organism: Camponotus fellah (assembly GCA_030586385.1). Taxonomy (NCBI): domain Eukaryota; kingdom Metazoa; phylum Arthropoda; class Insecta; order Hymenoptera; family Formicidae; genus Camponotus; species Camponotus fellah. The sequence goes on along the minus strand of JAPIVC010000322.1, from coordinate 138,669 downwards.
ACGCTACTCAAGACTGCAACGTTACTCTCTCTCTCTCTCTCTCTTTACATATATATATATATATATATATATATAAACCATTGTATTAAATTAATAAAAAAGGTTTTAGGTATATTAATCTTTTTTGGATTTTATTTTTTTTTAATCTACTGCATTAGATTAATCTCGCTATCTTTGTTATATTTACCTATTTAATATGCGGCCAGCTGGATTCGTATTGTAGAAATACATAGTAGTACGCAAAATACTGCGAAACATAGCGGAGTGTAGATTTATTGAAGACCACATGCATACGCTAAAATATATGATTGTTTGGAATTGCCATAGTAATACGATGATTGTTATCATTGTACTATATATGTAGATCATATAATCACGAGACAACAGACCATTCCACAAAAATTCCGTAGAATTACTAGTTTCGTGCCATGAACTCGATTCGATATTTACCCAGAATGCAACAAAATAATCACTACTACTGGCAACTATTTGGTTTACTATGAAGATTACCATCATTAGAGCTATTATAAAAGGTTTTTTACTCGCTTTGAAGTAAGCAAAGAACACTTTGCGAGACATGCGACCTTTCATTGTTATTTCATGTGTTTGAATATTCGAAGTTTCATCGTCGGCCCTTTTTTTGCGTTTTGTTATATTTTGATGTTTATCAAATTGTTTAATTTCATCTTCTTTGCATTCCACATCTATCATCTGTAGTAACTTCATAAAATCGAGATTTAAGGCTTGAAGTTGATTGAATGTACCTTTTTGCTCAATACTACCATTGTTCATCACAACAATCTGATCAGCAAATTGTAAATATTGCAATTGATGCGTCACTAAAATTCTTGTTTTTCCCTAAATAATAGGTAATAATTAAAATAAATTAAAATCTTCAATATACTACTCTTTAATATAATTTATAGGCTGTGTTTCCGAAAACGATCATGCTCCGATTGGAGTCAAATTTTGTAAAAGTTCCTTTTAGATATAAAAGAAGTATTATTTATATTACCTCACTTTAATACTTTTATGTACAAAATATTGACAGGAATCAATTGGTGTAAAGAAAACGTAGAGTTGTTTTAAAAAAAAATATATGTAATTGTTAATTGCAAATTACATATTTTTTCTTAAAAACAACTACATATTAAATGTAAATATTTATGTAAATATTTACATTTATGTAAATATTTATGTAAATATTTATATTATATTGTAGATATTTTATGGTTTATGTAAAATTAAGACATTATTTCAAGGCTTACAACTCAAAAAGTACTCAATAAAGAAATATTTTATTATAGTGTTTTGGAAAGTTCTTGAGAAGCTACACGAATAAAAAATAGGTTAGGTCCCGGCGCATGAGAAGCGGTAGATCGCTTTTTGCTTATTACTTAATAATTATTGTGAATTTTGCAAAATGGTAGAGGACTATTCTTCTTAGGTTGACCCAATCTATCATCACTTTTCGTTTGGTCCCTCACGAATCGGACACCCTGTATATACCATTCATGAGTCAGTGCGAAGCGAGATCTATTATTAAATAAGGTTCCTCATAGGTTTGTAACTTTCCACGTGAAGCGAGGTCTACACCACATCACTTTCAGCCGCTCCTCCCGCAACCAGCGGGACAAGGTGGATCTCGTTTTACAATTTACAGCATATATTCATTGTGATTGAACTCTTCGCAAAGCGGCCCCTACCGACGGGGTGGTTGTAGGAGGAGAGACCGTAGGCTTCCCCTTGTATTCTCCGCACGCGGCGCGTGCGCGCGCGCGCGCGTGCGTGTGTGTGTGTGTGTGTGTGTATACATACATTTGTGAAATTAATAAAACTTCACCAATTAAAACTTATTGAAGATTACTCAGGGTCATGGTCTTGATTACATATGTCAAGGCCAAAGTCATTGGTGAGGTTGTCATTTTTCTAGATATTTACTGTTTTAAACAAGCTATCTAAAGATAATATTCATTTTTACGAAAAAGGCTTAAAAAATATCTTAATTTTCGAATCACCAAAAATCCTTTTTGTATACTTCTTTTGTACCTAAAAGAAACCTAGTTACAAAATTTGACTCAAATCGGAGCGTTTCCGGAAGAATAGCTCTTAACAGGCAAATATTTTAAAAAATATGTAAGATACGATAAAAAATGTTTCAGAAAGAAGTTAAATGGTTTTAAACGAGACATAAGATATTAATTTGCAATTAACAATCACATATTTTTTCTTCGAAACAATTATGTGTTTTCTTTATACCGATTCTTCTCATCATTTTGCATATAAAAGTATTAAGGTGCGATAATCGAAAAATGAATATTTTACAAAATATTTTACGATTTATGTAAAATTAAGAAATGATTTCAAGTCTCATAACTCGGAACGTACTTACTGAAAATTAACTTAATTACAGTACTTTGGAAAGCTCTCGAGATAAGCTACAAGAATGTAATAAAAAAATAAGCAGTTTCATTTAAGGTGACCTTAAAATTGAAGGTGACCTTCACATGACTCTCAAGTAACTATTCAAGGTCAAATTGATGATACTATCTTATGTTCCCATTGAAACCATATAACTGTTATCTGAAACATTTTTGCTGAAAAAGCTTTGTTGAAGAATTATCGAGGCACGATTTTAAAATGGGACACTGTGTGTGTGTGTGTGTGTGTGTGTGTGTGTGTGTGTGTGTGTGTGTGTGTGTGTGTGTGTGTGTGTGTGTGTGTGTAGAAGGGGATCCGTTGGCGCACGGTACGATAGCGCACGAACCCGATAGCACATGAAAAATTGAACACAATTCCCGATAGTCCACGTCTCGATAGCGCACCAACCCGATAGCGCACCAAGTACAACTTTGCATGCGAAGACACACACACACACACACACGGGAGAAGGATGCAAGGGCGAGCCTTCGGCGCCCCCTCCTGCACCCACCCCGTCCGCACCATCCCCCTCGCTTCGCGTGCAAAGTTGTACTTAGTGCAAAGTTGGTGCGCTATCGGGACGTGAGCTATCAGGACGTGGACTATCAGGAATTGTGTTCAATTTTTCGTGTGCTATCGGGTTCGTGGATTATCGCATCGTGCGCTAACAGGATCCTCCCGGTGTGTGTGTGTGTGTGTGTGTGTGTGTGTGTGTGTGTGTGTGTGTATATACATACATACATACATAATACGGAGTGGGCCAGACTTTAAGATTTTATAATTTAATTCGGAACAAAAAGTTTCCCATAAGTATAAGTCGAAAAATGCTTCTTTAAAAAGTTAGAAAACTTTAAAAAAACTTTTGAAATCATAGCTTTTTTATACATTTTTACAAATATTAAACAAAGTACTTTTTAACAAAAAGTACTGAAAAGTTGTAGAGATTTAAATTATTTTTTAAATGAAATCAAAATAATAGTAGTACGTTCTACAGGTTTTGGGATAACGAGTTTTAAATGTACAAAAAAGTTTTTTCGGCTATCGCCTGCAGAGTATTTTAAAAATGCTTTTTATTTACACTAGTTATGGCTTTAGGTAATTTTTAATATTTATCTTGCTTGTCAGTTCCATTAAAAATATTTTATACATTGTTTTCTGTATTGTTTAAACCAATTAGCATAGACGAAGGAAAGGAAGAACAAGAGGTAAAAAAATAAAATTAAAAAAAATGACACTTAATATATTTTTTAGAAAAAAGTCAATAAAAAATAAAAATCTTTTTCTTTGATAAAAATAAAATAATTCCTTTTTTTAAACAAAAATAGCACTATAATGAAGAAATGAATAAAAATAAAAACGTGTAAAAATAAACGTGGAAAAACTAATTACTCTCAAAATTCACCTTCTGTTTTTCCTTTTCTCTATGATGATTGAATCAAAGAAGAAAAAATGTATAAAATTTTTCTAGTAGAATAATTAACAAGCAACATAAACATTAAAAATGAACTAAGGCCATAATTAACATAAATGAAGAGTATTTTTAAAAAAATCGTTGATAACCGAAAAAAATATTTCTTTTACATTTGAAATTGATTATCTCTAAACTATAGAATGTACTTCTATCACTTTGATCTCATTTGAAAGATAATTTAAATCGCTGCAACTTTTGTTTCAGTATTTTTTATTAAGAAACATACTTTTCTTAATATTTATAAAAATGTATATAAAATAATCGATTTCAGAGAATTTTGGGCATTAATTTTGTAGAAAAGTATTTTTCGACTCATGTTTATAGGATACTTTTTGTTTAGAATTAAATTAACTATAAAATTTCAAAGTTTGGTCGGAATATTTGGACTTTTCCTGTATATATGTATATGGAGTATGCCATTTTAATTGTGCCTTCCGATTAATACTATAGAAAGTGGTCGAATAAAAAAATATTTTACAAGTTTTATGGTTCGGAAGGAGACATTGATTTGCCTTGAATGAACGTGTCAAGGTCATATGGAGTTTAACTTTGTTATTTTAACTGAAACTCTCTATTTTTCATTATTGTAACTGTTAATTGAAAATTACATATTTTTTTTTTAAAACAACTATGTGCTCTTGATACCAATTAATTCCATTATTTTGTACATAAAATATTGAAGTAATATTGCAAAAAGGAATATTTTTTTAATTATAGTTTATGTAAAATTGAGAAATTAATTCAACTCATAACTCGAAAAGTTAACAAAAAATATTTTATTATTAGTGTTTTGAAAAGCTCTTGAGATAAGCTATAAAATTATGCAATGAAAATTAAGGTTCTATTTAAAAAAAAGAAAAGTTGAACTTCATATGATCTTGGTACATTCACTCAAGGTCAAACCAATCATTATCAGATATCTCTCTCTAAATTCTATAACTTTTGTTTAAAACATTTTTTCATTCGATAACTTTCTGTGATGTTAATCGGCGTAAAAACGTCTCTCGTGTAACAGCGTAACGCTGAAGCGCCGCGCACTGCTATAGACTTAAAGAAATAGATTGTGTATTCCTATACAAAAGACTATCTTGAACATTAGAAAGAGAGAGCAATATCGGATCTCTTTTTCTCTCACACAAATAAAAAGCAGAGAAGATATACGCCTTTTTGTTAGTTTTTCTTTAGTTGATGATCCCTTCTCCTTCAATTGTGCGGGGAAAAAAAAGATTTGATCACTATCACTCTCTCTTTCTAATGTTTAAGACAATTTTTTTATATAGGAATACGCAGTCTATTTCTTTAAGTCTATACGCGCTGCTATCATGTTTTGGAGTTTCACTCACTTCATCACGCACCTAGTATCAAATTACAGTGGAATTTTCTCGCAGCGCGTTTCTACTCATGCAAATTGGCCGAGCTTTTTAAATTAATATTTCATTAATTATTGCGAAAATTGCAAAAAGATACTTTCTTATTCAACTCTACTGTACTTGTACACGAGAGACTTAAGCGATTATTAAACAACACTCTGTGTATATGCGAATGTGCGTGCGTCAAGGCTACCAGATTGCATACGCTGCGTCCAGCGACGGCACGATTCGTATCTCCACCACTTTCGCATACTAAGGCATGAGCTCTCATCCATGTACGCTCGATGTTCGGCTACTTTCGGTTATCTTCGGTTTACAGAGGAAGACAGCTAGATTAGCTTCTGTTTCCTCTTGTTGTGCCCCAACCATAGAGGATGGGCTTTTCGGGATTATACGCCCAAAGGATTGGAATCCACGCAACAAATAAGACACTCTGTACTAGTTAGTAAAGGAATATATATATTTCGGTTGTTCTTCGTACACTGTTCCTATGCTACTTTTAAATATCTTATACGCGTTAGCGGTATTTTATAATAGCTTGATATGTTAATCGCGACTCGTTGGTCCGATAATTCGACAAGTTTATTCAAATGACAATTCGACAATTTTACTCAAACGATAGTCCGCCGTGGTGATCTGGCGATCGGTTTATATATCGTTTAATTTGGCGGAAGGAGGATGAGGTGTCCCTGAGTTAGAGCGCGGTTCGTGCTCCTTGTTGGATTTCATTATGCTTAATCAGCTTTGGCCGTGACTTGCTTTCTTTTCGTCACGTCTTATTTCTATATTTTAATATCTCTTATGTAATTCTTAATTTACTCTTTTGCAGTTCTTGCTTACTTCAGCTTATTTCAAGGTTTGCTTATTTAACTTTAATTAAATTATTATTTCGTCGGGTTACGACACTCTCTTGAGAAATTGTATCTTATCTATCTCTCTGACTATAATAGCTATGTGATCTTTGAAATCTCGAGCTGTTGAGTAGGCGATGCAACATGTGTAACGTTTATTATCACCTAATCTTTATTAATTCTTTTTTTTTCAATTTTATACAGGATAAAATAAACGTTATAAAAAGCTCCTCAAAATTAACAAATTAAAATGAATAATAAAAGGCAGTAAAGAGCCAACCAGTTGTAGGGCGTAAAATCTTTTACAAGATAATCAATTTTTAAGAATCCTTCTTCTTTATTTCATCAAACGTTTCGGACTCAATTCGAGCCTTCTTCAGTGATTATGCATGCATAGTCTATAAGGCGACGCGGCCGTAAGCGATCCACCGAGTCAGCAAGTAGCCCTCTCGACGATGCAAAACGCGAAGAGCGATGCATCGGACACGAGAAGATCGGCACAACCGACACGATCACTCAGCACGCTAACAGTCGACTGTTAGCGTGCTGAGTGATCGTGTCGGTTGTGCCGATCTTCTCGTGTCCGATGCATCGCTCTTCGCGTTTTGCATCGTCGAGAGGGCTACTTGCATCGGACTTTCTCGGGTGGATCGGCTCTAACGAAGTCGCGTCGCTCTTATAGACTATGCATGCATAATCACTGAAGAAGGCTCGAATTGAGTCCGAAACGTTTGATGAAATAAAGAAGAAGGATTCTTAAAATTGATTATCTTGTAAAGTTTTTCACGCCCTAACTGCGTTGGCTCTTTATTGCCTTTTATTATTCATTTTAATTTATACAGGATGTTTCATAAGTGATAGGCAAATATCAGGAATGGACTCCTTGCTTAGAAAAGAAAAAAAAGTCAATATAGGTCAGTATATGTTTCAGCGCTCTCGATACACGTACGGCAGTATTCGTGTATACATAAAAAAAGTATGGAATTGTAAACAAGAATAAGAATAATACACCGCGCTAACGTAAACATAGGCCGCTGAACTTGAAAAACATTGTTGATAAACCTGTAAAAGAACTTCTAAGACAAGAAATGAGACAAAATTTTGTATTACAAAAATCTTAATAACTCAAAAACTAATCATTTCCGGACCTATGTTGATTAACTTTTTTTTTCCTCTAAGCATAAGGAATCCATTCCTAAAATTTTGCCACCACTTTTGAAACACTCTGTATATTGTATAAAAAATGAATAACATTAATAAATAATAATTAATAAATAAATTTTACATAAATTTTTACTTAAAAAGATAAATGTTGTATTACAAAAATAGAGGTATAAAAATGAAATATACAGCATATCTCAGATCACCCATACATCCTTTTTAACATGAAAATAAATGGCTTTTATTAAAAATCGCGAATAATTTTTAAATAAATCGGATACGTTCTATCAAATAGTGATATTTTCAATATTTTATTTTGACCGGAAATACGTCATCCGGATCGGAAGTTGAATTTTTTTAGAGGAACATGGTACTTTTTATTACAGAATTGATTTATTATTTGAATTATATGTGGAAAAATAAGAAACTTTTATATCAATTTTTTCTGGAAGTGTCTTTGTCAATCTTAAAATTGACCTTGAAAGTTACTGTAAGACTGAAACTGTAATATTGACAGAGGCACTTTCAGACAAATGTTTGATACAAAAATTTCTTACTTTTTCATGTACAATTCGAATCTGTAAAAGTACAATGTTCCTTTAAAAAAATTTAACTTTCGATCCGGATGGCGTGAATCTTGGGATACAATTAAATATTTTCTTACTGAAATGATTGCGAGTGAAAAAATAAATTCTGGAAAATATTTATTATCTATGATGAATAACTTAGAGATAAAAGCTTATTTTCTTTTTAAAAATGTTTTAAATTTTTTTAACGCATTTAATGCATTCTTTCAAACATCAGAAACGAGAATCCATTTATTGCAGCTAAAATCTAAAAACTTTCTTTTCCAAATCTGTCGAAATTTTATAAAAGAAGAATATTTAAAACCATTTTCTTCAAATATTATATTCTCATTAAAAGAAAATCAAAAACCTATTAATGATAATAATTATGCATAAAAAGGGCCTACCTTCGCACAAATGTGTTATTGACGTATGTCGTGAAGATGTTATCTCTGATTAATATTCTGGAGGTATAGCCGGCGATCGTTCTTTATTCAAAAGTTATTAAGGAGAATAATAAAGGTGAGAAATATTAACATAAAAATTTTAATTTATTTGTCAACCGATTTGCTTTATTTTTAAATATCTTATAGGGGAGATTTTCCCGAGTAATTTTATATATACAGGGTGTCCGTCGATTTTCGACCTTAACGAAAAAAATAAGTAGATTGGCTCAAATTAAGAAGAAATTATTTATATTGGTTTGGGATTGTCGCAATAATTACGGAAAAATTAAATAAAGACGATCGGCCAATCTGCGTGAATAGAAGCGCGCGGCGACGAGAGTCGTCCCACTGTAATCCGATACTAGTCGCGCCGCGAAGCGGTGGGCGGGTCGCTCGAGACATGATACGATATATCGTAATACCGCGCCGAAAAATGACTCGTCCTTTTAGCGGCGAGAATGACGCTATCATTTCCACACCACTGTGGAAGTGGTGCGCTTTTTTATAATGGTTTCCATAGGCCTTTCCACTCCAATTTGAAAATTATTCAAAATGCCATTACTATAGCTGAATACATCATAAATGTAAATTAATGGTGACAGTACCTTTACAAAAATTAATCCGTGATTGAAAATCCTTCGGAAAAAATGTATTGCACACGTTGATAATGATACGATGATAAAATGATTCACGAATCCTTTCTTCATCTCGTACGAAAGCGCACTGCTGGACCGATTATCCTGATATTATGCACGACACGCAGTTTCACATAATTATTGCACAACACATAAAATTGTACGGCCACTTGGTTTTCGTTAACGTTTGGGAAATGATTCCATGTAAATTGCGACCGCACGATAAGTATTTTCTCCCGCTAGCGTATGTAATCATATCCGTAGATTCCTGCAGAGTATATTTCACTGTTAATTTACTACGCAGACACAAGATTTTTATTAAAACGTCTTAGCTCTCGCACGCTGTTATCAGACTGTGTACGCCGGCAGCACGCAACTACAGCTGAGCGGACAACCATAGTGCGCAGGCGTCGAACTCACACGTACGCTTACACTCACATGTCCGCTGTCAGCTGTAGTTGCGTGCTGCCGGCGTACGCAGTCTGATAATAGCGTGCAAGACGTTTTAATAAAAATCTTGTGTTTGCGTAATAAATTAACAGTGAAAATGAAGTATACTCTGCAGGAATATACGAATATGATTGTGGCATACGGACTAGTGGGAGAAAATACTTATCGTGTGGCCGCAATTTACATGGAATCATTTCTCGGGCGTGCACGAAAACCAAGTGACCGTACAATTTTACGTGTTGTGCAATAATTATGTGAAACTGGGTGTCGTGCATAATATCGGGATAACCGGTCCAGCAGTGCATCTTCGTGTACGAGATGAAGAAAAGATTCTTGAAGCATTTTATCATCGTATCATTATCAACGTGTGGAATACATTTTATCGAAAGATTTTCAATTACGGATCAATTTTTGTAAAGGTACTGTCACCATTAATTTTTTACATTTACGATGTATTCAGCGTATAGTAATGGCATTTTGAATAATTTTCAAATTGAGAGTGGAATAGGCCTATGGGGGAAACCACTATAAAAAAGCGCACCATGCTATCTACCGCAAGATGGTGTGGAAATGATAGCGCATCATTTTCTCGCCGCTAAAAGGACGGATCATTTTTCGGTATTTCCCGCCCACCGCTTCGCGGCGCGACTAATATCGGATTACAGTGGGACGACTCTCGTCGCCGCGTGCTTCTATTCACGCAGCTTGGCCGATCTTCTTTATTTAATTTTTCCGTAATTATTGCGACAATCCCAAAACAATATAGATAATTTCTTCTTAATTTGAGCCAATCTATTTATTTTTTTCGTTAAAGTCCTAAATCGATGGACACCCTGTATATATAAGGGTCGGACTTAAATAGTTTTGGAGATATAAGCTGAAAAAAGATAAAAATAATAAATAAAAAAAATAAGCCTTCGGAAACCCTACTTATATGAAATAAAGAGAAGAGTACCCAAGAATAAGAATACCTACGTATTCGTAAGAATTTCTACGTATTTTTACCTCCTGAACATGAATATAAAATTTAATAGTCGAACTCACAAGTCGAAAAAAACGCAAAAAAAGGTAAATTAAGGATAAATAAAAGAAAGGTAAACAATTTAAATTTATATGGAATTTAATATAATTTAATACAATTAAAAAATATTACAAATGTATGTATACCCCGCCGGTAAAAGGGCCTTGCATCACCGCACGCGCGCGCGCGCGTGTGTGTGTGTATATATACATTTGTGATGTTTTTTAATTGTATTAAATTGTATTAAATTCTATATAAATTTAAATTATATTAAATGTATTTAAAATTATTATTTTTTCATATAACAGCTAAAATACTAAGTTTATGAAAAAAATGCATATAACCTCTTTTGTGGAGTTTTTCGGCAGCTTTATTTTTTGCTTAAAATTTTTTTTCCCAATCAATATTTTCGGAGATGAAAAGTGCATCCGGATTCATGGACTCCATGATTCTTTTCTTTCTTCGAAACGATATCGTGGAAGAAAAAAAATCAAGGATCAGCTTGCATTTGAAACACAAAGCAATCCTTCTTCAGAATAATGATAGCGCATGGAAAAACGCAACCTAATCCGCGTATATAATCATTTAAACCTAACAAATCCAATACTGAGAATGGTCAGTCGAGATAGCATTAACGAAACTCTAAATAAATTCGTGAATTATAAGACGAAAAGTTGTTATAAGAAATTCCAACTGTCCCGTATCTATTGGTACGGCTTTATGTTTGAAGCTTCTCTATCTAAAGAATTTTTAAAATAAAGATCTGGTTCTCGGGAAGATTGTCAAAATCTAAACATACAGCAATACTCTTGAAATTGATAGTGCACCCTTAAGCGTTTTCCGAATCATTAAATCAAGAACGATAAACTACTCTCATTCTCTACTGGATGGAGCTAAGTCTCGAGCCAAAGGTTTAACCAATAAAAATCTTAAGAAACTCCTCCTCCCAAAAATCAGCCTCCTTGTCCTTAAGAAGGGAGTATTGAAATTATTATAACAGATTCCCACTATCTAGTAAGGCGAAGAAATAGTAACTTTAAAATGCAAGCGCAAGGCGCGACGCGTCTCTATTAACACTCCAGTTGATAGTTAATTCTTTCGACGAGCAGCAGTGTTGATAGTTCAGTTCACAGTTCCAGTCAAGATTCAGTCATTCAATTTTGAAATTATAATAAATATAGCATCGGGGATCCTTTTTTTTGCGTTATGCAATGGAGTTAACATTTAATTGTGCATTATGTGAATTTTATGATGGACATCTCCAATATCCAGCTCTTTATGTTATAACTTTCCGGCCTCATCCATTCCAATTTTATCAATGCATTCATTTTTGTGACGTCAACGAATTGTGAGTAAAATTGAGTAATTTTTATTTTCTCCCTTTCCCATAGCTTACTATCTCACAATTTAAAATTCTATGTCTTATAAATAATTTTAAAACAGTTTAATAATCATTAAATTTTTACTAATTGCTATCAATCAATCCTTGTCTCACCTCTCCTCCAGTCTCATTTCTTGTTCTTCCTAATTCGCCTAGAATTTCCGAAAGGCGGTTCGTGATCAATTCCCTGTTCGCCTGAAATCTCTGGAAGGATTCGCGAACGATTCTCCGTTCGCTTGGAATCTCCGCAAGGTGATTCGTGAACAATTCTCCGTTCGTCTGAAATCTCCGCAAGCTGATTCGCAAACGATTCTTCATTCGCCTGAAAACTCCGCAAGGCGGTTCGCGAACGATTCCCCGTTCGCCTGGAATCTACGCAAAAGTGATTACTCCTTAATTCTTATTTCCTTTTAGTTGCTTTTTTTGATTTATTTACCGAGAATTTGTATTGTTTTCTATCTTTATATCTCGTTTCTGGCCTTCTTTATATTTTTAACTCTTCATTTCTTCTTCATTTTTTCTTTATTCCCTTTCATTTTCTTTTAATTTCCCATCTTTGTATTATTATTATTTTTTTTCTTTCTCTTTATATTTTTATCCTTTGTATTATAACTACTTTTGGGAGAAACCGTTGAACTAGATGAATAATTTTCAAACTTAGACTTGGCAAATCTCTTATCTTAATTTTATTATTGTATTTTAATTTAGATTTAGTGTTTCAGCGAATTTAGAAAATTTTAATTCTAACTATAACACATGCGCAAGTGACGAATTCTATACTTCCTTTAATGAGTAAACGTTATTTATATTTGTATTACACATTCACTTTTTATTTTGTTTTATTTCTTATATTATATTAATTATATGTATATAGTATTAATCAGTCAGAATTTAAATCTTAACGTAAATTCTTCCCTGCATATTCTGACTAATCACCTCCGAACAATTGTAACACCCGCGAGAATATTTACATACACACAGATACCCACTCACGCATAGCTACAACTGCTAACAAGTAACACTACTCAAGTGCCATTCGCCGATATTCTTGAAATTTTGCACAAACGTAGTACATCGAAAAAAATTAAACACGTGTTATTTTTATTTTGGCTAACAAGGCATTTAAGGTTAGAAAACGCATTCGAAAGTTTAACACCATTTAGCACAATGCTAACTAACGCTACTCATGAGTATCATTTTCTTACAGCTTTTACGACATTTCTCTTTCATAATTTCATTGTCTGCGTGTTTTTGAGATCGCTAATGGCAATTTTGAGTTATATCAATGTAGAGACTGATGAAAAATAGCAAATTTAATAGTAGTCTTACGAAGGATGTCAAAATGTGACTAGGCAAATATCGGTAGGCAAACTTCTTAACTCTTCTTTCAAATGACGGAAACAATAACCAAAATTTTAAGAAATTGAATCTTATGAAGACAGGATTATTAGGTCTTTTTAATGTTTCCAATTATACAATCTGACATATAGTAATCAGAAAATATAAAATTATAAAATAAAAATATGTAATTGTTAATTGCAAATTACATATTTCTTCTTCGAAACAACTTCGAAACATGTTTTTTCTTTACACCAATTGATTCCTCCCATTATTTTGTACATAAAAGTGTTAAGATAAGATAATCAAAAAATGAATATTTTACTAGATATTTTATGGTTTATGTAAAATTAAGATATTATTTCGAGCCTCATAACTCGAAAAGTATTTAATGAAAAACATTTAATTATAGTGTTTTGAAAAGCTCTCGAAATCAGCTACAAGAATGTGTAATAAAAAATAGGGGGTGCCGTTTAAAAAAATTGAGGTGGCCTTCACGTGACCTTCAAATGACTCTTCAAAGTCAAACCAATGGTATCATCTTATGGCCCCTCAAAACCATACAAAATATGTCTAAACCATTTTTCTCTAAAAATGAGAGAGATATTTAAATGCGTAATTTAAAATGGGGCACCCTGTATATGTGCAAATTGTGGTATCGTAAGCATGTTAGATGAAACTTGAACATATAAGTTACCATCGGCCATTCTGATTACTATATGTCAGATTGTATAATTGAAAACATTAAAAAGACCTAATAATCCTATTTTCATAAGATTCAATTTCTTAAAATTTTGCTTATTGTTTCCGTCATTTGAAAGAAAAGTTAAGAAGTTTGCCTATCGATATTTGCCTAGTCACATTTTGACATCCTTCGTAAGATTACTATTAAATTTGCCATTTTTCATCAGCCTCTACATTGATATAACTGTCAAAATCGTCATTAGTGATCTCAAAAACAGGCAGACAATGAAATTATGAAAGAGAAATGTCGTAAAAGCTGTAAGAGAATGACACTTTGAAGCGTTAGTTAGCATCACTGAGAAGCGTTAGTTAGCATTGTGCTAAATGGTGTTAAACTTTCGAATGCGTTTTCTAATCTTAAAACGCCCTTTAGCCAAAATAAAAAAACATTAGTGTTTAATGTTTTTCGATGTACTACGTGTATGTAAAGTTTCAAGAATATCGGCGAATGACACTTGAGTAGTATTACTTGTAAGATGTATTTTTCTTTCTTTATTTTTTTATAATATATGTATTTTTAATTTAATGTATAATTTAATTATTTAACCCATTCTTTTTCTTAAATCCTGAAATCACATCCCGCGTAACAAGGATTAAATTCCTTTAGCGAAAAGGAACCATCGAACGAATAAGCTTAAAAACGCAGCGTTAAAAAGACTTTCGGTCGCTGACCTGTATCAGGTCCTTCACACTCGTTCGATCCATGCATACGTCCGAATAAAGTGTGTCACGGAGTACGTAAGTTACATTCTTCCATACGGCTCATACATTCCAGGATTTTGACGTAACAAAAGCATTAAAATTGTAAAATTCTTTTGTATTAATAACTTTTTAATAAACAACTACCGCCAGAACTTTCAGAACTTTCAGAATATTAATTAGAGAATATGATCTTGACAACATATGTCAATGACACATTTGTGCGAAAATGGGCCTTTTTTATGCATAATTACTCTATTAATGAAATTATTTTGGGATCAGAATGTGAATATCTGAACGAATTAACGTTGAAAGATCACATAAACATAGTTAAAATTGTTTGAGAAAACTGTTTAACATTTTATGTGATTACTGCAGAAGAAATTTGTAAAAAATTACTTATAAATAATGAATTTTTATTAAAGTTACAAGTTTTTCAATCATCTATAAGTTTATTCGATAATAATAGATAAACATCATTTGATGATATTTCTCTCGTAGCTAAAACTCTCGGCGATTTTGATGAAGATGCTTTAAGAAAGAATGGATTGCATTAGCATCAGATCTTCCAGTCGAAGAAAAATAAAATTTTCTAAATTTTCTAAATTAAATTTTGACAGTATGTGGAAAGCAAGTTTACAATGTCGGCACGCGAATAATGTTCCTAAATATTCCAATTTAACGAATATTATAAATACTGTTCGAACGCTTCCGAATTCTAATGCCGATCCTGAGAGAATGTTTTCTCTTTTGAACAATTTAAAAACGAAAACACCTAATAGCTTTTCAACGGTTTCCGTTAATACTATTTGTGTGTTTAAGTCCGCATTAAGAATTAGAGGAGAAACAGTTTTAAATATGCTCATTAATGAAGAGCATTTATCTCTTATGTCGGCGGATAAATTATATGCCACTAATAAAAACAATTTAAAAGTCCATGCGGATGTTGACGTAGCAGAGCGGGATCCATTAGCGTACGGTGCGATAATGCACAAACCCGGCAGCACACGAAAAATTGAACACAATTCCCGACAGCCCACGTCTGCGATAGTGCATCAACCCGATAGCGCACCAAGTACAACTTTGCATGTGAAGACATACACGAGGGAGGAGGGGTACAAGGAGGGCCTTCGGCCCGCTTCGTGCCCTTCCGCATCCATCTCATCCCCCTCGCTTCGCGTGCAAAATTGTACTGGATGTAAAGTTTCGGGTTTCGGGTATGCGCTATCGCCGTGCGCTAACGGGACCTTGCTGACGTAACAGGCCCTTCCTACGATAAATAATTTTCAAATAAATTTTTATATACATCTTACTTAAAAAATAAATGTGTAAAGATATATATATATATATATATGTAATGTATAAAGATATATATATATATATATATATATATATCTTTACACACTTATGTGTATACTATATATATACAGGGTGGCCCACATAACTCTTAACAGTTCAATATCTCGAAAACTATGTCATCGATTTTAAAGTTCTTAATCTTAAATTGCATGGATCTGAAGGGCCTTTCTAACTACATAAACGGGAAGTAGTCCCTCTTTCCCCTTTAAGGAGGGACGGGGGTAACTTTATAATTTTAAATGGAACTCCCTATGAAACGTTATATATTTAGATTCTACAGGAAAAAACAAGTAAATTTTGTCTGAAACATTTTTTTGTCAAATATTTCCATGATGAGATATAACAGTTTGAAGTTTCAACATGTAGGTACTTGAAGCGCTCGGAAATAGCGGTGTTGAATTATACGCGCTTGAGTTCTTTGCTTATTCGTGAAAAAATAAAATGTTCTTTAAATTAAATGTTCAAAATGTCCACCACGGACTTGTAAACATTTATTTACTCGAAACATCAAAGTTGTTCTAACGTTTATTAATATTTCGGGAGTCACTGAAGCGCAAGCGTCACGTATTCTTTGTTTCATATTCTTTTGTCGTCGGCGATTCAAACACAACTTTGTCCTTTACATATCCCCATAAGAAAAAATCTAATGATATTAGATCGGGGGATCGAGGAGGCCATTGACGAGGTTCCCCACGACCTATCCATTTGTTCCCAAATTTTTCATTCAAAAATTGTCTGGTGATGTAAATATTATTATTTTGTAGATAAATATTATTATTTTGGTTTCTTCAAGCATTCATTCTTTCGAATAAGCAAAGAACTCAAGCGCGTATAATTCAACAACGCTATTTCCGAGCGCTTCAAGTAAGTACCTACAAGTCGAAACTTCAAACAGTTATATCTCATCATGGGAATATCTGACAAAAAAATGTTTCAGACAAAATTTACTTGTTTTTTCATTTAGAATCTCAATATGTAACGTTTTATAGGAGGTTCCATTTAAAATTATAAAGTTACCTCCGTCCCCCCTTAAAGGGAAAGGAGGGGCCACTTCCCGTTTATGTAGTTAGAAAGGCCTTTCAGATCCATGCAATTTAAGACCAAGAACTTTAAAATCGATGACATAGTTTTCGAGATATCGAGCTGTTAAGAGTTATATAACCTGTATATATATATATATATATATATATATATGTATATATATTTTTACACTTATGTGTGTGTGTGTGTGTGTGTGTGTGTGTGTGTATATATATATATATATATATATATATAGGGTGATTCAAAATAGATGTGTGAAATGACCATTCTTAGTCACAAGACGATTTTTCAGAGCTTCGTCCGACTTGGTTTGAATTATTAAAAGAAATTAACTTTCGTCGGGCAGCGAGTGGCGCAAGTCGTCAGATGCTGCAGACGATGCTGCAATCAGCTGGTGTTTAAGATTCACACACATGCGAATACATAATTCCATTCTCTCTTCTTCTCTCTTCTTCTCATTTGCTTATTATTAACTTATTAAAATTATTTATTTTATCATTTTATTTTCACTTTAACATTATTCTTTATTCTATTGTACCTTTCTTTTTTTTTTTTTACGAGAGAGGGAAATGCTTTTTATGCATACTCACCGGGCGATCCGGTGAGTTATTGAGTACGTCGGATCACCAACTGGTTACTCCCTACCCCTAAAACCCTTCTCTTTCGCTAATTTTCTTACACTGTTATTTGACATCAGACACCATCAACATTGTTCACATTACCAGTCGATGTGTTTAATTTCTGAGAAGTCAGTCCTTTCAGACGTCTTCACCATTCGATACTCAGCAACGAGATCCACACCTACCATCGAAAATGTCTTTTTTCTTTTATAAACTGTATTTCAGGCACCATACTTCTTCCACCGATCGACTGATACTCATCACTTCACTATCGAATATACGTTGGCACAAATCAATCGATTAAAGAAAGATACGTTATTAAGCGACGTGACGACGCGACAACGCGATGAATACCGGAGAAGCAACAGTTTTTGTTAGGCTAGTTGTATTATACAGCGCTGAACGAACATGGGTTGATTGAAGACGCGACATTAGCGTATAATATTATTATCATATGATATTTATATCGTATGAGATTGTTTTAAAATTAAATAGAATAAATAAATGTTTAATACTTTCACTGTTAATGTTAAATATTATTTATTATTAATATTAAATATTATTATTAAATATTCTTAAATATTATTATTAACATTAAATATTTATTTATTATTATTAAATAGTATTATTAACATTAAATATTTATTTATTATTATTAAATATTATTATTAATATTAAATTTATTTATTTATTATTATTAAATATTTATTAAACTGTTGAAAATCAATAACAATATGAAAATAATATAAAAAAATATCATTAATTTCTGGCGTTTCGATATCTCTTGGTTTTTTTCTTATGGTTTTCGTAAAACGTAGAAAAAAACCGAGAGATATCGAAACGCCAGAATTTAATGATATTTTTTTATATTATTTTCATATTATTATTGATTTTCAACAGTTTAATAAATATTTAATAATAATAAATAAATAAATTTAATATTAATAATAATATTTAATAATAATAAATAAATATTTAATGTTAATAATACTATTTAATAATAAATAAATATTTAATATTAATAATAATATTTAATAATATTTAATAATATTATTAAATTAATAATATTATTTAATATTAATAATAAATAATATTTAACATTAACAGTGAAAGTATTAAACATTTATTTATTCTATTTAATTTTAAACAAATCTCATACGATGTATAAATATCATATGATAATAATATTATACGCTAAATTGTCGCGTCTTCAATCAAGCACATGTTCACGTTCGACAGCGCTGTTAGTACCTTAATCTACCACAACCTAGCCTAACCAAAAACTGTTTGCTGTCTCCGGATAAATATCGTTGCGTTGTCGCGTCGTCACGTCGTAATAACGTTGTGTCTTTTTTTAATCGAGTGATTTTTAATTGCCAACAGTGATTATTCGATAGTGATTGATAGTGATTAGTGATAGAGTCATTGATAAATTTCTCGTCTTATCGAGTGAGTGAATGAATGTGATTTGAAGTTTATACAAGAATACAGTTTATAAAAGAAAAAAGAATTTTCGATTAATTATTTAGTGTGGATCTCTGTCCTTTAGAACGTGATATCTACGTTCAATTTGAGTGAAAGTACGATCTATTGGAAAATTTATTTCTCAAGAAATTACAACAATACATCGAACAAGGTAATAATAACTATTCTTTGGTGTTGTGTGAAAACAAATTTCTGGATGTCAAATAAACAGTGTTAGAGAAAATTAGCGAAAGAGAGGGGTTTTTAGTGGGTAGGGAGTACCGAGTTGGTAATTCGACTTGGTACTCGAGTCTCACATAACTCACCGGATGGCCCGGTGGGTATGCATAAAAAGCATTTTCCCCTCTCTCGTAAAAAAAAAAAAAAAACGGTACAATAGAATAAGAGAATAATTTAAGTGAAAATGTGTAACAATAAAAAATAAATAATAATTTTAGTAAGAGTAATAAGAAGCAAATGAGAGAGAGAGAGAGAGAGAGAGAATGAGAATTATGTATTCGCATGTGTGTGTATGTAGCGACCAGCTGATCGCAGCGATCGCCCCGCGTAAACACCCGCGTCTGACGGTGACTCGCGCCACCCTTGCCTGCCTTTTGTATCCGACCCGTTATAAGTTAATTACTTCTTTTAATAATTCGAAAACTAAGCGTCGGACGAAATTTTGCTAAAGGAAAAATCGTCTTAGAATTGAAAGAATGTGTCATTTCACGGACATTATACTTATTTTGAATCATCCTGTATTTATGTATATATATATATATATATATATATATATATATATATATACAGAATTGGGTAATAACTAGTTGATTAGTTAAAGGTTAAAAAAAAAGTTAATAATTTTTTAACTCAACTTACTTATTTTAAAAAGAGTTAACTTTTAACTTTAACTAGTTATTTTTAAAATCCATAAACTTAAACTTATTAACTTTCCCCCAAGTTCAAAATTTGACCAATGACGCAATAGCGTGCTTTCTAAAGCTTTTATGTGCTTTGTGCTCCGCGCCTGCGCACATGACACCCCTTGTGTTCATTCATATTATTATTCATATTATTATTATTTAGAGTAATTTTAAAATTAGAATCTAATTTAATATAAAGTGAAATAATGCTTTCCAAAATTTTAACTTTTATCTTAACTAAGTTAATTTAATCTTAACTAAGTTAATTTAATCTTAACGTAACTTTTATTGAATTAATTTTTTATTTGTATAACTTTTAACATAACAAAATTAATTTTTTAACTTTAACTTAACTTAATTTAGTTTAAAAAAATATAAACTTATCCTGTATATATATATATATATAGGCGCGTGCGCGTCTAAGAGAATGTGTAAATAATATTTTGAACTTTGTAATTAGAAAGTTGATTATATTGTATTATTTTATTATAATTTTATTTTTTATTTTTATTTATTACTTTATTACCATAATGATAATACTTATTATCATTATTTTATTATTTTATTTTTATTTTATTTTTATTATTATTCATTTATTTAATTTTTTACATTTACTTTTTAATGGAAGAGATCACCACTCTTTTCGCGGTTTCCATTAAGCAAAGTTATGTGTGATAATAAATATCGCACATGTTGCCATCAATTTGTCAGCTCGAGATTTCATGGATCCAATATATGGATATAATATATCTTCTCAAGAGAGAAGGAGATAGAAGCTAATCTCTCCGTCTTTCTCTGTCAAAGATAACCGAAGGTAACCGAAAGTAGTAACATCGAGCATACACGAATGAGAGCTTATGATTTATTGTTAGTGCGCGAAAGTAATGGAGATACAAATCGTGCCAGATTGTATACGTTGCTGGTCGCAACGTATACAATCTGGTAGCCTTGTGCGTGTGCGCGGTGTGTGCCTGCGTGTGTATAATTTTTTTTGTGTTAGAAGTCTTAAACATCAATTTTTAAAATACTTCTTTAAATTAACATATCTCTGGAATACCTATTTAACATTTTTTGTTAAAATTCTAATTATTATCAAAGTTATGGAGTTATGAAATGAGCAGTGCAAAATCAACACATGAAGCATCTCATGTATAGTGGAAGTTTCAAACTCGATATCTTAGCGATCACATGATAGAAATAAGCTTTATAACAATTTTATGAAACTGTATATGTAATTTGATGACTAATGATGAAAAGATGTCTGTATTTTCTATTTCTAGCAAACTATTTTATTTTATCTTACAATTTTTACCTTTAAATAGTTACAGATACAATTGTTGACAAGACGCTTACTAACGTGCGAGTCCACAGCAGATAAGGGATCATCTAATAGATAAATATCGGCGTCTTTATAAATTGCTCGTGCTAAATTGATTCTGGCGCGTTGGCCACCACTCAAATTTATTCCTCTTTCACCTACAATAGTACAATCACCCTGAGGGAACGAGTCTATGTCTGATTCCATTTCACAGACTTTGATTACTTCATTGTAACGTGACTCGTCCATCGTTTGTCCGAATAGAATATTTTGCTTCACGGAAGACGCGAAAATCCATGGTTGCTGACTGATGTAATTTATTCTGCCACAATTTTCGATGCTTCCACTTATCAAGGGCAATTCCTGGAGTATCGTTTGCAACAAACTACTTTTACCCGAACCTACTTGACCAATAATGGCCACGAAGCTTCCAGGAAGTACAGTTAAGTTTATATTACATAATGTATAATCTTTACCAGCACCATGCCATTTGGCGTTAACATTGATCATACGAAGTGCGAACGATTCCTTATTCTGATGTGAGTTTTCTTCTTTTTTTTTAATGACCTCAGTATGCATCATAAATCTTTGCAAACGGCGAGTACAAACCAATATTTGTACCATTTGATGAAGACCTATAATATATATATTTATATTTTCTCTTTTAATTTTCACAAAAAATTATCTTCAATTGATTATGTTTTCCATATTTAATTATATGAAGAACTATCAATTTCTTAATATCTTCACTAAATAAAGTTAACGGTGATAAAAATCTATAAATAAATAAAATTAAAGTTTCTAGCATAAAAGCTTATAAATATTTCAGGCTTATAAATTTCTAGCTTATAAATATTTTATTTTATTTTTTTGTTATACTTTATTATTAATTTTTGAAGTTCTTTTAATGATAGTTTTTGATATTTGAGGAAAAGTGCAATTTTTAATTAAAAAATATTTATTCTTGAGTTTACCAATAATCTTACCCATTGAAAATCCAAAAATCATTGAATTTCGTAAGACGTTGTAATATGCTGTTATTAAATACACTTTTTCGGCATTAATATAATTTCCAAATGAAGTATACGTCAGTATTGTGATGAAGAGACCAAGTCGTGGTATATAACAATCAAGAGTAAGAGCCAATTGTTTTAGAATAGAATATTTTTTTATTACGTTCATTTCACGCCTGAAATCATAAAGAATCAATGAGAATTTGATTAAATGCGATCGTAAATATAATTATGAACCGAAACTACTATATATTTGCGTAAATATACGTACGCACGCATATAGTAGTATAATATACAGGGTGGACAATTTAAGTTGATAATGCGAAATATCTCAAAAACAATGCATTGAAGAAAAAAATGTTTTAAAAATACAAATAATGAGAGAAATCAATTAGTGTAAAGAAAACACAGTTGTTTCGAAGAAAAAATATGTTGATTGCAAATTGTTAATTGCAAATTGATTCTTCTCATTATTTTGTACATAAAAGTATTAAGATAAGATAATCGAAAAAATATCTAGTAAAATGAATATTTAGTTTATGTAAAATTAAGAAATGATTTCAAGCCTCATAACTCGAAAAGTACTCAAAGAAGAAATACTTTTGTGATCTCTGTAAAGAATCTCACTTTTGAGAAAACTGCTGTATAGTTCTCATGGGCGTTTTATTTATAATAAATTGAGGGCGTTAAAATAAGTTCACAGAAAACTTTTTCATTAATAATTTGATTTAATAATATAAAGAACGGCAGCACATTTATCAAAGTATAAAAATTACACAAATGACCTCGATACATTCGACATTCCTTCGCGAGCGTTCTACGACTCATTTGGCAGTCCTTCGCTAACTCGTAATGATACACACTGTTAGACGTTCCTTCGCTAACTGCTCGATCATCGCAATCCAATTTTCGATTATCGTGACAGGTGGTGTTCAGCTATTATAGGGATAGAGTGGGGCACGCATTCCTTAATATACGCATATATATATATATATATATATATATATGCGTATCTTAAGGAATGCGTGCCCCACTTTATCCCTATGACAACGAAAACGAACTTATATATATATATATATATATATATATATATATATATAAGTATATTTATTTTCGTTAATACTGGCTAACTGAAATCTATTTGAAATTCTTAGGCGCTTACACTTTATTATACTGTTTTGGAAAGCTCTCGAGATAAGCTATAAAAATAAATAATAAAAAATAGAGGGTTCTATTTAAAAAATTGAAGATGACCTTTACGTGTCCTTCAAACGATTTTTTAAGGTCAAACCAATGATACCATCTTATGACACTTTTTAAGTCATACAACTGTAAAGTCCGTTTTTCCGCGAGTTGGGCTATTTAATTTTCGAGCGGATAGCCGTCGGTTTCCAGGAATCGCCGGGTACAGATAGGGAGAAAGAAAAGATCCGAGTTATATAAAAAAAAACTGTACGTGTATTTATTGTGTTGTGTACAATGGGTGTGTGTGTGTGTGTGTGTGTGTGTGGGTGGGGGTGTGGGTGCGGTGCGTGCGTGCATGCGTGCGTGCGTGCGTGCGTGCGTGCGTGCGTGCGTGCTGCGTGCGTGCGTGCGTGCGTGCGTGCGTGCGTGCGTGCGTGCGTGCGTGCGTGGTCGTGCGTGCGTGCGTGCGTGCGTGCGTGCGTGCGTGCGTGCGTGCGTGCGTGCGTGCGTGCGTGCGTGCGTGTGCGTGCGTGCGTGCGTGCGTGCGTGCGTGCGTGCGTGCGTGCGTGCGTGCGTGCGTGCGTGCGTGCGTGCGTGCGTGCGTGCGTGCGTGCGTGCGTGCGTGCGTGCGTGCGTGCGTGCGTGCGTGCGTGCGTGCGTGCGTGCGTGCGTGCGTGCGTGCGTGCGTGCGTGCGTGCGTGCGTGCGTGCGTGCGTGCGTGCGTGCGTGCGTGCGTGCGTGCGTGCGTGCGTGCGTGCGTGCGTGCGTGCGTGCGTGCGTGCGTGCGTGCGTGCGTGCGTGCGTGCGTGCGTGCGTGCGTGCGTGCGTGCGTGCGTGCGTGCGTGCGTGCGTGCGTGCGTGCGTGCGTGCGTGCGTGCGTGCGTGCGTGCGTGCGTGCGGCGATTCGATTAATTGTTATAATTTGTTAGAATCGTTGGAGTTATATGCTGATTCGCGGCGCGAAGTTAAGCGACGATTACAGTAGTCGCGGGCGTCGGGATTGTGAATCGTGGTAAATTGCGATTATAATTGCCCGCTTCCGAAATACAATATAAATCGCTTTTCCGTGCGATACGCGTTGCACGGCGAGTTTTTGTGGCCCGGCGGCCGGCTTTTTGTCGCGTTTCTTGTGCTCTCAGCTGTGATGAGATTTCCTATCACTATTACGATAGCAATGACGCGTGTATTTAATTTTATTTCCCCCCTTGGATAGAAGCGGGATGGAGGAAGGCGTCGCGACGCTATCAAACGTCGGAGGCCGCTCTCGTTCCACCTCGAGAAAAGATGCGGTGCCTGATTCGAATCTCCATTGTAGTGCGATCTTTTAAAGTGCCGATATCAATCGGCGGAGACAGCGTTCTCACTATCTCTAACTTTTAGATTCGCTAAGGATTTCTTCGCTTGCTAGGCTTGCCTTCGAACTTGCTTTCGCTTGCTCAGAGGATCGGAAGGATCTCGGCTTACCTGCCGCCGAGAGCCCTTTTTATATCGCGCTAATCACCCGCGTCGGCGTATTCGGTAATTACCCCCACCTGGCACCGGTAAGACAATCGGTTCGAATCGGGTGCGCCAGGGGGAGTTCGGGGTGCCGGCCACGGGTTCTCAAACGTCGGCTCCTGACGACGGTGTTCGGGATGCCGCATGCGGTTCTCAACCGGCAGCTCCCGACCGACGGTGTTCTGTCGGAGTTCCTACCTGGTATTTATTTAATATATAAAAATGTGGGCACACAACCCTCTGCCCTTGCCCGACCGGTGATCGTCGGGCGGCAGCTTCCAGCCGATGTTTGCCGGGAAATGATGCGTTTCGGGGCGTATCGTTACACAACTTTTGTCTGAAACATTTCTTCCTGAAATAGTTTATGAAATATTCGATTGTTTCCAGACTTTTGATACACTTTGTATGTACATATATACTATATAGTAGTATACATACATATATGCAGAATTAGGAAAAAGTCTGGACATCTCCGAAAATTTTGGAAACTAAGGATTATGGAGGAAAACTTCAAATACAAAAGTTGTAGGACATCAAACGGAGCATTTCATGGTAACCTTGACTTTGACCTTGACAGCGACCTTGAGGGTTGTTCAAGATCAAGTTGTTTTTTTTCAAATAGGAACCCCCCCATTTTTTATTGCAAAAATAAAAAGCGAAGGAAATTTGCTATCCAACATATAAGTAACATGGAAGGCCAAATGTTATCTGGAAATCATTTGAAGGAAATGATGCTTTTCTCGAGAAATTGTAAAAGATCAGCCTATAATTTGGAAACTTAACGATAGAACCTTGAAATTACTTGAAAGTGACCCCAAAGTCGAAACGAAGATCATATTTGAACTTTTTTTTCATTTTTTATCAAAACTCGATTTGAATGAACTTCGCCGAGAATGGACTTTCAAATGACCTTGAATCGGATCGCCCTCACGTCTTGCCTTGATTGGCTGGATTACACCTTGATCGTGCCTTGATTGGCCGAGTCGCACTTACGTTTTGCCTTGATTGGCTGGATTTTATCTTATCTTCGAATCAAACAAATGAAAATAATAAGTTAATCTTGAAATAACCTTCAAGGTCACCATGAGATGCTCTGTTTGATTTCCTACAACTTTTGTTATTTGTAGTTTCCCTCCATAAACCCTTAGTTTCCGAATTATAGGCTGATCTTTTAAAATTTTTCGGGAAAAGTATCATTTGACCTTCAAATGACCTCCAGATGAATCCAGATAATTAAGATTAAATAAATAAATATTTAATATTAATAATAATAGTAAAATATTTAATATTAATAGTAAAATATTCAATATTTTGAAAACATTCATTTAATCCAATTAATTTTAAGTATCATATGATGTATGTATATCGTATGATAATAATAATATTATACGCGCGTTAAATGTATAATATTGTATGTTGCCACATTCTTCGGTCAAACACATGATTACGTTCGGCAGCATTGTTAGTATCTTAACCTATCATTAACTACAGTTGTTTGCTACCGCCGAATAAATATCGTCACGTTGTCGCGTTGTTGCGTCGTCGCGTCGTGTAATAACGTATGTGTCCGCGTGTATTTCTTTCATCGAGGGATTTTTAATTGCTAACGGTGATTATTCGGCAATGATTGATAGTGACAGAGATAGTGATAGTTTAGTAAATTCTCGTTTTATCGAGTGAGTAAATAAATGTGGTTACGTTGAAGTTTACAAAAAAGTACAGTTTATAAAAAGAAAAACTTTTGATTAATTATTAGTATGGATGTCTGTCTTTTGTAACGTGTGATATCTACGTTAAATTTGAGTGCGATCTATCGGAATATTTATTTCTCAAGAAACTACAGCAATAATTAGCAGAAGTTATCGAACAAGGTAACGATAATTATTCTTTGGCGTTGTGTCAAAACTTGTCAGATCTTGAGAAGTCAGATAGTGTCCCAGAAAAAATTCGTAAAAAGAGAGAGGTTTTGAGTAGGTAGGGAATACCGAGTTGGTAATTAGACTTGGTACTCGAATCCCACATAACTCACCGGACCGAGCGATGAGTATGCATAAAATGCATTTTCCTCTCTCGTAAAAAAAAAAGAAAATATGGTAAGTGAGCGAATGAAAGAGAGAGAGAGAGAGAGAGAGAGAGAGAGAGAGAGAGAGACAGAGAGAATGTACATATTTGCATGTATGTCCGTGCACAATATAGCGACCAGCTGATCGCCGAAGACACCCTGCATGAGCGCCTGCATCTGACAGTCAGTTGCGCCGCCCTTGCATGCCTCTTGTATCCAACCCATAATAAGTAAAATATTTCTCATAATAATTCAAAAACTATGCTTTGCACGAAATTTTGCCAAAGGAAAAATCGTTTTAGAATAGATCAAAATTATGTTTTTGCAAAAACATAAAGTTATTTAGAATCACCCTATATATATATATATATATATATATATATATACAATATATATATACAAATACATATATATGCAAATATATATATATATATATATATATATATATTTAGGGACTTGAATAAGTTCTCGCTGTTTTTTCGTGAAAATGAATGCTTTATTTAAAAAAATTAGTAAAGAACATGTCATTGAAAGTATTGTCCATCGCTAGCCACTACTTTCTCCCATCTTTCTGGCAGCATATGAATACCATGTCGAAAGAACGACTCATCTTTTGAAGTTATCCACGAATCGATCCATTTTTTGGCATCTTCATAAGAATGGAAGTGCTGCTCAGCCAGGCCATGAGTCATCGATCGGAACAAGTGGTAATCGGAAGGAGCAATGTCCGGTGAATACGGCGGGTGGGGTAGGATTTCCCATTTGAGCGTTTCCAAGTAAGTTTTGACCGGTTTTGCAACATGTGGCCGAGCGTTGTCATGCTGCAAAATTACTTTGTCGTGTCTTTCCTTGTATTGCGGCCGTTTTTCCTTCAATGCTCGGCTCAAACGCATTAATTGTAGTCGATAGCGATCTCCCGTGATGGTTTCGTTGGGTTTGAGGAGCTCATAATACACTACATCCAGCTGATCCCACCAAATACAGAGCATGAGCTTGGAACCATGGATATTCGGCTTTGCCGTCGATGTTGATGCATGGCCGGGCTTACCCCACGATTTTTTACGCTTCGGGTTATCGTAGTGTATCCACTTTTCATCGCCAGTCACGATACGATGCAAAAAAACCTTTCCTTTTCTGCCGTTGGAGCAGCTGTTCACATGTGAAAAAACGCTGTTCGACGTCTCTCGGCTTTAATTCGTATGGTACCCAATTTCCTTGCTTTTGAATCATTCCTAATGCTTTTAAACGTTTGGAAACTGTTGTGTGATCAACTCCTAATGATTCTGCAAGTTCATTTTGCGTCTGACTTGGATCTTCATCGAGTAATGCTTCCAATTCTTCGTCTTCAAATTTTTTCGGCGCCAGAGCGTTCTTTATCTTCAACATTAAAATCATTATTTTTAAAGCGTTCTAACCAATCTCTGCATGTTGTTTCCGACAGAGCATGGTCGCTGTAAGTCTCCGCAAGAATTCTATGTGCTTCAGATGCAGATTTTTTTTGAAAAAAGTAATGCAGTAAAATTCCCCGCAAATACTTTTTTTTTGGCATGAAATTCGACATGTTTAACGCTATGAAAAAGTATGTTGTTTACACTTCGACGCAATAACATATACTGTCATTTCGAGTCTAATGGTGGAGCTTCACGATGAAGTTGGCTATAATATTGCCTGATGCAAAAAGACTAAGATAACACCATCTGTCGGGAAACAGCGAGAACTTATTCAAGTTCCTATATATACAATCACCCTACATATATATATATATATATATATATATATATATACAGGGTGATTCTAAATAACATTATGTTTTTGCAAAAACATAATTTTGATCTATTCTAAGACGATTTTTCCTATATATATATATTCATGGTATCCCATTTTAAATTACGCACCTAAATATCTCCCGAATAATAAGTCTCACAGAAAAATGTTTCAAACAAAAGTTGTATGGTTTCGAGAGGGCCATAAGACGGTACCATCAGTTTGACTTTGAAGAGTCATTTGAAGGTCACATAAAGGTCATTTCAATTTTTTTAAGTGGAATACCCTATATATTTTTGCACATTCTTGTAGCTCATCTCGAGAGATTTCCAAAACACTGTAATTAAGTTAGATTTCATTAAGTACTTTCCGAGTTGTGAGGCTTGAAGTCATTTCTTAATTTTACATAAATCGTAATATATCTAGTAAAATATTTATTTTTCGATTATTCTATCTCAATACTTTTATGTGCAAAATAATGAGAGGAATAATTGGTGTAAAGAAAACACATAATTGTTTCGAAGAAAAATATGAAATTGTTAGTTGCAAATTACAAATTTTTTTTCGAAACAATTATGTGTTTTTTTACATCAATTGATTACTCTCATCATTTTGTACATAAAAGCATTGAAGTAGAATAATCGAAAATGAATATTTTACTAGATATTTTACGGTTTATGTAAAATTAAGAAATGACTTCAAGCCTTATAACTCGGAAAGTACTTAATGAAAACTAACTTAATTATAGTGGTTTGGAAAGATCTTGACATGAGCTACAAGAATGTGCAAAAATATATAGAGTATTCCACTTAAAAAAATTGAAATGACCATTATGTGACCTTTAAATGACCTTTATGTGACCTTCAAATGACTCTTCAAAGTCAAACCAATGTCGTACCATCTTATGGTTCCCTCGAAACCATAGAATTTTTGTCTGAAACATTTTTCTGTAAAACGTATTATTTGAGAGATATTTAGGTGCGTAATTTAAAATGGAACACCCTGTATATTGTGACGTGACGCTTGGCGGTCCATCACAAGGATCGCAAGATCGGATCGAGAGTAAGTTTGGGCCCTCGTTCTTCCCTGATTTAGGGAGAGAGAGCAGATGTTGGAGGCGGAAGTAAACTCGCCTCCCTTGCGTAGATTTATTTATTTGTGTTTATAAGATTAGAATTAAGCGCGAACGTGATGGAGGACGCTGGCGGGATCTCATCCGATGACTCGACCCGGCGCAGAAGACCAGGCCAAAAGAATGGGGGACGAATGGAGGCGCCAACTAGAAGGAGAATGTCGAGCTAAGTATCCCTCTTTGTTTTTAAAGTAGCAACATCAAGACTATCGCTGTCGCCCTTGTAAATCTCCATATGCTCAACAAGTACGAGGAATAATCGCAGGGAAGGTCGACCAATAAATAAGATTGAATACCGGAACAAAAGGGAGCCATTTCGGTCGGAATAAGCGTTATCGAAGAACTCTAAAAGTCATGACGAGCGGTTATCGGAAAGACACTTTACACCGGGCTTTAACTAGAAGGCCAAGAAAAATCTGAGAAGACAGGCGCAGGTACGGCCCTGAAAGCTGCAGGATTAATTAACCCGCGACGATCCTGAGGGTTGCGGAAGCGCTCAATAAGTTATGCATTAACTGCCGACATGATTCCGACGATCCTTCCACTCGTCACTGTTCGGCGGACGGTGAAGAATACGACGGCCTAAGAGCATCAATTTTCGTGCGAATGTGCCGAGGACAGAATCATCGGTGAGACGAGCGTCGACCTCATCAGATCACTTTATCATTATCAGGTAGAAATAGCTCGGATAGGCTCGGTGCCGAATTGCTGTCATCAGAAAATTCTTTTTAGAGATTAATCCGTGCTTTCGGTAATTGCGTATTAGAGTACGACAGCCGGCCGACATACCTTGTTCGAGCTCAAGTAAAATTAAATGTCCTCTCTTCCGGGTATGTGCCGACAGTCAACTTAATTCTGTCTTATTATGATTATTGTTGCCTTGTGAAAGTCTTTGTTAATTAAACTTTCGATACGACGAACTCACACACAAAGGTGATTGCGATATTTGATAGCCGGCAATTTTGTTGCGGCATCGACTCACATATTTCCGAGACTCGAATCGTTGATACTTTATTATCTTTTGTATTTATTCGCATTTTGTTCGATCGTTTATATTATGTAATTATGTAGTCGTTCAATTCATTAACGCAGTAGATCCGTACTTATGATCGACTCACATCAATAATCGATTCTATTAATCGTGCGTTCGGTGAATTGACCTACTAAAATAATTTGATATTTTCGTTCACAACAGACGGATCTCATTAATAGAGTCAACACCGCGGTTCATTATTAAAAATTCAATCGGAATTCGTGGCTGCCAAAACTCTAACAAATCTCGTTTAGCGCGGAATTCCGGGACTTTTCTTTTAGTTTTCTTCTTGCCGCGTGACACGTGATACCGTGGTGATCGTGCTCGAATACCGTCGCTGCCGGTTAAAATTGCAATAATCGATTGTATAAAATCTTTCTACATCAACGCGAATCTGTCTCATACTGAATATTATGCATACGTTAAATATATTACTTCTTGTTATAATATTATATAATATTGTTTTATTTACAGCCACCTTGTATTCTCGATTCTTCCTTGTTAATTAAAGAAACGGACCACACTTCTGTCAATTTCGAGACGGGGCTAGCCGAGCGTCGCGAGAGCTTTGTATTTTTTTGCGTGGTACTATCGATACCGAAAATTCTTATTAGAGCGGTGCAGATTACCATCTGGCGCCCATACATAATTTTGAGAGAAACATTTTTCTTCTTATAAGAGAATTGCGCCGAAGATATGCCGTGAGTCAATATCACCGATCATACATTATTATTAGCCTTTATAAAATTAACGGTCACAAAATATATATATATATATATATATATATATATTGACACCAGCGTCTCAAAGTCGATCCTTTTCGCAAGTAATCGCAAACATTAACATTCGAATATAGACTAGAATATTCTAGAATCAGAAACAGTTACACTTGTCAATATAATTTAACTCAAAATTAATAAAAGAAAAAGATTTAGGACCGTAGCGTATGGTAGTAAAAAATAATAATTCAAAAAAGCAATCTAAAGATAAAAAATTTATATATTAATAAGTTAGTTTAATAAGTAAAATAACTGTCAGAGAAAAGATTCAAATAACAAATTAAATATAGACAAACGTACGTTTCAATCCTATACGTATTCTTTTCAATATTCTAACAGTTTCGAAACAAAATAACATCACACAAACAATTACAATAAAAGCAGAGATATTATTTTGCAATATTATTTTGGCAATGTTGCAACAACATTTTAACATAGCGAAAATGTATAACATGTGTTTCTTTACTTGCTGCTATGTGACACCAAACTTAACTAACTCGTATTCGAATTTTCATCTAAAGTGGATATAAAGCCTACAAAGGACTAATGTAGAAATTATATTTCTTGTCTTGTGTCAATTAAATTTTTAATAAACTGACGTGATTTATTTAATATTCTGAATCCTAATAAGTGATCTAGATTATTAAACAAATAATTTGTTTAATAATCTGGATTCCTCTTTGGGATTCAGAATCTTAAACAGATTTTTCTTCATTGAATGGGTAAATAGGAAATAATTCATTTATTGCAGGTATTAAAATATTCTGGTATTGAGTGTATGTAAAATAATTGTATGTATTACTGAGATAAATATTTAATAAGACATTTGATAAAAAACTAATAGATGTATTTTTTCAAAAGTGGGAAATGTTTTTTTCCTATCTTTCTTAAACATTTCTTTATATTTTCAAAGTTTATTTATTCAATTTAAAACGGTCTGCATTTATAGCAAAACGCGTTTTAACATTGCAAATACGTTGCACCGTAATATTATTACAATTTTACATTGTAATATATCTGAGGGCAGACATTTCAACGTTGCTGCAAGCTTGCAGTAATGTTGCAGAAATATTTCGCAACTTCTATGCAATATTACAATGTTTCAATGTTAGGTCTATGCAACGTTTTTCGGTGCTGGGAATTATACTAATAAATACTACATAATATTATACATATATATAAAATATACATAAGCATGTATAAATAAATATTTTATTTTAATTTAAAGTTAAAAAATATAGAGTAATGACAGATAGACATTTAATTGGAAATTTAAATGTGTAAGAGAAAGCAGAAACGAAAATATATTGTAAATTACGAATCAAGGAAAACATTTTGAATCTCTACTTTTTCAAGAATCGTCTCATTTATAGGCTATTAAGAAAACAAAAACAACAGCGTTACATCCTCAATCTGATGATCAAATAGAAAGACAATAACGGACAATTTTAAATTACTTGACTAAATTTATTTCTTTTAATCAAAAGGATGGCGATTGTTGGGTGCCGATGTTTTTATTGATTTATCGTTTTTCTGAACATGAGACTACTAAAGTTATCTCTTCGGAGATATTTTGGTCGGAATTTACGATTACCTTTGGACTTGCTGAGAATTTAACTATATACTGAGAATTATATCTTAAATTTAAGGAAAGAACTGGATATGATTCATTAATCTACGCTGATCTCATCAATCTTAAAAGCGGAAAAAGTTAAATTTTTATATGATCGAAAAGCCAGAGATGCAAATTTTTCTATAGAAGAAAGAGTGTAGTTTTTTAATCGTGAGAAAGGTAAAGCTCTGGAATTGCAATCTCATTGGGAAGGATCTTACGAAGTGGTTAAAAGGTTGAATGATGTAGTTTATTGTATTAGAAAAACGCATAGACATAAAAAGAAGTTCATTCAGATAGATTGCTACATTTCATGACAGAATACTGTTCAACTACAAAACCCTATCTAGATTGATTTTATTAGGGAGGAACTTGTTTATCTCTTTATATCTTAACTTGATTATCACATTGTTATTTCATAGAACGAAAAATGAAAAGAATGGAGCATCGAGCGATGCATAAAAAATTTGATATGGCGAGAGATAAAGTTCTCCGAGAAGGAGAATGAAGAGGAAGTTTTCCGAGAAGGAGAACGTAGAAGAAGTTTTCCGAGAGGAAGAACATTTTAAATTTGAGAACGTAGCGACATCCGCTAACCTGTAACGAGAGGCGCTTGTTTGACCACGTTAATATTGACCACGATAATATTGATCATGTTGATATTGACCACGGACCCGAATAATCAAGATCCTGATTGGCCACGATGATATTAACCACGTTAATATTGATCACATTAATATTGATCAGGTTGCAATTGACCGCCGTCCCGATTGATCACAATTCTGATTGACCACAGTTCCGACGGACCACAATGATATTCAACGGTCAATATTAACGTGGTCAATATCATCCTGGTCAATATTAACGTGGTCAAACAGGCGCCACTTCTTATGGGACTACTCAAATAGGATGTTACCACCTGTAACTGTAGTTCAGAGGTAGAACAAGAGGCCACTCAGATTGTTCCCAAGAGAAATTTTTCTCCTGGTAGCGTCTAGTAGCAGGACAAATCACGAAGATTGTCTCCTCTACAGTTTTTGGAATCGTGATTTTTCCGTGGAGCTTAGGCGAAGGAGGATTTTTGGGGAAATCCTTTTTAGGATAATAGATCCATGATGGTTTTTTTCCCCCTTGTCCGAAGACTAAGAAATTGCGAAGTCTCAATAAATTCAAGTGTCGAAACTTTGGAACAGGGAGAGTAATGTTGCATCCTCGTTATCACCCGGTATTACGCTCGATGTCATCTGACTCAAGTCGATCAATGATATCGATCGGTCGTTTAAACAGAAAAACGTGTAGTCGCGGTGAAGATTTGAAAAATAATAGTAGATTATTATAGATTGAAATTTGAATTTGAACTGACCGTACACGTTTATTGATATATTGTGTTATTCTTGTATATTGTTATTGTGTTGTATACAAAGTTGTATTTAAGAAAGTGTCTGTTCATTGCGTGTACAAGAGTATAAGTGAATTGTGAGTGGGAAGAAGAGATTGCAACGCGAAAACGTAAGAATATACAGTCAAACCTGGTTAAGTAAGACCTGGATAAGAAGGAAACCTCTATTACGAAGAATATTTCTGAGATCCCA
Organism: Camponotus fellah; assembly: GCA_030586385.1. Taxonomy (NCBI): domain Eukaryota; kingdom Metazoa; phylum Arthropoda; class Insecta; order Hymenoptera; family Formicidae; genus Camponotus; species Camponotus fellah. Next base: position 103,721 of record JAPIVC010000322.1, on the reverse strand, counting down.
ATATTTTGGCATCAAAAAACCTCTGTAAATAGGAATGCCCGATCTCTTTAACTGAAAATAATATTTAGCAATTCATAGCAATTACTTTTATAATTGAGACGACCCTATAGAAAACCTTTGTAACTAAGATTATTATTGTTTTTACATAGCAACGTATATGGCATTATCGAAACTGACAGATATTTTTTAAATAAAGTTTTTTTACAATGCATTACATTGTACATTTTTTCACATGTGTAATGTGACAGTGCTTACATAATAAAGTTTATTTGAATACTTAATTTATATACGTATTTTTATTTGATAATTATTTCTATAAGTAAGACATACGCGTCTTGAACCTGGATAATTGAGAAATTGAGTAAGTGAGATATATCTTTAAGTGGAATCAAATGAGCTGTCTCTTGCGATCTCACTTAACCAGATTTGACTGTACATACAGGGTGGGCCATTTTACGGGACCTACCCAAATTTCTCCGTTGGTAAGGCAGATACAGAAAAATGTTTTAGACAAAAGTTGTATAGTTTCGAGGGGGACATAAGATGGTACCATTGTTTTGACCTTGAAGAGTAATTTGAAGGTCACGCGAAGGTCACTTCAATTTTTTTAAATGGAACACCCTATATGTTTTTATATATTCTTGTAGCTCATCTCGAGATCTTTCCAAAACACTATAATAAAGTATTTCTTCATTGAATACTTTTCGAGTTATGAGGCTTGAAATAATTTCTTAATTTTACATAAACCATAAAATATCTAGTAAAATATTCATTTTTCGATTATCTTACCTTAATACTTTTATGTACAAAATAATGAGAGGAATCAATTGGTGTAAAGAAAACATACAGTTGTTTTTAAGAAAAAATATGGAATTTGCAATTAACAATTCCATATTTTTCTTAAAACTAACTGTATGTTTTCTTTACACCAATTGATTCCTCTCATATTTTGTACATAAAAAATTAAGGCAAGATATCGAAAAATGAATATTTTACTAGATATTTTATGGTTTATGTAAAATTAAGAATTATTTCAAGCTCATGCGAAAGTTTCACGAAGAAATACTTTATTATAGTGTTTTGAAAAGATCTCGAGATGAGCTACAAGAATATATAAAAACATATAGGGTGTTCCATTTAAAAAATTGAAGTGACCTTCGCGTGACCTTCAAATTACTCTTCAAGGTCAAAACAATGGTACCATCTTATGTCCCCCTCGAAACTATACAACTTTTGTCTAAAACATTTTTCTGTATCTGCCTTACCAACGGAGAAATTTGGGTGGGTCCCAAAATGGCCTATTATATATATATATATATATATATATATATACAGGGTGTTAGAAAAGTCTGGGAACGGTCAATTATCTCCGAAAATAGTGATCCTGTGGAAAAATGTTTCAGACAAAAGTTGTAGGGTTTTAAGTGACGTAAACATTAATGTTATTATGACCTTGGAAAGTGTTGTTAAAGTCACGTCAAGATCTTCAATTTCTTAAATAGAAACCCCTATTTTTTATTACATATTCTTGTAGCTTATCTCGAAAGCTTTCCGAAACACTATAATTAAGTTGATTTTCATTAAGTACTTTCCGAATTATGAGGCTTGAAATCATTTCTTAATTTTACATAAACCGTAAAATATCTTGTAAAATATTCTTTTTATTATCTTATCTTAATACTTTTATGTACAAAATAATGAGAGGAATCAATTGGTGTAAATAAAACACATAATTATTTTTAAGAAAAAATATGTAATTTGCAATTAACAATCCCACAGGATCACTATTTTCGGAGATAATTGATCGTTCCCAGACTTTTCTAACACCCTGTATATATATATATATATATATATATACACATACATATATACATACATACACAGGGTGTTTCCGGATACTTGCGACAAACTTAAAGGGGTGATAAATCTGGATAAATGGAATTTTTGTTAAGTAAAAGTGATGTCCAGCGATGCTTTCTTAAGGCGTTAGGTTGCGATGAACATTTATGGTTGCGTATTTTTTGCCTCCGATACAATGTCGTGTGTTGTAGGTCACTCATTGTTTACAAGTCTCTAGTCGCGTTTATTAATCATATTAGTCTATTAGTCATCATGAACAACACGTACAGAGAGTTTGTAGAAGTGCATATGATATATAATGAAGCTCGCGGCAACGGACGAAAAGCAAGTCGCATCAATTTATCAAAAATGATTTCCGTACAGACAGCAACCGTATCATTTTATTTGCCAGAATATATCGCCGTTTATGCGAAAGTAATACATTGGAAAAAAATTACCGGCAGACAGAACGTAAAAACAGCAAAGAAACTGTTTTGGCAATAGTCGAAGAAAATCCTTCAACAAGCGCTCGCGCCATTGCTCACGAACTGGAAGCTAGTCTCATTCAATTGTTTGGAAAATGTTACAAGTATTAGTGAGCACAATTTGCATCCTTATCATCCACAAAAAATCTGGCTAATTTCAGCTGACTTCGAACCTCGTCGACAATTCGTTCAATTTTACAACAAATCATTGCCATTCACTGATGAAACTTGTTTCACATGCGATGGATCGTTTAACAGCCGTATTTAATAGTTCACATCTGGGATGAAGAAAATCCACATCCAATTTATTTCGCATTATCAATAAAAGTTTTTCCGTGAACATTTGGGCGGGTATCGTTCACGATCATTTGATTGACCCATACAATGTGCAAATTTGAATGGAGAATCGTAACTTGCCTTTTTTCAAAATTCTTCCCGACAACATTCTTCCCGAGTTGCTAGAAAATACTGCTCAATATCAAACGAGAAATGTGGTTCCAACACGACGGTGCACCTCAGTCTCTAAGTGTGCTAATATCTTCGACGACAGGTGGATAGGAAAAGGCGGGTCAGCGCGTTCGCCGGATTTGATGTGTTTTTTTCTTATGGGAGATAAATATCAAAAGTTTAGTATATATCCTTGTTTATATATATATATATATATATATATATATATACATACATAGGATGTCCCAGATTTAATGAATCAGCCGTTAATAGCAGATTTCTAAGATCATTTGGAGACGAAAATTATCGAAAATACCAAAATGTTCAGGAAGACTTCATAAAAATGTTCAAACTACTGACTTTGTCGCATTGAAGACACAATTGCGCTCACTGAAGAATTCTATTTTTTATTTTATATTGATCCTTCTATTGATATTGATATTATTGCGTTGTACGAATGATGAGTATATAGGCGCGCGACGAAGGCTCCTGCCCTCCCCAATCATCGCTTCGCCGTGCGCCGCTTCTAACCACGCGCATGTTGTTCGGTCTTCTTTAATAAATTTTTGATTAATTATTGCAAATATCGCAAAACAGTAGAGGATCTTCCTTCTTAATTTGAGTAAATCTACCTTCATACTTCGGATGTGCGAAAAGTTTTCGGCCATTATGTGTGTGTGTGTGTGTGTGTGTGTGTGTGTGTGTGTATTGTGACCGTTAATTTTATTAAAGGCTGATAACAATGTATGACCGGTGATATTGGTCCACGGCACACCTTCGGCGCGATCCTCTTATACGCAGAAAAATGTTTCTCCCAAAATTATATATGGGCGCCAGGTGCGGTAATCCGCACCGCTCTAATAAGAATTTTTGGTATTGATACCTACACAAAAAAAATACAAAGCTCTCAAAAAGATCGCGATGGCTAGCCCCGTCTCGAAATTGGCACAGAGGGCGGTCCGTTTTATTAATTAACAAGGAAGGATCGAGAAGGTTGCTATAATTAAAACTGAATATTATAGCAACAGGAAGTAATATATTTAACATATAGATAATATTCAGTTGGATAATATTCACGTTGATGCAGAAAGATGTTATACAATCGATTATTGCAATTTTAACCGGCAGTGACGGGCCGATTCGAGATTCGAGCGCGATCACCGTGGTATCACGTGTCACGCGGCAGGAAAGAAAGCGTAAAAGAAAAGTCCCGGAATTCCACGTTAAACGAGACTTGTTAAAGTTTCAGCAGTCACGAATTCTAAATGAATTTGTAATAACGAACACCGCGATGTTGGCTCTATTGATAAGATCCGTCTGTTGTGAACGAAAATATCAAATTATAATAATAATTATAATAGATCAATTCACCGAATGCACGATTAACAGAATCGATTATTGATGTGAGTCGATTATATAAGTACGGATCTACTACGTTAATGAAAGAATTGAACGATTACATAATTACATAACATAAACGATCAAACAAAATACAAACAATTACAAAAAATAATAAAGTATCAACGATTCAAATCTCGGAAATATGCGGGTCGACGCCGCAATGCAACTGCCGGCTATCGAATATCGCAATCGCCTTTGTGTGTGAGTTCGTCGTATCGAAAGCTTAATTAACAAAGATTTTCACAAAGCAACAATAATCATAATAAAAAAAGACGCTGCTTAACCGGGGGAGAGGGCACTTAATTTTACTTTAGCTCGAACAAAGTATGTTAGTCGGCCGTCGTACTCTACTACGCAATTACTGAAAGCACGAATTAATCTCTAACAAAGAATTTTATGATGAGCAATTCGACATCGACCCTGTTCGAATTATTTCTATCTGATTCGTAAACGATGAAACGGCCTGATGGGATCGATGCTCGTCTCACTGCATGACTCCTCAGCGCTCTCGGCATCCGCACAAAAATCGATGCTCTTGGGCCGTCGCCAGTCCGCCGAACAATGAGCGGAAGGCCGGATCATGCCGGTAAGTTAATGCGTAACTAGGCTACTTGTGGCTAGTTTGCTTCCGCAACTCTCAGGATCGTCGTGAGTCTTAATTAATCCTGCGGCCTTCAGGGCCATATCTGCGCCTGTCGCAACCCTTGTCTTTTCTCAGATTTTTCTTGATTCTCCAGTAAAGCCCGGTATGAGAAGTTTTTCCGATAACCGCTCGCAATAACTTTTAGAGTTCTTCGATAGCGCTTATTCCGACCGAAGTGGCTTAGTTTCGGGATTCCGGTGTTCAATCTTATTTATTGATCGACCATTCTCGCGATTGTTCCTCGTACCTGCTGATCATATGGAGATTTACAGGGGCGGCAGCGATAGTCTTAGATTGATGTTACGATTTATAAAAGCAAAGAGGGATACTTAGCTCGGCATTCTCCTTCTAGTTAGCACCTCCTCTCGCTCCGTATCCTTTTGGCCTGATCTTTTGCGCTGGGTCGAGTCACCGGATGAGATTCCGCTAGTGTCTTCCATCACGTTCGCGCTTAATTCTAATCTTATAAACACAAATAAATAAATCTACGTAAGGGAGGCGAGTTTATCCGCTCTCTCTTCCTAAATCAGGGGAGAACGAGGGCCCAAAATTACTCCCGATCAGATCTCGCGATCTTTGTGACGGGCCGCCAGGCGTCACGTCACAATATATATATATATATATATATATATATATATATATGGATGTAAAATGAACGGATTAAAATGGCTCACCCTGTGTATATATATATTGTTATATATACCATATATATATATATATATATGGTATATATAACAATATATATATATATATATATACACAGGGTGAGCCATATATATATATATATATATATACATATATATATATATAGAGTGAGCCATTTTAATCTATCCATGAGAATATTTCTTCAGTGAGGGGCGATAGCGGAGAATGCCTCAAAAATTGTATAGCTTGAAGGGGGTCATAAGATGGTTTCATTGGTTTGACCTTGAAAAGTCGTTCGAAGGTTACGTGAAGATAATCTTCAATTTTTGAAGCGAAACTCCCTATTTTTTATTACTTATTCTTGTAGCATATCTCAAGAACTTTCCAGAGCACTATAATAAAGTAATTCTTCATTAAGTACTTTTCAAGTTATGAGTCTTGAAATCATTTCTTAATTTTATATAAACCGTAAAATATCTTCTAAAATATTTATTTTTCGATTATCTTACCTTAATACTTTTATGTACAAAATAATGAGAGGAATCAATTAATGTAAAAAAAACACATAATTGTTTCGAAGAAAAAATGTACTTGTTAATTGTATATTGCGAATTGCAAATATAAACACAAATAAATAAATCTACGCAAGGAAGGCGAGTTTACCCCCGCCTCCAACATTCGCTCTTTCTCCCTAAATCAGCAACTCTCCATGAGTTGTTAGTAAGATGGAAAAATCATAATTACATTTTCGATATTATTTATAGATGTTTGAATTGCATCAATGGGCACTTACCGAGAGTCTATGGATTACCAAAAATTCATAAGACGAATTGTTCATTTAAGGTCATTGTCTCTTCAACACTTCCTTATTCTCATTGGCTGCTTTTTTACATAACATCATTTATGACGCTCCCAAATAACGCATAATCATGTTAACAATAGCTTTGAATTGGTCAAGAAACTATCAGATATACATCTGATGACCACTTTAGATTACTATCATTGGATGTTGTTTCTCTCTTTACTAACATTCCACTAAATATAGCATCTCAGAAAGATAATGTTTCATAAAAAAAAAATGCAGCATTTCCCGTGACGAATTCTTGAGTGTAGTTCGGTTTATATTAAATTTTACTTTCTTCACCTTTTATGAAAATATATATCAACAAACATTTGGAGCTCTCATGGGCTTTCCCCTATCTCCCATCATTGCCGATATCACTCTGCAAGATTTTGAAAATAAAGCAATTAGATATATTCTCTTCAATCTATTTTATTATAGATATTTGGATGATGATAGCTTTAGCGCCTCTTTCTAGATTCGACAGAGTCAGAGATGGATATCTTCAATGCTTTTCATCCAAGGCTTCATGGTGGAAGAAAGAGTTGAAAATAAATTTAACTTTCTTGATGTTATGATAATCGTGACCAATAATTCAATCTAATTCGATTGGTATCACAAACTTATTTTTTTTGAGAGATACTTGGGCAAAATTATAAGTCAAATCATACACTATGTCATAAGAGGGAAATAATCATGAGATTGGTAGAATGTCTTTTATATCGCATCTTATTTCCACCAAAAGAACTTTGAACTGATAATCGGCATTCTCTTGGACAATAGTTATTCTTTGTCTCACATTTTCCATAATAAGAGAGCGCTATAAAGTTGATATTGATTCGTAATTGAGCGGGTCTGGAGCATAGCAAGGATTACTCTGTAAGAAAACCTTTCACCTATTTCATAATTCCATACATTCCAATCTTTTCAGAACAATTTAAGCAAGTTATTCGTAATGGTGATACGGAAGTATCTTATGGCAGCTTAAATAACCTTTGTAATTTTATCAGAGTCCATAAGGATGTAATGCCACAGGATTCGTGCAATAATGTGGTACATAAAGTCTTGTGCAAGGATTGCAATGCGTCATATGTCGGTCAGACTAGCAGATAATTAGAAAAATGAATTTCTAAACACCGAAATCATATCCGAAGTAATACATCACAACTTTCGATCTTAACTAATCATACTCGAATTTAATCATATATATTAATTTATTATACATTAATTGAGAAGAACCGAGATTTTGGATAGCCCGTTCTCGTTGGGCAAAAGATTCATTGCTGAAATGCTGTTTATCAAGCGAATAAATAGCTTGAACTTGCAAAATGATATGAAGGATTCTCATTATGTATTTGTGACGATAATAAGTAAGTTATTAACAGTGTGAAGTGTTGGTTCGTATATTTGTATGCAATCGTTGGATGTGCTGGCGGCCGGTGGAATGGGGAGGGAGGATGAGTGCGCGCGAACGCGGGTCAGGTATATACAGGGTGGGCCAGATAAAGTGTTACAGTTTAATATCTTTGAAACGGCTAGATGGATCTTAATGTTCTTGAATTCGATTTTCTCGATTTGATGTGCTTTTTCACGTGGACTTATTTTCATTTTCCGCAATCGGCCCTTCGTGGGATGGGGGGCACCAAGCTCCGTTTTTTTAAATGGCATCTTCCCAAAAAATTAATATTAATGGATTCTATGTTGAAAAAGAAGTAACTTTTATAAACATGTATAAACACATTGTATAAACACTGTTTCACATAAGTGTGAAGTTCGGCGCTCCGAAAAATTTTAAATAATTGTAGCTCGGAAATTAATGATTGTAAAAAAAATTTTTTCGAATAAAAGTTACTTCTTTTTCAACATAGAATCCATTAATATTAATTTTTTGGGAAGGTGCCATTTAAAAAAACGGAGCTTGGTGCCCCCCCCCACGAAGGGCCGATTGCGGAAAATGAAAATAAGTCCACGTGAGAAAGCACATCAAATCGAGAAAATCGAATTTAAGAACATTAAGATCCATCTAGCCGTTTCAAAGATATTAAACTATAACACTTTATCTGGCCCACCCTGTATATGTAGGTTCCGTTTGCGTCTCTATCCCCTCTACTGCATTGTCGGCTGCGGGTGTATCCATTTTGACATCATTGTACTTAGTGGCATTTTGTACACAAATGGAAAAAGAAAAAGCGTGGAATTTGGTAAGAGTCATGTTTCCAATTTTAAATATAAAAAATTCACATATAATATCGGCAATTAATTTTTTACTTGATCTGTTAGATTTCTTTCTCAAGTTTGATCTGCTGCGATTCTACACAGCAAATTTTAATACATTTGATGAACTTTTGGAAGCAGGCTTGCTAGATCTCCATGCGATGCAGTCCTCACATGTCGAGGAAGAGATAAACTTTTCTTCATTTTCAATGCAATAGTTTGATTTTATATTATTAATCGCGCTGAAGAAGGATCAAAGAAGAAACATTCATTATTTATGTAGCATTTAGATTTGAAATAAACAACAATCAATAAGAAGGAAGTATTGTTTTTTCTCCTGCACTCCAACTACCGCGTTGTGGCTCTTATGTCAATTTTAATTTAATTTTTGTATATATATATATATATATATACATATATACATATATACATATATGTATATACATATATATACATATATACATATATATATGTATATATATATATATATATATATATATATATACAGTGTCCGTCGATTTTGGACCTTATCGAAATAAATAAATAAGATTGACTCAAATTAAGAAGGAATGACCTGTATTGTTTTGGGATTGTCGCAATAATTAAGGGAAAATTAAATAAAGAAGATCGGCCAATCTGCGTGAGTAGAAGCGCGCGGCGATGAGAGTTGTCCCACTGTAATCCGATATTAGTCACGCGGCGAAGCAGTGGATGGATCGCTCTCCGAGACATGATGGTAGTTTGCGATATATCGCAATACCGCGCCGAAAAATGATCTGTCCTTTTAGTGGTGAGAAAATAATGCGCTATCATTTCCACACCACCTTGCGTTAGATAGCATGGTGCGCTCTTTTTATAGTGGTTTCCCCCATAGGCCTATTCCACTCTCAATTTAAAAATTATTCAAAATGCCATTACTATACGTTGAATGTATCTATAAAATATACGCTAAATGTAAATGTAAAAAATTGATAGTGACAGTACCTTTACAAAAGCTGATCCATGATTGAAAATCCCTCGATAATATGTATTGCACATGTTGATAATGATATGATGATAAAATGCTTCAAGAATCTTTTCCTCATCTCGTACATGAAGGCGCACTGATGGATTGGTTATCTCGATATTATGCAAGACACTCAGATTCACATAATTATTGCACAACACGTAGAATTGAACGGCCACTTGGTTTTCGTGTACGCTCGGAAAATGATTCCATGTAAATTGCGGCTACACGATAAGTATTTTCTCCCGCTAGTCCGTATGCCACAATCATATCCATATATTTCTGCAGAGTACTTCATATTTCATTTTCATTGTTAATTTACTACGTAACCAAGATTTTTATTAAAACGCCTTATTAAAACAATCATAGTGCGCAGGCGTCGAACTCACACGTACGCTTACACTCGCATGTCCGCTCAGCTGTCAGCTGTAGTTGCTGGAGTACGCAGTTTGGTAACAGCGTGCGAGAGCTAAGACATTTTAATAAAAATCTTGTGCTTGCGTAGTAAATTAACAGTGAAAATAAAGTATACTCTGCAGGAATATACGAATATGATTGTGGCATACGGACTAGTGGGAGAAAATACTTATCGTGTGGCCGCAATTTACATGGAATCATTTTCCGGGCGTACACGAAAACCAAGTGGCCGTACAATTTTACGTGTTGTGCAATAATTATGTGAAACTAGGTGTCGTGCATAATATAACCGATCCAGCAGTGCTCCTTTGTGTATGAGATGAAGAAAGGATTCTTGAAGCATTTTATCATCGTATCATTATCAATGTGTGCAATACATATTATCGAGGGATTATCAATCACTGATCAATTTTTGTAAAGGTACTGTCACCATCAATTTTTTACATTTACGATAAATGCAGCGTATAGTAATGGCATTTTGAATAATTTTCAAATTGAGAGTGGAGCCTATGGGGGAAACCACTATAAAAAAGCGGACCATACTATCTACCGCAAGATGGTGTAGAAATGATAGCGCATCATTTTCTCACCACTAAAAGAACAGGTCATTTTTCGACGCGGTATTGCAATATATCGCAAACCACCATCATGTCTCGGAGAGCGACCCACCCACCGCTTCGCCGCGCGACTAGTATCGGATTACATTGGGACGACTCTCGTCGCCGCGCGCTTCTACTCACGCAGATTGGCTTATCTTCTTTATTTAATTTTTCCTTAATTATTGCGACAATCTCAAAACAATACAGGTCCTTCTTAATTTGAGTCAATTTATTTATTTATTTCGTTAAAGTCGAAAATCGAGGGACATCCTATATATATACAGGGTGATTCAAAATAACCCCTGTGTCCCTGAAATGACATATTAGTGAGACAATTCTAAGACGATTTTTCCTTTTGCAAAATTTCGTCCGAAGCTTAGTTTTCGAATTATTAAAGAAAGTAGTTGACGCATGACGGGTCGGGTACAAGAGGCAGGCAGGGGCGGCGCGATTCACCGTCAGCCGCGGGCGCTTACGCGGAGCGCCTGCTGCGATCAGCTGATCGCTGCACATGCATGGACACATATGCGAACACATACATTCTCTGTCTGTCTGTCTGTCTCTCTCTCTCTCTCTCTCTCTCTCTCTCTCTCTTTCATTCGCTCACTCACCTGTAATTTTTTTTCTCGAGAGAGGGGAAAATGCATTTTATGCATACTCACCGGTCGATCCTGTGAGTTATGTGGGACTCGAATACCAAGTCGAATTACCAACTCGGTACTCCCTACCCACTAAAAATCCCTCTCTTTTTATGAATTTTCTTTGACATACTGTCCTCGGTTTCCGAGATCTGTTTTCACATAACGTCAAAAAATAGTTATTATTACCTTGTTCGATGACTTTTGATGTATTACTGTAATTGCTTGAAGGAGAAATGAATTTTCCGATAGATCATACGTTTCTCAAATTTAACGTAGATATCACGTTGCACAAGGCAGAAATCCACACTAAATTATTAACTGAAAGTTTTTCTTCTTTTATGAACTGCATTCTTTTATAAACTTTAACGTAATCACATTTATTTACTCACTTTTTAAATAAATATTTTATAAACACTTATTTAATCTAATTAATTTTTAAATAGATATCATACGATGTATGGATATCACATACATTCACAATAATAATAATATTAATATGTTAAATGTTTATTATGTCTACCACGCATTCTTCAATCGAACACATGATCGCGTTCGATAGCCAGTAGTACCTTAACCTACCGCAACCTATCATGACAAAAACTGCTTGCCGTCGCATTGTCGTCGCGTCGTTGCGTCGCAAGTAACATGTCCGCGCGCGTTTCTTTCATCGAGTGATTTTAATCGCCAACAGTTATTATTCGACAGTGATTAGTGATAGAGTCATCAGTAAATTTCTCGTCTCATCGAGTGAGTAAATAAATGTGATTACGTTAAAGTTTATAAAAGAATGCAGTTCATGAAAGAAGAAAAACTTTCAGTTAATAATTTAGTGTGGATTTCTGCCTTGTGCAACGCGATATCTACGTTAAATTTGAGAAACGTACGATCTATCGGAAAATTCATTTCTCCTTCAAGCAATTACAGCAATACATCAAAAGTCATCGAACAAGGTAATAATAACTATTTTTTGACGTTATGTGAAACAGATCTCGGGAAACACAGAGGGACAGTATGTCAAAGAAAATTCATAAAAAGAGAGGGGTTTTTAGTGGGTAGGGAGTACCGAGTTGGTAATTCGACTTGATACTCGAGTCCCACATAATTCACTGGATCGACCGGTGAGTATGCATAAAATGCATTTTCCCCTCTCTCGAGAAAAAAAAAAAATTACAGGCGAGTGAGCGAATAAAAGAGAGAGAGAGAGAGAGAGAGAGAGAGAGAGAGAGAGAGACAGACAGACAGACAGAGAATGTATGTGTTCGCATGTGTGTCTGTGCATGTGCAGCGATCAGCTGATCGCAGCAGGCGCCCCGCGTAAGCGCCCGCGGCTGACGGTGAATCGTGCCGCCCCTGCCTGCCTCTTGTACCCGACCCGTCATGCGTCAACTACTTTCTTTAATAATTCGAAAACTAAGCTTCGGACGAAATTTTGCAAAAGGAAAAATCGTCTTAAAATTGTCTCACTAATATGTCATTTCAGGGACACAGGGGTTATTTTGAATCACCCTGTATATATATATATATAATACTATAATATTATATATATATATATACATGTATATATATATATATATATATATGTATATAGTATTATATTATACAGGGTGAGCCATTTTAATTAACGCACGCAATTATTTCGGAAACAAAGCATTTTAGAGAAACATGTTTCAGACAAAAGTTTTATGATTCCGAGGGGGCCATAAGATGGTATCATTGGTTTGACATTGAAGATTCATTTGAAGGTCACGTGAAGGCCACCTCAATTTTTTTAAACTGCACCCCTTATTTTTTATTACATATTCTTGTAGCTGACCTCGAGAGCTTTCCAAAACACTATAATTAAATGTTTTTCCGTTAAGTACTTTTCGAGTTATAAGGCTTGAAATAATATCTTAATTTTACGTAAATGATAAAATATCTAATAAAATATTCATTTTTCGATTATCTTACCTTAATACCTTTATGTACAAAATAATGGGAGGAATCAATTGGTGTAAAGAAAAAACATAGTTGTTTCGAAAAAGAAATATGTAATTTGCAATTAACAATTCCATATTTTTTTTTAGAAACAACTGTATGTTTTCTTTAATTTAAAGTTTATTATTAGATATATGCTGGCAAAAATTTGGAACTTGCAAAATGTTATAATATCCCTCGACGTTTTGCTTAAACAAATTTCTTTCAAATAATTTTAAAAATCGTTATTAACAAGTAGTGCGATAACTCTTGAATACTCTATGTGTAAATTAAGTAATGTTCTTTTCAATTTAATCAAACACAATTTGATTTTTACAGATGACAGATTTAAACTGATATTGTACATTTATATTACAATGTTCTTAATCAATTTTAATATATACTTACTTTCTTGCTTTTTCCACGAGATTATAAAAAGGAATTTCCCAAACATACATTTTAATTACTTGCAATCCAGTGATTATTTGATTCATTAATTTGAGTCTATCATCTGATCTTTCTGCTGATTTAAGCGTTAAAGGTGTGATTTTTTTCGCCAAAAACGCTGAAATAATATATTATTTTATATTTCTACTGTAACAATATTTGTCCATCAAATTAAAGAAAAAATTAGCGAAAGAAATAATAGAATATAGTTTATAATCGAATCTTATTATAAATATGAATTAATTGTATATTTTTATGAGCAAATATTAAGAGAAATGCGCCATGTATGAAGATGGTTAATTTGTTAAATTAAAAACAAGTTTTTACTAAATGCATTAATAATATAATGAAAATATATATAAACATGTAATAAAAATATATGCAAACATTGTTCTATTACTATCTTGTTATAAAAATATAAAAAATGTGAAATGTTTAAAATAATAAATATAATATAAGAAAAAAATGATACTATTTTGTTCGTTTCTGATAAAATCTAATTTATGTATGCAGAAAGATCGGCAAGAAATCTTAACATTAATTATATGAATTAATTTTATTATATTTTATTATATATTTTATTATTAATTTTATTTTGGATTTATTAAATTTAACATCCAATTTAACCGTTTTGTACCTCTGGTTTTCCCAAAAGAAATATGTTTCATATGGAAACAGTTTTACAGATTTTTGGGGATGCTGATTCCAAATTTACCGTCAAAATTTAAATTTAAAATAGCATGTTCAAGATTGCGACTATCGTTGGCGAAAAGCTTAAATATAATTAAAATATAAGCTTAGATTTTTTTAAATATACATGTATTATATTTTTTTCTTAATACACATACACCCCCACACACACACACACACACACACACACACACACACACACACACACACACACACACACACACACACACACACACACACACACACACACACACACACACACACACACACACACACACACACACACACACACACACACACACACACACACACACACACACACACACACACACACACACACACACACACACACACACACACACACACACACACACACACACACACACACACACACACACACACACACACACACACACACACACACACACACACACACACACACACACACACACACACACACACACACACACACACACACACACACACACACACACACACACACACACACACACACACACACACACACACACACACACACACACACACACACACACACACACACACACACACACACACCCACACACACCACACACACACCACACCCACACACCCACACACACACACACACACACACACACACACACACACCACACCCCCACACACACACACACACACACACCCACACACACACCACACACACACACACACACACACACACACACCACACACCACACACACACACACACACACACACACCACACCCCACACACCACACACACACACACACACACACACACACACACACACACACACACACACACACACACACACACACACACACACACACACCACACACACACACACACCACACACACACACACACACACACACACACACACACACACACACACACACACACACATGTTCGATTCGTAGCGTTGTTATACGCCTTTTTTTGCAAGCCGCGCATCTGCCGCGAGACTTGGATGCTCGTCGCACACGTCATCTTATTTTGATTACACATATCAATTATTGTAATATTTATAAAAATAAAATTGTAATCACATTTAAATAAAACTTTAAGTTTGTAAAACAACACGATACACGAGAAAAGAACGATTAAGAGCCAACGCGGATAGTAGTGCATAAAATTTTATCAAAGATTAATTATTCGCGAGAAACACGAGACACATGCATATATTTTACTTGGTGCATTAATCAAGATATAGATTCTCATTTTCGAGAATTTTATAAAAAGCCCTCTTTACCCCCCTGAAGTGATGTAGAGGAGAAAAATAGCGGAGCGAAGTCGCTGAATCGGGAATCGAACCCGAGTCTTTCGCTTGCCGGGCGACTGCTCTTACCACTGAGCTATTCAGCCCCACACCGATACTTCTCTCGTCTATTTGTAGAAATAATGAGAACGCGATTAGCTCAGCGTAAATTTAACAAATTAAGTAGATAAAGAATTAGGCTCTGTTATATATTAAACAACACGATACACGAGAAAAGAGCGATTAAGAGCCAACGCGGATGGTAGTGCGTAAAATTTTATTAAAGATTAATTATTCGCGAGAAACACGAGACACATGCATATATTATACTTGGTGCATTAATCAAGATATAGATTTTCATTTTCGAGAATTCTATAAAAAGCCCTCTTTACCCCCCTGAATATTTATTTTCCCTGAATATTTTTCTCCTCTACATCACTTCTCGTGTTTCTCGCGAATAATTAATCTTTAATAAAATTTTACGCACTACCATTCGCGTTGGCTCTTAATCGCTCTTTTCTCGTGTATCGTGTTATTTAATACATAACAGAGCCTAATTCTTTATCTACTTAATTTTTTAAGTTTATAATTAGTGCATAAATTTTATAATTTTTCGATTAATATTCTGTTAATCTTCATTCTCTAAAAGTTTGATTTTTGCAAAGTTCAAATAATTATATTGTATTATATGTAAACATTACATGAATATAATGTAAACTTATAATGTAAACATTACATTTTAAAGTGCACGATTTTTTTTACATATGGTTTGATTATTCTTCTTTAAAACAAGCCATGGTAGAAGTTTATAGGATTATTTGTTTAAAAATTATGATTTTTTTCATAGGTAGGACATATATGTCCCGGATGTACGAAAGGGTTAAGTAAACTTACCTTGAAAAGGAATAAATAATAAAAAAATCGACATTCCTATTATTGCTGCCCATCCAACTTCGGAAAATATAATATATGTAATCCATATGATTTGAATGGGCGCGATCCAAATGTAGTGCAGATCTATTAGGGATGTTTCTAATCTGGTAATATCACTACTTAGAAAATTTATCATCTGAAAAAGTGGAATGTAAATTAAAATTATAATAAATTAAAATGAATAATAAAAGACAGTAAAAAGCCAACGCAGTTGTAGGGCGTGAAAAATCTTTTTCAAGACAATCAGTTTTAAGGATCTTTCCTCTTTCCAAACGTTTCGGACTCAATTCGAACTTTCTTTAAATTCTAATAAAAACAAGAAACAAAAATATCAAATGAAATCGCAACAAAAGCGCAATATTAATAAAAAATGCAAGAGAAGAGAAAGCATAGTCACATGCATGCATGGTCTTTAAGAGCGACGCGACTTCGTCAGAGCTGATCCACCCGAGAAACTCCGATGCAAGTAGCTCTCTCGACGATGCAAAACGCGAAGAGCGGTGCACTAACAAAATAAATATAAATCTAGTCAAGTCTTTATAGGAGAAGTTCATTAACGCTGGTCAAAAATCACTTATTCGGACACGAGAAGACCGGCACAACAGACACGAACACTCAACACGCTAACAGTCGACTAGGCCGAAAATTCAAACGGCAACGATAAAATGATGTCAAGCGATTGAACAATAACAAACTGTAAGCATTGAGGACAAAACCAGTCAAACAGATAACAATTAAATTTTGGGCATGTTTTCAATTATCGACAGACACGAAGTATTTAGTTTTAAAGTGTCGCTTTGGAGATTTAACGCATTCTTTTGGCACTTAATATAAATCATTTCCGATATCAATCTTTTCCCAAAAACGCTTCTTCATCCAAAACCTGAATCTCATCAAAATCAAAAGGATGATCAAGCGCTCTATGTTCGGCAATGACAGACATGAGATTCCTTCTGTGTTCTTGAATCCTCGTTCTTAGCGAGCGTCCCGTTTGTCCCACATAAGAGGCGTCGCAATCAGTGCAATTAATTTTATAAACTATATTGTTGCGCGAATCCTTCTGTAAACTATCCTTACCTACTTTAATAAATTGGCGCAGATTGTTTATCCCAGTGTAAGAAAGCTTGACATTGAGACCTCTGACACAATGTCGAAAACGTTCGGATATGTTCCTCACATACGGAACATTAAAATATGCAATCTTACCTCCCTCTCTGTCAACGTCAACCACGCTCTCACCATCAATCAAACCGTTATCACGTTTGTTATTAAATCTATGAAATAGAATGTTGAGTCGATCGACAATTGTGTGAAAAATAAAAGAGAGCGGTATCCATTGTTTAAAAGAATGTTAACAGCAAATTCAAGATTCTAACAACGTGAATTTTTCCTTTAATCCTCAACCCTCCTCCTCGGCCATATGTATTGACCTCGATCTTTTATCTTTTTCGCCACGGGTTTCTCCTGTCTTAGAATTAAGAGATGATTGGTTCGTCAATTTATCTTCTGTGACCATATCTCGGGAAGTACAACTTCTGCTACAACTGGGAGAGAAATTTTGTTTACCTGTTATCGATAAGGATAAAACGATCGTCGAATTATTAAAAAATGTTGAATATAATATTGACAAGCTGCCCATGGAGGTTCGCACGATAGTGAGAAACAGATCTTTTCCTATTATAAATACTTTTTATAATTCCACTTCACCCGAGTCTCCAGTTGATAAAATCATTATGAATTTCTTAAATGCTGTAAAAAAATTCACAAAAAACAATCCAGATATTCTGTTCACGAGAGCCAACAAAGGTAATATAACAGTCACGTTGGATAAGGACGATTATCTTTCTAATATGTCTGGTTTATTAGCGGATAAAAACACATAGAGTTGTTAATAAGAACCCGATTAATAAGTTGATTAGCAATCTACATGATGTGCTGGCTAGGTGGAGAGCTCGAGATTACATCTCTGTTGCGAGATACAGATCATTAAATTGTACAGACGGCGTTTTACCGAGGGCTTATGGACTGCCAAAAATTCATAAGAAAAATAATCCGTTACGCATAATAGTCTCATCTAAAAACACATCGCTCTATGATCTCGCCAAATTTTTACATGGCATCATTTATAAATCTATTCCGAGACCAGATAGCCAAATTATCAATAGCGCGCAAGTGATCGATAGACTTAATGGTAAACGTATTGATAGCGACATAAAACTGATTTCGTTGGATGTCGTCTCATTATTCACCAACATACCATTGGATATGGCCATTAATAGCTTGTCCAACAGATGGGACTATATTGAAAGTAATTGTCAGATACCTCGCGATGAATTTCTAATGGCAGTTCGCTTCATTTTGAACTCTACTTTTTTTATGTTCAATGATGTTTGTTATCAACAAATTTTTGGCACGCCCATGGGCTCTCCTCTTTCCCCTATTATCGCGGAGATCACGCTTCAAGATTTGGAGTCAAGGGCGATTGCGACTCTTTCCATGGATCTTCCGCTTTATTTTAGATATGTCGACGACATCGTGTTGGCGGCGTCCTTCTCAATGCTTAATACTGTCTTGAACACGTTCAACTCGTTCCACACAAGGTTGCAGTTCACCATGGAGGAAAGTGTCGACAACCGTTTGAATTTTCTTGACGTCACAATTATTTTAGAAAATGGACACATTGAATTTAATTGGTTCCAGAAATCGACTTTCTCAGGAAGATACCTCCACTTTGAGTCGCGACACCCCCTTTGTCAGAAGAAGGGCACGATAATCGATTTGACAGACAAAGTTTTTTGGCTTTCTCATCCAAAATTTCATAAAGAAAATCTTGAATTTGCTGTTAACATTCTTTTAAACAATGGATATCGCTCTCTCTTATTTTTCACACAATTGTCGATCGACTCAACATTCTATTTCATAGATTTAATAACAAACGTAACGATAACGGTTTGATTGATGGTGAGAGCGTGGTTGACGTTGACAGAGAGGGAGGTAAGATTGTATATTTTAATGTTCCGTATGTGAGGAACATATCCGAACGTTTTCGACATTGTCAGAGGTCTCAATGTCAAGCTTTCTTACACTGGGATAAACAATCTGCGCCAATTTATTAAAGTAGGTAAGGATAGTTTACAGAAGGATTCGCGCAACAATATAGTTTATAAAATTAACTGCACTGATTGCGACGCCTCTTATGTGGGACAAACACTCGCTAAGAACGAGGATGAAAGAACACAGAAGGAATCTCACGTTTGTCATTGCCGAACATAGAGCGCTTGATCATGCTTTTGATTTTGATGAGATTGATGTTTTGGATAAGAAAGCGTTTTTGGGCAAAAGATTGATATCGGAAATGATTTATATTAAGCGTCAAAAGAATGCGTTAAATCTCCAAAGCGACACTTTAAAACTAAATACTTCGTGCCTGTCGATAATTGAAAACATGCCCAAAATTTAATTGTTGTCTGTTTGACTGGTTTTGTCCTCAATGTTTACAGTTTGTTATTGTTCAATCGCTTGACATCATTTTATCGTTGCCGTTTGAATTTTCGGCCTAGTCTGACTGTTAGCATGCTGAGTGTTCGTGTCTGTTGTGCCGGTGTTCTCGTGTCCGAGTAAGTGATCTTTGATCAGCGTTAATGAACTTCTCCTATAAAGACTTGACTAGATTTATATTTATTTTGTTAGTGCACCGCTCTTCGCGTTTTGCATCGTCGAAAGAGCTACTTGCATCGGAGTTTCTCGGGTGGATCAGCTCTGACGAAGTCGCGTTGCTCTTAAAGACCATGCATGCATGTGACTATGCTTTCTCTTCTCTTGCGTTTTTTATTAATATTGCAGTTTTGTTGCGATCTCATTTGATATTTTTGTTTCTCGTTTTTATTAGAATTCACTGAAGAAGGCTCGAGTCCGAAACGTTTGGAATAAAGAAGAAAGATCCTTAAAACTGATTGTCTTGAAAAAGATTTTTCATGCCCTGCAACTGCGATGGCTCTTTACTACCTTTTATTATTCATTTTAATTTGTTAATTTCGAGGAGCTTTTAATATTGTTTATTTTATTTTAAAATTATAATTTATCAGATTTACATAATCACTCAAATTTATCATTTTTTTGTATTAAGATTTTGTGTCGTTCTAACTTCCTTTTATACATATATTAATATACTATTCAATATCAACAATGTTTTTAAATTAATTTATTTTTGTACTTAGCTTACTTGTCCAACAGAGGTCTCATTATCTATCACAGAATTGGAGAGTTTCAATATCTTTCGGTACAATAATGCCGTGCATGCTATTTTGATCTTCAATCCTATATGCATAGTATAATGTATAGCATAATGTGTAATAAAAGTATCCAGTATAGATAGTAGAATTATACCGATTGCGTTATAATACACTTTGTTACTCCATTCTCCTTTATCGTTCGTAAAATAGCGCAATAAAGCAGCAAGTAACAACGGTTGATATATTCTAGAACGTAATTAAATTATTAGAGGGATAATGTACAAAAAATATTATTTTATGTACTAGATGTTACTGATTAATCAGTTTTCCTTAACTTAAAGCTAAATTATATAGATTAGAAAATTAGAATTTATCATCTTAATAATTGTAGTATTAATTATAGTATTATAACTTATTGCACATGACAAAGCTGATTTTTTAGTGAAACTCCAAATTGTACCGTTTAATTTTGTTTTAAATAAATTTTAATTAAAATATACAGAGTGAATTTTTTATCTTGAGACGAAAGATCTCTTATCGAAAAATCTCGTAAATTCTAGAAGATATGAAAAAATGTTTCAGACAAAAATTATATGGTTTCAAAGGTACATAGGATGGTGTCATTATACATTATACATTAAATTCAGAGAAATAATCAATTATTTTTCTTAAAAAAATCTTATACAGGATGTTCCATTTTAAAATATCTCTTCAAATAGCCTCTCTTCAAACCTTATAATTATGTTATGAACCATTGTATGAACAACTTTTTTAAATAAAGTTAGAAAGTTCGGAAGGGACCATCATGGGGGTGTTAGATTTTGGATTCTGAGCCCAAATGCAGTCTTAAGATCTTAAGAGAAATTTTTCAAGTGGGAACTCCTATTTCTTATTATAGAATTGTACTTAAACACTGATCAAAATTATTTTATCAGTTGGAACTAAACAATATTCAATCTAGCCATTCAATGGCTATTTTAAACTTCGTACATCATATTTTGTGGAACATATTTTCAATATCTCGGCATCATTAACGTTCTGAGATTAACTCCATTACTAATAAATTTGAACGCCGTGTTAGATTTTTTGGAGAGAGTTTAACAAAAAATGACTAATAATTGTTTCATTTTGAAGCATATAATTTGAATTTATAATAAGTAGGAGTTTTTATTTGAAAAAATTGATTTGAACTTTACTAATCCACATGGATCCTCGTACTCAAAATCTAATGTCTTCCTTTAATATGACCTTCGGAATTCTATAATTGTTTTTAAAAATTTTTTTCAATTTTGTGATTGGATATTTGACTAGAAGTGAATATTTTAAAATAAGACACTATTTGAAGCTTTCATTATTTATCCATAATTTTGATATTAAACTATCATTAAAGTCGTGATTAATTTTATTGTATATGATATTTATGATGTATATTATTTCATAGAAAACAACCTAATAGATAAATTAATATCTATAAGTTACTTAAACTTATAGATATAGAGAAAGTTGTCCTCCCTGAGTAATCGCGCAAAAAATAAGTAGGGGATGACACAGGTTTAGAAGATATAGGAAGTTAAAATTTGACGCTTTTCTTAATTATCATAAACTGATATTAAGAAATCGTGTGTAGATACGAGATTTGTTTACATTGTATTAAGCTATTCGACATCATCCATAGATTATGAATGTATTGTTATAATAGATGAAATTTTTTAGATTTGGTTAGTTACAAAAAGCAGAGTAGATGAATCTAATAGATTTTTTTGACACTGAAAACAAATTTGACTACAAAATTTCTTCAGCACGTCAGGTGTTTGAATAATTTATAGTTGAATAGTCCAAAACTGGCAATTTCGACAAATTTTATGAATTTATTATGGAAGAACTTAATTTTTTGAAATATTTTTGACTGTATGTACGCATGCACATTCACACACACACACACACACACACACACACACACACACACACACACACACACAGATTGTTACACTCATCTCGTATAGACGTGGTCAGCAGTGAGCGGCACGTAATCATTATTTATATTGAACGGTGAATCGCGTCATCCCTACTTACCCTTCGTACTCGATCCCTAATTAGTTAATTTTATTTTCTCTTATAGTTTTAAAACTAAGTTCCGAACAAAATTTTGCAAAAGGAAAAATCGTCTTAGAATTCATTCAAAAATTCAATATTTTAAAGACAAATATTTGTTTAGAATCACTTTGTATATACAGAGTGAGTTTTACTTCATACATTAATTTTTTTTTATCATAGAGGGATTATCGACTGTAATTGTAATAAATTGATTGGTACATAGATGTTATTTAAACCTTATCGAAGGAAATGCTCAAAGTTAATTCCTCATTTTGACTATTGTGAATTTTTTTTTCATCAAAATCGTTTGATGATTGATAATATTATTTGGTATAATATCAATCATCAATAATATTCAAAATTTTTCCTAATCTTCCGTTTTTTCAAAAAAATCGTAAACAAATTTTTAATCTTCTTTTAGCCCTCCCCACTATGACTATTGAACATTTTTTTTTACCAATTGTTTGATTAATAATGTTTGGCATCGTATTCAAAACGTTTAATAATCTCCTATTTTTTTAGAAAATCATAAACAAATTTTTAATTTTTTCAGAAAATTATAAAGGTATCCGATTTCGCTGAAATTTTACATATTTTAGTGCGTCAAATATGAATACGTCAATTAAAATTGTCCCTCCCAATTAGGATAAAACTATATACGATACTAACTATATAGGAAAAAAGTTACGAAACACTAAAGTTGACAGGTATTTAGGATCAGGAAACCTGTCATATCGAAATGTAATGACATGAATATGTTCTGTGATTACGTGCGCATCCGTTTAGTTATTTATCGCTTATAAAGCGCACAAAATTTGAACTTTATAATATACTAAAAATGATAGATACCGAAAAGACTAACGAGGATCTTATGCAAGGGAGAATGTATTATGAATTTCGCATTGAAAGCACAGGATGGTGTGGGTTGAACCTCGCTTTGCGTGTATATATACAAAGTGATTCAAAATAACCCCAGTGTCCTTGAAATGACACATTCTTGAATCAATTCTAAGACGATTTTTCCTTTGGCAAAATTTCGTTCAAAGCTTAATTTTTGAATTATTAAAGGAAGTAATTAACGTAGGATGGGTCGGATACAAGAAGCAGGCAAGTGTGGCACGATTCACCGTCAGACACGGGTGCTTACGCGGGGCGCCTGCTGCGATCAGCTGGTCTATACACATATAGATGGATAGAGAGAGAGAGAGAGAGAGAGAGAGAGAGAGAGAGAGAGAGAGAGAGAGAGAGAGAGAGAGAGTAAGGAGAGGAGGAGGGAGAGAAAGAGATAGAATATATTTATTAAAGCGCTCTATCCCCTCAAGCGCATCAAAATACATACATATTAA
Source organism: Camponotus fellah (assembly GCA_030586385.1). Lineage (NCBI taxonomy): Eukaryota > Metazoa > Arthropoda > Insecta > Hymenoptera > Formicidae > Camponotus > Camponotus fellah. The sequence goes on along the minus strand of JAPIVC010000322.1, from coordinate 79,571 downwards.
TTACATTATATTTTATAATTGAGTGATATTTATATAAACAGACAAACATACGATCAATCATAATATTGTGTTTTTGCCTACTTGAAATCTTATTTAGACAATATGTTACATTTAATTTAACTTGTGAGGTACAAACTGAGTATGTAGTAAATAATTTACTCTATAAGAAAATAGTAGTTAGTACCTATAGTCACATTTAATATTTTGAATTAGATTTGGTATTTGATAGTAATTAACTTGCTCTGTCATAAGAAATAGTAGTTCGTAACCAATAATCACGTTTAAGATTTTGCATTAGATAGTTCATCAAGAAAATCACAAAGAGCGATATTATAAGAAAGACGTATTATAAGAAAATGATGGCCTTGTCTGACACTTCCCGTTACGAGTTAGCAAATAAATGTTTGTATAGCCCATTCCTAAATGCCCTCATTGTTTCTGCTTCACGAATAGGAGGAGGGAGATCATTCCACAGTTTTACTGCACTAACTTTAAAAGAGCGCTTATAGGTCTCCATTCTGCACAAGGGCAATGAGAGGAGGTTACCCAGAGCTCTGGTCGTTCTCGATTCTGAATTGTTCTAAAAGCTAAGCCCGCGTACAAAAGTGCCGGCTGTTGCGTGTGAATGATTCCGAAAAGCTGACACCTCACATAGGAGCTTCTTCTCATATCAGTCTTCAGCCAGCCAAGTTTTTGGAAAAAAGGTGTCACATGCTCATCCCATTTTGCATTATAAATAAATCTAACGCAAGCATTTAATGCTTTTTGTAGCTTTAGATTTTGCTGATCCGCGATGTCTGTGAATGCTGCACAGCAATAGTCCAAATGTGGAAAGACCAGCGATATTATTAATCTGGTTTTCAGTTCTCTCGTCAATATTTCGTCAATTTTAGTTGATATAGTGTAGAGCGTACACTTTTAATTACTCTGTTTACCTTCATTTCCCATGACAATGTTTTTGTGACACGCCCAAATATTTGATATATTCAGAGTATTTCATCCGTCGAGCTGTCTATCTTAATATCCGGTAGTTCAACATTGTTAATTAAATTTATGTACTTAGAAGTTCCAAAAAGTATAGCTTGGGTTTTTTCTGAATTTAATGTTAATCCAATTCTCCCAGTCCAGCGAATTATTGATTTTATGTCTTTATTGACTTCATCTATACTTTTAACTAAGTTTTGCGGTTCACAATGTAAATAGATTTGCAGATTGTCAGCATTCAGATTATACTTGCAAAACTATAAGACCTCCTTAAAACCGAAAATGTATAATAAATAATAGAGTAAACAAGAGTAGGCCCAAGACAGAGCCTTGTGGCACTCCAACCCTGACATTAACTTGTGATGAAGTCTTATTTGAAATCGGATTTTTTACCGCCTGCACTATCAGTCAAATAAGAATAAATCCACCGTAATACTACATCAGAGAAGCCAATCTCCCTAAATCTATCTATAAGTATGCCATGTTGTACACTATCAAACGCTTTAGAGAAATCGAAGAAGATCGACATCGTTATCATACGATGATCCGCAGCATGTCTCATCTCAACATCCTGATGATGCAAGTCTGCGTTGATGCACCTCTCCTATAAGCGAACTGACAAGGATCTAGCAAGTTTCTATCTCTCATATAATCTAGTATTTGATCTGATACCACTCTTTCCAATTTAGAGATCACAGATAGCACGGAAATTGGCCTATAATGCTGTACTGTGCTTGGATGCTTCACTTTTAGAATAGGCCTTATTAATGCTGATTTCCAGCTTTTCGGTACTACTCCGTTCATTAATGAGTAATTAAAGATATGTTCAACTACAAGTAAAATACTCGGCAAAATCATTTTTATTAAGTAAAATTCCATCTGTATTTGATTTAATACGTTTAAAGACCTTAATAATGGTATCACCAGGTATCACATATTTCATGTATAATTTACTATCATCAAACATATCATCTATATAATTACTATAATTTTCCTCTATTGCCTCATTCAGCTGAACCGAAGTATCTGCAAAAAATTCATTTAATTCTTCTTCCGTATGCGTCAGCTTGTATCTTTTGCTTTCATTAGTCCTAAGTGTCTCAGTTTTTTCCACACACACCCGAATCATCCTTTAAATAGAAAATTGATAAGTAATACTCTTTTTTAGTCTCACGTATTATATTCTGCACATAATTTCTCATTTTTTAAATCTTTCATAGTCGTCCGTAGTCCTATATCTTCTCTATCGTTTCCTTAAGTTGTTATGCTCCTTCATGGCTTCTTTTATTTGCATAGTGAGCCATGGCGCAGATAGATTTTTGTAATTTACCACTTGTAAAGGCGCGTGTCCATCGTAGCATTCCAGAATTCTACTATTAAAGATCTCAACCTTTTTTTCTATGTAATTAGTTGCAAAAAGGTCTTTCCAGTCTAATTCATCCATTTCCGTGAGAAAATCCTGTTCTATAAAATTCTTAAAATTTCTACAGGTCACAGTTCTCCTTGTGCAGCGTTTTATTTTGATGTCATATGTTATGTAGATCAAATCATGCGCCGAGAGAAACGCAAGCGCAGTCTGACCAAAATGCAAAAGTTTATTTATATCATCATAATATTGAGGTCAATGGAAGTGCTGGAATCCTTCAAATGATAAGTTGCTTCATATGGAACCAGATACACGCTAGAAGATGCTATGAAATTACTTATATGTGTGGAATCATATATGTCAACCTCCATGTTAATATTAAAATCACCTACAACAACCGCATGTCGATATCCTGATGCTTCAAGAAAAGCATTTAAAAATCCTACAGATGACCATTTCGGCGGTCTATATACCGTAACAAGAAGAAACTTACATGTATTCTTAATTTTGATTTCGGCTATTATAAACTCAGGCTTCTGTTGCATAGCGTCCCCGTTTGACTGCTCAATAATAACAGCATTTAGATAATTTATCAAGTAAAATCCCACTCCGCCGTCTTGATGTCCTATTCTATCCCATCTATACAGAGAGTATCCCTGTAGACTCACCATGTTATCAGTAATCTTAGGCTTGAGCCATGTCTTCGACATACAGATAATAATGTGATATCTCGAATCCATAAAGTACTGACAGAACTCATCGTAATGAGCATACAGCGATTGACAGTTTACATGATAGATAGTCAAATTGTCACAATCTGAGTTATTCATAATTTATATTTTTTATTTTGTCCTTGATTATTTTGCATAGCATAGGACATTTCTTCATATCCATTCCAGGTGTTGCACCGCTTTGCCCTGCTCTATTATTTCGCATACAGTTGTCACACACAGGTGGACGCTCTCTGTTATGACACTCCCTCATTTCGTGTGATTCAGCACAGTGCCCACACACAGGAGTAGACTTACTAGTTCTTCGCAGTGTGTCCAATTGCCATGCACTTGTAGCATCCTTATGTAGTCAGCAAAATTGCATACCGAGTACCTAAGATATATTTTGCTATTTTTAAATATCTCCTTCCTTACTTCCGGTGCGATCTCGAGAACACAGTTCTTATTGTTTTTCCGTCTTTGGTTTATATATGTATATAACCTTGATTTTGCCAATCAATTTTTCGTCTAGATTTTGTGCAATTATCTCCTCCTTAAATCTTCTCTGATGTCATCAAAGCAGGGACTCCATATACAATTAATCTCGGATTTACTTTAACATTTTCGATTACTTTTAAACCTGCCTTCTTTAGGTTAGGATGGGCCTTTATTTTTTCAATATTCGGCGATATAGCTTCAATTTTTATTCCATTGCTTCGAGCATTCCTTTTTATTTTTAATGCACACTCCGAAGGCTTCAGTGCCTTATGTACAGTTTCTTTCGTTGCCTGTGATGTGTTATATTTTTCTTTCCTATCTTCTTCCGACTATCATGAAAGTTGTTAAAGAAGGGATCTGCAACATGTCCTCATGAAACGTGCACCTTTGTCTTCTTTATCGCGTTCGCATACGTTTTCGGAGCAGTTTCAGAGATACTTCCAACAGTACTTAAAGCATCTCTACTCTCCAATATGTTGATGACCTTATTCAGATCATTTTTGATATTATCAAATCCATAATCCATTTGTCCTTCTTCGATTAAACATATTGCCATTGTTGCCACTTCTAAAAATGCCTCCCTGCAAAACTGAAACATTGATTCTTTACCCTTTCCTCTCTGATACTACTTTACTCGACATTATTTTCGAAAATATATCCTGTTTCTCATTTACAGATTTAGTTAGCGAATCTATTTTTGACAAGTGAAGCCTACTATTTCTAGATACACTCCTGTCAGAGACATCCTGATGTCAATACAGATGTTGACGGTTGTTTTGTCATGGTACGCTTAGGCCGATTGCGTTACCAGCTGCATGATATTCATCTCCTATGTCACCTTTCCCTGACATGTTTATCTCGCTCACCCGCTAGTGTCAGATCCTACCTTAGTTCTCTAATATCTGCCAGCAGTTGCAGCAAGATACCAGAACCGCACCAGACCAGAAAACTCCAATACTGCAGGCAAAATCACCTCGCCTATCATCAGCTGCAAAAATAATAGACCTGAGGGGCAGTAAACAGCACCAAATCAGCTCTAAATGCGGAGCACCAACAGACAGATGCGATCATATTCACAGGGATAGAAAGAGAGAGAGAGAGAGCAAGGAGAGAGAGAAAGAGCAAGGAGAGAAAAGCAAGGAGAGAGAGAGAGAGAGAGAGAGAGAGAGAGAGAGCAAGAAGAGAGAGCCAATTCTCTCTCTCCTTGCTCTCTCTCTCTCTCTCTCTCTCTCCTTGCTCTCTGTCTTTCCTTGCTCCCTCTCTCCGTGCTCTCTCTCTTACCCTTGCTCTCTCTCTCTCTCCTTGCTCTCTCTCTCTCCCATTGCTCTCTCTTTCCCCTTGCTCTCTCTTTCTCTCTCTCCTTGCTCTTTCTCTCCTTGTTCTTTCTCTCCTTGCTCTCTCTCCCTCCTTGCTCTCTTTCTCTCCTTGCTCTCTGTATGTGTATGCATGTGTGTTGTTTCTATCCGTTATTTGGACTGATTCTATTTGATAGTCATCTAGTTCTAGACTACTTAACACGCATTTTCCCATGCTTAGCATTATCCAGGATGAACAACGTGGACGTAGCTAGGTTTTCATTCCTTTGAGATGCTTGAGTTACATGAGTTCCCTTGCTATTCACGATTTGGGGTGCTTGATTTACATGAGTCCTTTTGTCTCTTACGATTCGGGGCGTTTGATTTATGCGCGCGCGCACGCGTGTGTATGTGTGTGTGTGTGTGTGTGTGTGTGTATGTGTGTGTGTGTGTGACGGATATCAGGCTTAGAAACGCTAATTTTTAAATTTATTCACTTAATAAATGTTTAAATACACTACCGTTCTGTTGTAAACATAAACGGAGCCGTTTCTGAAAATTTATGACAATAGATAACGAAACTCGCCGAGAAATATTATTGCAGGTTCTTTTTATTCTGTTTCTAATATCCTTTCGAGTAGTCAGTGCTTCTTTGTACATTACATTACATTACATTTTTCAAATAACCCTACAAGTAAAAATCTGGTGAAGCTAAATCTGGAGAACGTGGAGGCCAAATCTGCCTATCCATTTTTCATGGTACATTCACATAAATTAAGCATTCCAAAGGGATAAAAACCATGTTCATCCTGAGTAATCCTAAACACGAGAAAATGCGTGTCAAGTAGTCTGGAATTGGTTGACCATCAAACAGAATCAATTCAAATAACGGATAGAAACAACATGCACGCACGCACGCGCGCGCACACACATACACACACACACACACACACACACACACACACACACACACACACACACAAGAGAGAGAGAGGGAAAGAGAGAGGTTCGGAAGGTTTGGAGTTAGGAAATACCCAGGTAGCAAGATGACGTTAAATGACATCTTAATAAAGTCTTAATTACGTCATAGACGTCTTTAAGTCGTCTTTAAGACGTCTTTAGACGTCATCTTGCTGGATACGCACACTGTATGGGGGTAAAAGATTTTTTACTTTAATTATTAACTTTGGAACATTGTAACTCAATGAAAAATAATCCAATTTCAAAAAATGAAAAACTGTATATTCGTCTCAATGCTAGATACAACATTCACTGGAACAAAAAAATCGATTACCATTTTAAAAAATGGCCGCCATGCAAAAATCTCGAAAGTGGCGCCATCTACAATTAAATTGATATGACCAACTTCTGCTTCTCTCGGAACCATAAAACTATTGTCTGAAACATTTTTCGCAATCTTTTTTACTTTAAGAGATATTCAACTGCATCACTTAAAATGACACACCCCCAGAGTGTATCATTTTAAGTGATACAGCTGAATATCTTTTAACCCATACAGGATGTTCTTCATACGAGGGCCATTTGAAAAGTTTCCGGCCTCATCGACATAAAGTAATTGTAGAAAAAAATTTCTTTCACCAAAAGATGGCCTTAACATAGGTAAACCGTAAAAATTTGAAGTCATTCTGATCATTACTTTGTTTATGGCACTCTTCCAAAGTTGTCAGCTGACATTGTCTGTCAACAATGGAGAAAATTGAGTATCGCGCAGTGATAAAATTTCTTCATTTGAAAGGGAAAAAGGGTCAGGAAATAAAAGATGAGTTAGACTCTGTATACGGTGAAACCTCCCCTTCATTTACAACGGTCAAACATTGGGTGGCCAAGTACAAACGTGGTCGTACGAGCATTTTAGACGAGGAACGTTCCGGGCGTCCGAAAACCGCTACAACTGACAAAATGGTCGATTTAGTGCAAACTGTGATGGAAGATCGTCGATTGACTGTTAAGGATATTGCTGAGGCTTGTGGGATATCATCTGAACGGGTGCACAAGATTTTACATCAAGATTTGGATATGAGAAAATTATCTGCGCGCTGGGTGCCGCATTTGTTGACGATCGACCAAAAGCGCATACGGGCAGACATGTCGCGCGAGTGTCTTAGCCTGTATCAAAAAAATCCAGCGGAATTTTTGCGGCGAATGATAACCGTCGATGAAACCTGGGTATACCACCATACGCCTGAGACCAAACAACAGTCAATGCAGTGGATTGCGGTAGGGGAACCAACTCCGAAGAAGGCAAAGGTCGTTCTCTGCAGGAAAAGTGATGGCGACAGTTTTTTGAGATAGCCACGGAATAATTCTTATCGATTACCTTGCAAAAGGTAAAACAATCAGCGGAGAGTATTACGCTGCATTGCTGGATAAATTGAAGGCCACAATTAAGAAAAAACGTCCGCATTTGGCCAAGAAAAAAATCCTGTTTCACCAGGATAACGCTCAGGTTCACACGTGTATGGTCGCAATGTCAAAATTAAACGAATTGAAGTTTGAATTGCTTCCGCATCCACTCTATTCGCCAGATCTAGCTCCCAGCGACTTTTTCCTGTTTCCTAATTTGAAAAAATTTCTCAGGGGGAAAAAGTTTGGATCAAATGTTGAGGTGAAAGACGCTGTAAACCAGTATTTTTTAGGTTTAGACAATAAATTTTTTTCTGACGGTTTAAAAGGATGGGAGAAACGTTGGACCAAATGTATCGAGTTGCAGGGAGACTACGTCGAGAAATAAATTTTGTTTTGCTTCGAAATATGTGTTTTTCTTAAAAAAGCCGGAAACTTTTCAAATAGCCCTCGTATTATGTGCCCAAAAAAACCATAATTAGATAGTTAAACTGAACTAAAAAGTCATATACCATTTTGAAATGCACCATATAAAATTCGAGATTAATTAAAAAAGATCGATGAATACTCATAGGTAAGAAGCGCGTGCTGCCATCATGTTTTGGTTTTTTAAGACTGTGCTGAGCCACACAATGCCAGAATCGTTACAAATTATTTGAGCGAGTAATTTCTTGAACGTTGGATGGACCGATATGGTGGTACGCAAAATCCTCGGATCTTAATCCTTTAGATTTCTTTTTATGGGAATATTGTAAGAAAGTAATTTATAAAACGCTTCCCAAGGATGACGACGATTGAAATACAAGATTGCAACATGCTATTTGAACATCAAAGAATATATAACGGAGAACGTAAAAAATTTATTAAAACGCATGAGAGCTTGTATTAGAATGGATGGTAGTCATTTTAAACGTATTATAAATTTTTTTTCAATTCGCTCTTCTTCAAGCGACCAAAGATTATCCGCTCTCTTCAGAGCAATCAACATATTTTTATATGAAACATCTTATTCACAAAAAATATAATAAAATAATATAAAATAAAATAAATTTAAATAAAATATAATAAAATGAAATATAATTTAAAGAAAATAATAATTATCTCGTTTGCAAACAGGAGACAAAGCGTATAATATTAGTAATAAATATAATACTAATAATGTTAAGTTATTTAAAAAAGAGTACATTTTATATTATACATTTTATATTTTCGAGACTATCGCATTCATAATGCGGAGGCTTCAACCAATTATAAGACACGATAATGTCTCGCGCTTCACGCCTAACGCCATACGTTCGGCAGCACTAAGCATTAGAACCAAGCTAATCTGCTTGTTATCGTCAGTCATCGTTTTTAGTCAGCGCAGTCTTCGCGAGTAACGCGCATTGTATACTGTTAACGCGTTTCTTTAAGTCGTTTTTGTAATTAATCGAGTGTGTGATTAACAATTGAGTGCGTTAATCATTTATAGTAAATTTGCGTTAATATTTATTAGTAAATTTTACCGATCGTGAATGATTAAGTCATGATTAAATTCGTAAGTATTGAAGAAAAGAAAAATTTCGCTAAGACAGTGCGTCAGAGTGTATGTGTATGTTAGAGAAACGTCTCATTATCAACGTGCAATAATTATTTATTAATAATAGAAGAACCTCTACAAGGTAAGGATAAATAAGTGAGTGAGTGAGTAAGAAAGTGAGAATGAGGGAGAGACAGGGAGAGAGAAAGAACATGCATGTGTGTATACGCATGCATATTTTCTGTCACACACACACACACACACACACACACACACACACACACACACACACACACACACACACACACACATTGATTCCTACACTCATCGCGTGCAGCAATTAGATGATCGACAAGAGCCCTATGTAATCGCTTATATCGGATGATAGATTGCGTCGTCCCTGCTTACTTTTCGTACTCGTTCTCCAATTAGTTAACTATTTTCTTTTATAATTTAAAAATTAAACTCCGGACAAAATTTTTTGGAAAGGGAAAAATTATTTTAGAATTCACTCAAAAATTTGATATTTTAAGGACAAATGTTCTTCGTTTAGAATCACTTTGTATATATGTTTGTGTATGTGTGTGTGTGTGTGTGTGTGTATGTGTGTGTGTGTGTGTGTGTGTGTATATATATATATGTATATACACATACATATATATACATATACATGTGTGTGTGTGTTGTTTGTGTTGCATGTATATGTGTGTGGGTAGGTGTGTGTATGTATGGACGTATGTATGTATAAAAGTGATGCAAGAGTTACATGAGAAGGCGAGATAATAACAACGAGCGAAATAACAATAAGAGCGAACGAGATAGAAATAACACGAGTAACGAGATCTTGAGCTCATGAATCGGATCTCGCTTTCTCACTATTATGTTTCTCTCGCTCGCATCTATTACTATCTCGCTCGCTCCTATTATTGTCCCGTTCGCATCTATTACTGTCTTGCTCGCTCCTATTATTGTCTTGCTCGCATCTATTACTGTCTCACTCGCTCTCGATTTTTGGGTTCGCTTATCTTTTCGAGCTGTCATGATTGTCAAGTGTGACGGAGTAAGCAAGATCATGAGTAAAGAGCGAACGAGATGATCTATCATCAAAGAATTCCGAAGTCTTTCAATTGATTTTTTCGCTTCTTCTATCTATTTGCAATTCACGAAAATGTAAACATCTTATAAAATAAAAATTAAATTTTTTATTTTTAATTTCATCAGTTTGAAAATAATTTCAATGAATTTATGAGATTTTTGCGATTAAAATGATATCAAACACGACGTAAATCGGGTAATTTTTAATTAGTCTGATAATACAAGTTTTATAATTATATATTTAACTAAATTTATGCCACTTATATCGTGTTTGATATTATTTTAATCGTAATATTCCCAATATTCTATTCAAATTATTTTCAAATGAATAAAAAATGCATTTCTGACATGATACTTTATTTATAATATTCACGAATATATGTCAGAAAATAAAATGTATTTTTTATTCATTTGAAAGTAATTTTAATAGAATAATGAGAATGTTACAATTAAAATAAACACGATATAAGTGGCATAAATTTAATTGAATATATAATTATAAAACTTGTATTATCAGACTAATTAAAAATACCCGATTATCGCCGTGTTTGATATCATTTTAATCGCAATAATCTAATAATTCATTGAAATTATTTTCAAACCGATGAAATAAAAAATAAAAGTTTCAATTTTTATTTTATAAGATGTTTACATTTTCGTGAATTGCAAATGGATAGAGGAAGCGAAGAAACCGATTGTAAAAGAGTTCGAAACTCTTTGATGATATATCATCTCGCTCGCTCTCTGATTATGGTCTTGCTTTCTACGTCATACTTGACAATCGTGATAGACAGCTCGAAAAGATAAGAGGACCCAAGAATCGAGAGCGAGCGAGACAATAATAGGAGCGAGCGAGACAGTAATAGATGCAAGCGAGACAATAATAGGAGCGAGCGAGACAGTAATAGATGCGAACGATAGAAAAATAATAGTGTGAAAGAAAGATCCGATTCTCGAGCTCGAGTCCTTGTTACTCGTACTATTTCGTTCGCTCTTATTGTTATTTTGCTTCTTCATATTACCTTCTTGCTTCTTCACGTAACTCTTGCATCACATTTGTACATACATGCGTCTATACTATATACACACTCACACTCACACACATCACACACACACACACACACACACACACACACACACACACACACACACACACACACACATACGCACGCACGCACGCACGCACTCACGTACGCACACATATACATACACGCACATACGCATGAACGTACAAATCATTGCATTATCTCTCCCTGATACACGAGTTTCCTTTCTCGTCTAATAAAAAAATTCCAGCACTCTCTATCGTGATGCTTGTGAACTAAATTTGCTGTTTTTTTCCACTTTATTTTACTGACATCTCTTGTGGACTGAAATTTTCGGAAGAATGCCATTTATTAATTAGGGAATTAAATTCAGTTTTTATAATTCTATAATGTTCTACGGTGCAATACACAATCGTGAAAACTACTGTTTTATGCATAAAAGCTATAAAACTTTTATAAGAAGCTAATATTTGTACAAGTTAACAGCTCTGACGCCATGTTGCTTTAACATGTCGATAATTAAAAATGTAATTTTATACTTATTTTTTTTTCAATATAAAATCTCGTACTATATAGAGTTTTCATGTGTCCGTTTGTGTATATATTGTACTTTAATTCTGGAGAAGGATTTTTAATTCTATACCAGACAATAAAAAATGGCACACTTCCGAAAATTACGGTGTTTTCATCGATAATACAGGCGACTCTGGCATCCTCTTAATTGCTTAATTAATTCTTATATGTGTATATATTACAAGCCATAAATGTATATATGATTCGGTGAACTATAACAGCAGTTCTGATTTAACATTGCTACGAGACATTGCTGTATTTACGGATATGTCCTCGCGAATGCGGCGATTTCAACCTCGTTAATACCTATCGAGATGTGATGGTGTATGTGAGCGAACGCCTAATTAATTAACCGAAACGAGCATTAAGGAACGCATGCATACATGTATACTCGTGACATCGGAGATTGGAAGAATTCTAATTTATTACACGCATTCAGTTTGCTAATAGAATTATATTGTATAATTATATATATGTATATACACACAGGGTATAACTGAAAAAGTGCTCATGGAGCAAATAGCGTTATTCCTGATTAAAAATCGAGTCGAAAAGTCCTGAACCATTTTTTTTTATAATGTTTAATAAAGCGGTAATTATTGAGTAAAGTTGCTCCAATAAGCACCGATCTTTAACCGAGTGCATGTGAGCCGCGTATCTGATAGTGTGCGTGAACGCAATGCTACAGCGCTATATCATGCCATGCAATATTCTTATGCATCATAATAATGAAAAAAACTTTATTTTGCATTAAAAATCGTATTTCTTTCGTCAAAAGTGTTTCCTTAAAAAAAAATTTGGACAAAGAGGCTAAAGATCGATGCTTATTGGCGCAACTTTACTCAATAATTATCGCTTTATTAAGCATTATAGAAAAAAATAACTTTAGACTTTTCAACTTGATTTTTAATCAGGAACAATGTTATTTGCTCCATGGGCGCTGTTACAGTTACACTCTGTATATACAGGGTGATTCAAAATAAGTATAGTGTCCGTGAAATGACATATTCTTGAGTCAATTCTAAGACGATTTTTCCTTTAGCAAAATTTCGTCCGACGCTTAGTTTTCGAATTATTAAAAGAAGTAATTAACTTATAACGGATCGGATACAAGAGGCAGGCAAGGGTGGCGCGAGTCACCGTCAGACGCGGGTGCTTACGCGGGGCGATCGCTGCGATCAGCCGGTACATACACACACATGCGAATACATAATTCTCATTCTCTCTCTCTCTCTCTCTTTCCTTCCTCTCTCTCTCTCTCTCTCTCTCATTTGTTTACTCGAAGTTATTATTACTTTTACTAAAATTATTATTTATTTTTTATTGTTACACATTTTCACTTAAATTATTTTTTTATTCTATTGTACCGTTTTTTTTTTTTTTTTTACGAGAGAGGGGAAAATGCATTTTATGCATACTCACCGGGCGATCCGGTGAGTTATGTGGGATTCGAGTACCAAGTCGAACTATCAACTCGGTACTCCCTACCCACTAAAAACCCCTCTCTTTCGCTAATTTTCTCTAACACTGTTTATTTGACATTCCGAAATTTGTTTTCACACAACATCAAAGAATAGTTATTATTACCTTGTTCGATGTATTGCTGTAATTTCTTGAGAAATGAATTTTCCAATAGATCGTACTTTCATTCAAATTGAACGTAGATATCACGTTTTAAAGGACAGAGATCCACACTAAATAATTAATCGAAAATTCTTTTTTCTTTTATAAACTGTATTCTTTTATAAATTTCAACATAATCACATTCATTCACTCACTCGATAAGACGAGAAATTTACCAATGACTCTATCACTAATCACTATAAATCACTGTCGAATAATCACTGTTGGCCATTAAAAATCACTCGATTAAAGAAAGATACACGTTATTACACGACGTGACGACGCGACAACGTGACGATATTTACTCGGCGACAGCAAACTGTTTTTGGTTATGCTAGGTTGCGGTAGGTTAAGGTACTAACAGCGCTGTCGAACGTGAACATATGCTTGATTGAAGACGCGCCAATTTAGCGTATAATATTATTATCATATGATATTTATACATTGTATGATATCTGTTTTAAAATTAATTAGAATAAATAAATGTTTAATACTTTCACTGTTAATGTTAAATATTATTTATTATTAATACTAAATATTATTATTAAATATTCTTAAATATTATTATTAACATTAAATATTTATTATTATTAAATAGTGTTATTAATATTAAATATTTATTTCTTATTATTAAATATTATTATTAATTAGCGAAAGAGAGGGGTTTTTAGTGGGTAGGGAGTACCGAGTTGATAATTCGATTTGATACTCGAGTCCCACATAACTCACCGGATCGCTCGGTGAGTATGCATAAAATGCATTTTCCCCTCTCGTAAAAAAAAAAAAAAAAAACGGTACAATAGAATAAGAAAATAATTTAAGTGAAAATGTGTAACAATAAAAAATAAATAATAATTTTAGTAAGAGTAATAATAACTTCGAGTAAGCAAATGAGAGAGAGAGAGAGAAAGAAAAAAAGAGAGAGAGAGAGAGAATGAGAATTATGTATTCGCATGTGTGTATGTACCGACCAGCTGATCGCAGCGATCGCCCCACGTAACCGCGTCTGACGGTGACTCGCGCCACCCTTGCCTCTTGTATCCGACCCGTTATAAGTTAATTACTTCTTTTAATAATTCGAAAACTAAGCGTCGGACGAAATTTTGCTAAAGAAAAAGCTTGACTCAAGAATGGTCATCACTGACCCATATTTATTTTGAATCACCCTGTATAATCTATATCATATTCTGTATATTGTTTTTTTTTATTTCAAAAGAAAAATAAATAAAATCAATAAAATATTCTATTTTTAAATTATAATATTAGCATGATGATATTGTATAATTTATCTCTTTAATTAATAAGAAATTACCATATACCTAGAAAATAATTCCATAATTGCTTCTGCTAATCCAATTAGTAGAAATGGTTTTCCAAAACAGCGTATTAATACTCTGAGTAATTGAGGCTTAGCTCCATTTTCTTTTTTCATACATGATTCTAATTCTTTTGCCCATGCTTTATTTATAATTTTATCCAAATGGCCAGTTTTGTCTTGCGTAAGTGTGGCATAAAGATCAATTTCTTCCAAATCTTTTTTGTAGCCAATTTGAAAAATTTTTCTGGTCCACCTATGTATTAAAAGTTTTCTAAAGTATCCAAAATGACATATCATCAATTACTCTATTTAACTCTCAAATCGAGAGAATAGATAGAGATGTAATTTATTTTCTTTAAGTCTAAAGTTTCTCTAAAGTCTACGCTTTTTAATAAATTATTATGCATAGCAATTGCTAAACTATTTAGATTTAAGGCTCACATATGCTTTATTTAATTTCTCTTCTGCTCTCACACATGCTTTATTTAATTTTTTTTTAAGAATCATGAATATTATTAACTAATATTCCCACGATATATAACCGAAATATATAAGTTAGAATCTATGATTATTTTTATTCTATTTCCTATAAATAAAAATAAACAACCATTGTTGATATTAAGTCGATATTTATTTATTGATATTAAGCATATATTTTGATATCAAAAGGACAATGGTGTATATAACATGATGATTGATCGAGAAAGATGATGCTTGTCACATCTCACGTTCAATCTTCTACTTCACCTTCGAGCGATGACATTGGTATCATCCTTATGAAAGATCAGGTAATTACACCTGGTGGAAAATGAGGAAACAGAGAAGTAAGGTGATTTGGTTGAGAGAATTAAGCGCTGGGCTAATCATCCAGCTCCGGAAATCTTACGATTACGAAAGCTCAACAGACGCCTTGGATAGGAAGGAAATCAGTCTTACTATCAGTCAGACCCAGCAAGTTAAATAGGTATAACGATTAGGACTCTTCACTTAGAATATCAAAACACTATAGAAGCTGCGTCAACAGACACTTTAACAACATATAAGGCCGACATAATTGCAATACAAGAAATGAGATGGACAAACAGTGGTATTCTACACAAAAATAACTTCAACATTTATTATAGCTGCGATAAGAAAATGCACTGGAAGTAGGCTTTGTGGTTGATCGGACATCAAAACACCAAATTATAGACTGGAGGTTAGTGAATCAAAGAATATGCGTAATACTCATAAAGGATAAATTCCATAACATCAGCCTAATCAACGCGCATACATCAACAGAAGAAAAAAATGAAAACGAAAAAGATATCCTTTATGATGCACTAGAAAGAGTCTTGGACAACTGTCCGCGGAATGATATGAAAAGTAACTGGAGACTTGAATGCAAAAATACGACGCAGAGTTCCACCTACGCCAAACAGGAAAACATAGTCTTCATGACGAAAGTAACGAAAACAATCTCAGAGTTCTTAACTTCGTAGCAAGCAAAAATGGTAGTGGACAACACCATGTTTCTAAGGAAGAACATTCATAAATACACATGTGTTTCGCCAGATCAAGAAACATGCAATAAAATCAAGCATCAATTTTGATTGATGCACAGCACACATCGAATCTAACGCAAATAAAAACCATGAAAGATACAAACATAGACTCCGACCATCTACTTAAGGCAACGATAAGATCTTCAGTACAAGAACACAACAAGCAGAACCAGTGTTGGGATGCAGGGCCGGTTTTTCGCGCATGCGCAGCAGTAATGGCGGATAACCAGCGATGTATCACATATAGAAGATTTGGCGAGCTCGAGAAAAATTACGTGGCATACAGACAGTTGAATGAGACACAGTTTATTAAAAGTTTTATAATATTTGATAAATAATCGTAAAATCGTGAGTTATTCGTATAGTAAGCGCAATAGTGTAATAATAGTGAGTTAATTTACTGTGTAGAAAATAAAGAAGAATTTGGTGAGATAATAAGTTTGGTTAGGAGAGTTTTTGGGTAAGTTAATAAATATATATTAATATTTAAAAAAAAATGGAATCTAGTAAAGGAGCTATTAAAAAACGTAGAACTAGACATTTTCAAATTTCATGACTAAATGAAAGTAGTTTTAAAGGATGATTAGTTCCTCATCCTTGAAAATAAAGCGCTTTGCACAGCATGTAATAAAATCAATCAAGTGTCATAAAACGAATTTAATTGAGCATTCATAGATGGTCAAACATATGAAAAAAATGAGATTATTAAATTATAAAATCGATGATAATAATAATACATTGTCGCATAAAGATAAAGTCAAACGCGCGGAAATAAAATTAGCTACTTTTTTCGCAGAGCATAATATTGCCTTTTCCATCGTAGATCATTTAATTCCATTAATAAAAGACCATTCCATTAATAAAAGATTTATATAAATTCAGAAATTGCACAAAATCTTTCACTCGCTCGAAAAAAATGTTCATGTAACGTCAAAAATATTATTGCTAAACACGAAACAGAAAAAATTATAGAATATTTAAAAATGTATCGATTTTCAATTTTAGTTGACGAAAGCACAGATATTTTGGATAATAAAATAATATGCATTTTAGTTCGATATGTTTCCTCTTTAAATAAAAAAATTTCTATTCAATTATTAGATTTATTACTTTTAGATGCAACAGATTGTTCGGGAAGTAAAATTTTCGAGTTATTTAAAAATTTTTTAAAGAAAAAAGAAATTCTCATTAAAAATATCATTGGATTAGCATGTGACAATGCATCTGTTATGGTAAGATGCAATAATTCTTTTATGAGCTATTTAAAATCAGAAATACCTGAATTAATAACATTAAATTGTATTTGTCATTCGGCTGCACTCGTAGCTAGTAAAGCTTGTGAAAAGTTACCTTCATCGTGTGAAAATTTGATTAAAGGAATTACCACTTACATTTCGGGCAATGCAAAGAGATGTGCAATTTTGATTGAATTTCAGGACTTTTTCGATACAGAGCGACATAAAATATTAAAACTCTCAAATATTAGATGGCTTAGTTTACAGAAATGTGTCGTTAAACTTTCGGAGAATTGGGAAGTCTTACAAAATTATTTTACTTTAGCAGTAGTTGAAGACAAATTAAAATCTGCAGAGATTATTTTAGAAAATCTAAATGATAATTCGATTAAAGCATATTTGTTATTTTTAAAATATTCATTAAATTTTTTTAAACAATTTTAACGCTCCGTTTCAATCGCGTAATACATTAATACATAAATTATATGAAAATAATAATAAATTATATAAAATATTGTAGTAAACAATTAATATTTCAATTTGCACAAAATTTCGCGAATCTTAATGTTTTAAATTATATTTTTACTTTAAATTTAAATGATCAAAAAAATATACAATATATGGACAATGTATATGTTGGATCGGAATGTGAAAGCTTTTTAGAAACTTTGTTTTTAGAGTGCGCTCAACAAATTAAATTTAAATGATTAGAATTTTATATTACTGCAGTTCAAGAAATGCTAAAACGTTTACCGTATAATGATACTTTTTTTAAGTAATTAACGTTTTTAGATCCTGAAGTTGCTTTATATAATGAAGGTAGAAAGAAAATTAAAAATTTAATTCCTATTGCTACGCGAATTAAACATAATAATATAATACAATTAGATTTTGAATAAAGGATTTTACCTTCAATCTTTGACGAACAAAAGAAACAAGAATTAGCTTCTCTTGAAATAGATGTGGAACAGTATATTAGACTCTAAAAATTTTGATAGAACAAAAATTTTTCCAAATTTAGAATCTGTAATTGAAATAGTCCTTTCTCTTCCACACTTCAACGCTGAGGCCGAAAGAATTTTTTCTATTGTAACAGATATTAAAATTAAAAAACGAAATCGTTTATCTAATAATACTGTTTCCGCGATTTGTATAGGTCGGTCCAGCTTTCAAGACGCAAATGAAAATTGCACTAATTTTGAAGATATTTAGAACTGCATAATACGCTAAATTTATATAGAGATATAGCGCAAATCTGATAGGTTTTAATTTTTTATTTTTTGTATTATTTTGCATGAAAGCTTTTGCAGTCTATTAGATTCATTCGTCTAGTCATTATACTATTTTCTTTATGCATGTTGCATGTACATTATTTTTTTTATTAAGTTTATTATTACGTTTTTTATTAAGTTTATTATTAAGTTTATTTTTATTAAGTTTATTTTTATTAAGTTTATTATTAAGTTTATTTTTATTAAGTTTATTTTTATTAAGTTTATTATTAAGTTTATTTTTATTAGAATTTATTTCAAAGTTTATATATTTTTATGTTATTTCAAAGTTTATTTTTATATATTATATATTTCTGTGCAATATATATTTTTATTTTTTAATTTTTATTAATATAATTATTAGTTCTTGGAGAGGGGGATTTTAGGGGAGTGGGTGAGAGTCTCACACTACTTCGCTTGACCGGTCAACAAAGTGTGCATAATACATTTTCCCCTCCTGTCGATCAAAAAAAAAAATCAATCATCTTTAAAAAGTTCTTAATTAGAAATGTTCTTTTATTAATTTATTACAAAATAAATTAATTCTAATGTTTTTTATATATTAATAAGATTTTTAATAAATATATATATATATATATATATATAATGGTTTCTTATATTTATACGTAAAAAAGATGCTTTTTTTAATTTTATAAATGTATATTTATTTTGTATTTTGTATTTGATGTATTATTATATATATATATATATATATATATATATATATATACACATACAATATAAATATATCCAGATAAAAATATGTGCTGTTGATCACTCGAAACAATTTTCTAAAAAAAAATTTTTTCGGGCGACAGTAGATATGGGCCACTATGGTGCGTCAAAACAAACCCCCACCACTCGGCCTTTGGCGACGTGGGCGTGGCTAGGTGAAGTGGAGGGAGGTGTTCTGATTGGTGGACTAGGATATTGATAAGATTGTTTAGGTGTTAAATACCTGAAGAAACAATACCCCACCTCCGGAAATCTCGATTTTGATTGGCGCGTACCATAGTGGCCCAGAGCTGCGATTGGTCGACGCCGCCTATGTCGACGATTTTAGCAAATTTTTATTTCCCTACTTCCACGTACTAGACTCGAAGAAGCAATCCTCCTCCCACTCCAGCTCCGGTCCATCTGTATAGGGCTCCAAGCCAAATTCTCGTTACCTGACCCTTAGACGCTACGACTTGGCGGAACGAACCCCCGCTTATCGACTTTCGGGGTAGTCGGTATGTCTCGAGGAAACAATCCTTACCTCCCGCTCTGTCTCGGGGCCCGCTATGGAATATCGAAACAAGCCCCTCCGCTCGAGCGATTTATGACGCGCTTTTTTATCGGAAAAGACAAAGTTTCAGCACGAGTCAATAATTATAATTAGACTACATTGTTATTTATAGTGAATTTGGAAAATTAAGAAGATGAACGTGCAGATGATCGAACGCGAGGCGAGGTGTTATAAAGGAAGAAGGAAAATGCTAAAAGTATTAAACATGAATTAAGATAAAAAATTATAATTAGACTACATTGTTATTTATAGTGAATTTGGAAAATTAAAAAGATGAACGTGCAGATGATCGAACGCGAGGCGAGGTGTTATAAAGGAAGAAGGAAAATGCTAAAAGTATTAAACATAAATTAAGATAAAAAATTTTCACATTTATTAATATATTCGCATACAATTCGTAATACTTCACAAAAATATTTTTATTTTCTCTTACAAGTAAACACGATATTAATTAACATTATATTTTTTATGTTTCTCGTAAAGAAAATTTTTTATGAAATAATTCTATGATTAAATGTTCGTGATATTCGCAAACAATTTTCACATTTATTAATATATCTGCATACAATTAGTAATATTTTACACAAATGTTTTGTTCTTATATCTTCTTATAATTAAACATGTTATTGATTAACATTATATTTTTCTATTTTTTTTCGCGAAGAAAAATTTTATGAAATAATTCTACAATTAAATGATCGTTATATTCGCAATTTTCGGAAAAAAGACTAAGAAATTCATCAAGATCGTAACCGCTGCACATATAATATAAAAATACACAACTATAGCGTCCGCAAGTTTGAGAGAAAAGTCCTTGTAGTTGTTCGGTATTCCATCGATAAATATTAGAATTTCGTCGGAGACGAAGGAGAAAACCGGGATACAAAGGTGGTATTCCGTCGAGCTATCGAAGTATGTATCGTTCTCGTCGAGGAAGAAAGCGATCCAGTGTTCTCCAGGGCGATTATGGTTGTCTGTATTAGCGACGATGGCCGTCGACCTCGTCCATACCATCGGGAATCTGTCGGCAGGATAGACTCCCACATGTTTGGCATCTAGCTGACGCAATGCTTGAAGAATTTCGCGAGAGTCCATTTGTTTGCAGCGAAGACGCGCGAACAAGCGGTATTATTTGAATAATTTCTTTCGGCTTGTTTTCAGCTTGTACGCCTAACGGATTTTCAATGTCTATTTGCGTGGAGCGATTAATAGACGTACGTTCGATTTTTTGCAGATTTTTCTTCTCTATTTTATTATTCGATTGTGCAATAATATTTTCATCCTCGTCGTCGTCGTCGCTTACTATCAAAATTTCGGGAGAACTGCAAGTCGTTTGAGTAATGTTGTCTCCGTCAAAATTATTTTGCGCAACTATCCAACTTTTTAATTTGTAAGCGTTGCGTAATGCGCAATGAAAGATTCCGAATTTTCGGAAATCCGTGATGTCCACACTCTTCTTCTACCGTCAAATTTTTGAATGTCGGTGAGATGCCTTCCAAATTATATATATTTCTAGAAAGCAGATTCTGCAAATAACTCGCTTTTTCGTTTCCTCTAACATAAATGTGACGCACGCATTTTGTAATTTGGCGCAGCTGCGATGTAAAATATTCCAAATTAGTTTCGCCATCGAACCATTCAATGCCGTGATAATTTCGTGTGAGCCAGTTGTTTTCTTGTCTTATTTTTTCGGGTAATTCGGCAAACGAATGCGGTGGTATCATAATCCAATGATTGACAATTGGAGCGTCAATCGCTACAACAGCAACTTCCTTAGGGATAAACTTTTTCTCCCCATCGCGAAAACCCTGAATATCGATGACTATATCCATCTTACTTATGTGATTCGACGCGAGACTCTACGCGAAACAACGTCGCCGAGCGTGTCTCCAACGAAACTGAATATTTTTTAAACGTTGCACACTAATGTCGATATTTTGAGCGAAATAGAGGGGGAACAATTTTAAGCGTTTATAAAAAAATCTATCCCGAAAAATCGACAATGACCTGGCGAGACGAGTCGATTTCTATGACATTATCAAATTCGGCATAGATAATACAATTGACCGTCTCAGAAAGCGCCTTTACGAATCTCACTTCTAATCGTAAACTACCATGTTTGACGAGATTCCAATTCCTACGCAATTAGCGGATAGATCGGGAGTAAGATCAAAAGCAAATAAAGTATATCCTTTGAAATAATCTCTGCTTATAGAATTTCCTTCATTCAAAAAATGAATGCCTGTTCCCGAGAAAAGCGTTTGATAAGCTTCGATATAAAGCGGTTCATCCACGGGGAAAACTGGTTGCAAAGGTCTACTGGGAATTTGCATGCCATCGACGTACAGCGAAAAGAAATTTATTCCGTAGTTTTTGAAATTAAATGGATTTAATTTTCTGTCGCCGTTAAACGCTTTATTACTAACGAAACCGACTATTACTCGCTTCGGTAATTGTCCGAGTATTACATTATCTAACGATTCACCCATAACGCCGCTATGAATCGTGAATTTTTAAACCTCAACTCTCGTGAGCGGATACTTGGCTGTAACTTTACTCATCATTCTAGCATACGCGAGTAACAAACCCGAGCTTATTTTTCGTTCTTCTAACAAGTAAGGTAGCATCGAGAATATGAATTTGATGATCCGCTACTTCCCTGAGACAGAACGAATCTTTCGAACGAACGAATCTCAGGCGTACTTCTACGCCGTTAATTAAAAATTTGTCTTGATTGAAAACATCGCAATGGAGATGTCCTACGAGATCTAACGCCTTCCCCTCGGGAAATGTAACGAGCGCGTCTCGCGAGAGCGGGATTGCCGGGATTTGATTCCAGCAAATCGTCCATGTGTCCGGGTGAATCCATGTCCCATAGACAGGAAGTTAGATGGGAAGTTTTTGCGGGTGAAGAATAATTTAACAACGCCTCTATGTACGCTCGGTACGCGTAGGCGTTGTTTGGAGGTGACACGAGCTTGATTGAAATACACGTCGATTTGATTGAAGATAGAATGAAGCAATGATTTACGGGACCTACGAGACCCTATTCTTTCGGCGCTTGTTCCTGAAGTCTGTCTCGTAGAATCGGCGTTTATTGTTTCTACGCGTAGACGAAGACTTAGCATGGTGTGGGTGAGATCTAAAATTCTTCTCCGTGTCCGGGGATGACGAATTCTAATCGGGGAAGTCGTCCGAGAGAGAGTCACGGGCTTGTAATGAATCCAATTGCGAACTTTCGATGCTGGTTTGCGTAGGCGGTAGAGAGAAGAGATCGAATTCGCCCTTTAAACACTCACTCGAATGCGTGTGAAGAAAAGACATATTTTTTTATTGTCAAAAATTGCTCCCTGTCGTCCGACGATCTCCACCGGCGCGTTAAATTAGAATGCTTCGAATATAGCTGCTTAAGAAAATATATCGGATACGTTTTTTACCGATTTTACGTCGTTTCGCCGTTGTCTTGAGTCTTTTTTTCACAGCCGAATGACTTTTCTTCTTCTTTTTATTTCCCCGTGCTTTTGTACTCGTTCTTTTTTCCCCAGCCGCTTTGATTTTCTTACTCGTCCGTCGACGCTTACGAGCCGATGTTATTGTGGATCGCGCGATGCGATTATCAAGCCCGACAAAAGGGAACTGAGCTACATGCATTTTCGCATCCGACTTATATCCCGAACCCTTCATTAGACTACTTATTTTCTTTTGGCTTTTCTTGAGATTGTCTCGCGATTCTTCAAAACGGTGTTTGGCCCGCTACTTTAAACGGCGTATTGTTTTCGACGTCTTCGATTACATTAACGCCAGCTCGTAAAGCTTCTTTTCCCACAGCTCGTACGGCTTTACCTAAATATGGTAGTACGCGTCTGAATAATCCCCGAGGAAAACTACCGATTCCGTGACCGCGTTGATAGGGCGATCCGACGAAAACTGGGGAATTTCGCCGGCCGCGGCCGTCTCCGTTCTGTAATTCATCGTGATATACCGAGTAATAGTCCATTAATAATAATAATAATAATAATAATAATAATAACGGTCAAACACGCTTTTTCTCTTTCGCAGTTTCCGCGTATTTTATAATATCTAATCGATACGTCTAAAGTGCAAAGTCACAGTCAACGTTCCGAATTCGAATGGTATACCTTCCCCCAGCTGATCTCTTATATCTATTTCGATTGTTCGGAAACATGTTTGACGCAAAGCGATGTATTGCGCGGGCGAAAAATGACTTATCTGGCTAGATGCAAACAAATAATCATTTCGCGCGTCGAGCGCAACTATTCGGAAGAAGAGGGGCGATTGTACGTCACCCGTGATATAAGGCTCGCAAATGTCCAAAGTAGAGAACAGTTTGTCGGGAATGCCTCGAATCAAACTAGCTTTGTCGGCTAATATATGGTCGTTATTATCTTCGAGTGCAAAAGAAATGACGGGAAAGTAAGTCCGAGCGTTTTTTTATGTCTATATCAAAACCGAGTATTCGACAAAGCTTCGGAAAAATACACGAAATGTAGCATGTCGCATTTCTCTTCTATACAAGAAAGTTTCATAACAGCTCTACCTCCGACTTTTAATTCCCAAACGATATGTGAGTTTACTAATTTGGACGCGTAATTCATTGTTTCTTATAATATCGTGTATACTCGAATAAACGCCAGGGGTACTTCGGCATCATCTATAGGAATTATCTCTTCGTTCTTCTTTTAACATTGAGGAATTGTAATGTACCTTCTCCTGGACGTATATGTAAAAAGCTACGCGGGAAACTGGATCCCGTGAGCGCTACTTCCCAACGACCGCTTAAGTCTACGCTGAGATAATTCGGTGGTGAAACACGTTGTTTTATTTTCCGGAAAATACTGCATGCTACTATTACTCGGGAGGATTATGTAAATTCTTCGCCTCTCATTTCGATATTAAACTCGAGGCCGGTATCCAAGAATCGAATTTAGAAGGGTATCCTCGCCAACTAACTAGTAATTGTTTATTGTCTATTGTTGCCCGTCCCTTGGTTTTTATCACACGGTCTACGATAAATTCTCCCTCTCGTAAATCTTTAATAACTTGCGTTAATTCTTGCTCGTAAAAATCCCGTCTATAACCTCGCCTTGTAAATCGCTTAGTTCGTATACAGGAGGTCTTCTCCATTCGAGAACGCGATGAATTCGAAATATTTCTTCACTCCAGCCCGCCTCGTATCCTTTCTCAAACGCTGCTTTTGCTCTACTAATGCGTATGAGATCGCCTCCTTTGTATTTACACTTTTGTTTGCGCCCGCGATTTTTTCTTTCTTCAGCATCATCGACATTGATATTCCAACGTCGATTAATATTTTCTCGCGCGATACGCGCATTTTCCAACGTAACGACCGCAGGTTGCATTTTAATGTTAGAATGACGAGTATGATTGTAAGCGTGAACAATATCCTGCAAAATATCGATATAACGACGAGTATTTTTATGCGTAAAAGTAACGCCACATCCTCTCCCTTAAGTGTTCTATTGAAACGCTCGACTATAGCTGCTTTAATATCTGGATTACGAACTACACGAAAACGGATGTTTTTTTTTTTTAAGAATTTTTTGTACAGTGTTCGCTATAAATTCTTTACCTTTGTCGGTTTGTAGGCATACAGGTAAAAACGTTTTTTGTTTCTCGAGAATATGTTGTGAAAGGCCTTTATCATACACGACGAAGTTTTATCGCGTAAAGGTTCTACCCAAGCAAATTTTTAAGTACATCGATAACCGCTAGTAGATAGGAATATCCGTCATTATAACTCTTAAGATTACGAAGATCGATCAAATCTGCCTCCCATAAATCATCGATATTTGTTACGTTATAATGTAAACGCGGAAATTTTCGACGTACTGACGAGGTGTAACGTGTATGCGTCTTGCGATTTAAGCCAGTCGACAAACTCGTTACGCGAGAAATTCGGCTTAGCCGCTCGCGATAAATTGGCCGTCGCTGAATAACCCGCGTAGTGCGAAGGATCGTAATATAATTTTTCGAGTTCCATCTTATTAGAATTTGCTCCAACCGAATAAGCCTCTTGTTTTCTTTGTCGGGGAATTCTCGTCCTTACTTGCTAATGTTTTATTGGCCTCATCTTCATCGGCGGATATAAATATCGTATCACTTTCGGATACAGCCGTTTCGTTTAACCTACTGTGTGAACGTCGAGTTTTCGGGTGGAAGTAACAGGCGCTAATTCGCTGCTTTTAGTACGACGAGCCTATTTTCCCCCGGGTGTAAAAACTACGATTTCCTATGAGACTGTGAGGTATGTTTATGTCGTGTAGTAATCGCGCAAACTGAACTCTTCCGATTGCTTTAACTGTTTTTCTCTCGCGTATAGCGTCATTTATGAGTTCGCTAATATTCGAACCCGTTACAATTACCCCGTTTATAGTTACGAGTCCTTGTTTATCCCAGCCGATCTTTGACGACGGTGCATCGAGCAAATATTTCAATAGCGTGTGAGCTTTGTAGCGATAAGTCGGCACACTTTCGATTATGTTTTTAATCATTTCCGTCGATTGATCGCGTTTTTTTCCGAAACTATCGGTGTCACCTCCATCTCCAAATGTTGCTGATTAAAGTATGTGAAAATTGCGAGGTATCGTCATCTTCCAAGTACATGTCCTCGTCCTGCTCAGTTTTATCATCGGCATCGCGTTGTTTAAAGCCCCGCGCGAATCTTTACGCAAACGCTTTTTGCATCGCGAACAAAGTAAAGATAACGTTGAAGTACTTCTTTATACATTTTCCCATCTTTCACCCTCGTCGACAGGAGTCGTGAGATTGAGAATACGACACATCTCCGCATCGAGTCGCGATAAAGGGGTTCCCGGTGTCCGTACAGATTTATTATCATTTTCCGTATTATTAACATTTTCCGACTGTTGATTTTGTTGCTGCTGCTTTTGTTGCATTTTTTCGAGATTTTCCGTAGAAATTAAAACCTTTTTTTAGCTTTTTCCATTTTAATACTTTTAATACTTTTTCAAATATTATTATTATTTTTTCCTCACGTTGGATATAAAGAATTGTATTTTTTCACTGCCGATAATCCGCGATAATAAAGCACCGAGTATAGGTCCGATAATATAAGGTAAAAATCCTCCTCGTTGTATCAACAGTTTTTCTTTTAGTCTTCAAATTTCCCCGCTTTGCTGCGACGTGACGTAAAGTCGTTTTATGCTTGGACAAGCGCTTTTTTTCGTGAGATTGGAGCGGTACGTTACCTTCGAGCGTATTGAAAAATGCACTCCTGAATACCTTTTATAAATTTATTGTCGGCATCGCGTAAGAATGCTGCTCTTTGATTTTTTTCAAATAGCATAAAGTTTTTAAGAGACAAAGGTTCCTCTCCGATGCAACGTTTCGCAGTTTTTATCGCGCTATTCGATAAATTTCTCGATATCGGCGTCACTGATATTTTGTTACGGCCCGCTTTTTTCACCATTGCGTCGTAATCGTACAACTACAACTCACGGCTTCGAATACTGTTCTTTTATACGCTTCCAGCTTTAATGACTGATTTACGTGGTATGTAGACGTAATGTAGAGTATCCTCCGGAAAGATACTCGTGCGAAATCGATATTCGTCTGGGTCGATTGTTTCAAATCGAGCAATAAATATCCATGCGGCTTCGTGGTAGCGTCGTAGTACGCTTCTTCCATAAATTTTGGATCGTCGGGATATACCTGACGTGCTAAATGACGAATTTTACGCGCGATCGCGCGGATTTTTAAAAACCACTATATAATTTGCGTTGAGAGATATGTCGCGCCCCACGTCCCTGATGGAAAAGATTTTGTGAAATGAGTATAACGCTGAGATTCTTATGATGACTTCCTTTAGTAAATAGATCCACAATAGCGTCGCACGAAGATGATTCCCTCATAAGATCGTCGATTTATTACCAATTTCGGAGAAAGCGGATCGTTAGAATAATCCTCCGGGCGCGGTAACCTTTCGCGAAATTCGATTATATTTTTCCTCGATTTTACTAAAGATTATCACAATATTTTCCTCGCTTTCTTCTTCTCTCACCCATGTCGCAATGTAAGCAGCGATACGCATCTTGCCATTCAACGTAATAAAATAAAATTCTTTTGAATCGGACATCGGACATATGAGATAAAATGTCGAAGAAATGTCTTCACGAAAAATTTTTTTACCACATCCTGTAGGGCCCGGGACGATCGACGTCCAAGGATGTTTCAGCGCACGTCCATTATACTAAATAATCGATTTCGTATTTAAGAACAATCTCATAAATGAAAAAATAAACGACGATATTTAACAACAAATAACCTAAGTAAAAAATGCGCATGCTCCTCGAATATTATTTGCGAGAATGTAAGAAGAAAATAAGCTTATTCGCGTTGGCCCCATCCGCGCCGGCCGCATGCTCGCGCTAGCGTTTTCTGTTACGCGAGCGAGCCGGAAAGCACTGCTGATTAGCCGATACTTGGTGCGCGACCGCGAGTAAGCTTATTCGCGCGAGGGTAGGGGGCTCGCACCGTCGACTTTCGCGAGCACTAATGCTAAACCGAGCTCGTAATTGGTTCTCCATAATACGTCTATAGTAAAAATAAATTCGGAAAATATATTTTATCGTTGTAACGCTGTATCGTCTAAATTACAAAATACCTGTATATACTTGCATTTTATGGATCACGGCCGATAGTTCTCTCTGACAATCGTTATCCCTCGCGATAATAATGTCTAAAGATTCTTTAAAGCCTCAACAAATGTTAAAAAAACTAGAAACATCCTGTAAAATAATCTCATCTTAAGATATCCGTCAATGGTTTTAATTTTAAAATAGATCCGCTATATTTGCAATAGATTAAAAACATCTCCATATTTTCTAAAATATTCGATTATATAATCTGTCATTTATATATTTGTTCTTTAAATTATTATTTTCAAGTTTTACAATTCTCTTTCTAAATAATTTTGGAAGATATAGAAAATATTTTCACCTCATCCTAAATCAACATATTTTTTTTCTTATGCCGAAACAGCATATATATATAACGTGTCGCCTAAAAATCCGATAAGATTTCACATTTTAAAAAAAATTAAACATTCGCTTATACCCCCTCTAATATCTATAAATTTATCATTCGAATTTGCGAGTCTCTTTCTAATTATTTGAGAAGGTTAAGAAAATATTTTCATAATGAAAAAAGTTCCCTATAAAACTCCCCTAAAAATTTTCCCTGCGGTGAATCATCTAGAGATAAAGCTTAGAGAAAATTTTTTGAAATTTAGAAAACATTTATAGAAGTTTCTCGATATTTTTCTTTGATTATTGCAAATATTTTGTTTAAACGAACATTTATGCTTACTTCTGCGCATATTATTTCCCCCCTCTCTTTTGTTTAGATTTTTTTTTTAGAGGGAGAAGCAGTAATATAAACGCGAGGACAAACCGCGTATTCATTTGATTTCTGTCGTTAACAGAAGTTAAGTCTCAGTGAAGAAGAAAAATTATACGTAAATACGCTATTGTTGTTGCGGACTATTTTTACATAGTATACACGGAAGGTTAATAGTAATGGCTGAAACGACGGAAAAAGCTGTTTTGGAAATCCTCGCATGTTTGCGATATTAAAGAGGTGAGAAATGGAGACAATAAAAATCGACAACGGTGGAAGAAATCGACATTTGTTGCTATCAACATATGGACTTAATTCATCCTTCACTAAGAAGATACAAGTGGGATTGCAATCGACGAAGGAAGACTGCTTCGTTCCAATTGTCAAATTAACAAGCAATAATGCCGATGGGATTTGTCTCGACTCCGACACGTGGCAGCAATTTCAAGCCTGCATGGATCATATGAGACAGTATTTGAACGAAGATCAAAGAGAACGGGAGGAATAAATCCGATTATTATTAATAATATCACCATCAACTTTACCAGTGCTTGGCATGAGGGGTATTCTAGTGGCATACAAGGGAAACCAGTGAATATTCAATGTTGAGAAGGAAGAACAACCTCCTCAAGAAACGAAAACTACATCACCGCTATCGTAATGCAGAAAGTTACTTTCCTCTGAAAATATTATAAAATGCGTAGATACGCATTTGGACGCAATTAATTAATATCGTTGATACTGTCAATAATTTAAAATATATAATAAACGAGAAATAGAATTAAATTCCCTCATAGTACATAGATTGTGAAATTATAAAACTCACAATTAAAGGAACATTATGAACAAATCGAACAAAGTGTTCGAACTCAAATTAATAATTTAACATTTTTAGATGTATATTTCAGCATTGTATTTGTAGAGATACTTTCGCTTAAATTTAATGAAATTTCTCGTGCAATTTTACAAAAACGAAAATTTTATGAAAACCAATAAAAAATGTACATCGATAAAAATACAATAATAAATATCAAGCTTTTCTTAAAAAATTCTCAGAGTATTTTTTATTACATTTTCAATATATTTCCTAGTATCTCCTTCCTAATATCTTCCTTTTACAGCGAACACGTAACAACGCGACCTGCATTATTATTATTAGCATTAAATGAGTATTTTTTCTCATAAAGAAACAAATAATTTTAAAAATTTATTTTATTAGTGTAATAGCTTTGCTCGACTTAAATAAAAAAAAAACTTTGATAAATAATTACAAATTTTTTTTTATTACGCCTAGTTTTTAAGAAATTATATGCGTATATCGTTACTTAATTAAGATAATTAAAAAAATGTTTAACACCAGTTACTTTTCAGGAAAAACCAAATAAGAAATAAAATAAATTATTCGCGCTACGTGATAAAATATAATTACAATACGGTATGATTACAAAAAATTTCAATCTTCTACATTTTTGAACTTCTCCGAGCGACGATAAAGGTTTTGTTTGATTTTCCTTTTTCGAGTGGGGGAAAAATATATAAAATGGGCAACGTTTAACCGAATATAACCATTTTCGAGATTTTCTTCGCCCGAGGAAACTTGTACGATTTTTTCTCGCGTGTTATTTTTTTTTTTTGAACCAGAATGTCGTGTAATAAAAATTTAATATCGAGTTGTTTAAAGTTGGCTGCGAGTTTATCTCCAAAGATAAGTTTGCGCGCTATATTTCTAAATTATCGGAAATACGCGAACAAAATTATAGCGTATTTTCGAGTTTTGCGTGCGATTGTTCCGATATAATGCTTGCAATTTTATACAAATTGGGGCATTTCGGCGGCGACGCAAAATTGATAAATATTGCCGGCGAAATAATTAGTATGCGAAGAACATTGCGAGAAGATGAAAAATTTGAAGAAGAAGAAGATGTAGGTGGACATGTGGTCCCCTTACCCGAAACTACATCAGGATCCAGTCGACGGGTAATTATTTTACTTATTTTATTTATTTTTATTTTTGTTGAAAAAAATTGAAAAATCGCGATTATAAAATTAAATATTTAATTACTAATTTACACAGGAAACAATAATTCCCACGGGAATAGCGGTGGTACGACCTTCGCGTAGACGCCGTGCAGAAGAAGAACCCGAGGCGGGTCCTTCGCGTGAGTTTCATAATTGAAAAAAGTGCTAATTTTTCTCAGTTAAATTGTTTGGTAGTAGTAAAAATATAATCAATATTAATAAAAAAATTCTACATTACAGGAAGACCACGATTACTGCGGAAAATCCTAACGATTCCTGTTGTCGTTCTTGACGACGACGAGGACGACGAGGACGATAACGAGGAAAACATGAACATCGCTTACGCAGTCAGTAGTCCTTGATAGCGAAGTGTTCACACCAGGTAAAGACGTGATGTAAAATGGTAGACTAAAACGTAAAAATCCAAATATAAAAATATTTTTAAAACTTTTTTTAAAATTTTGTTTCTATAATATTAAATATTCGAATCTTAAAATATTATTAGAATTTCCGCGAGAGATGGAGGAGCGTGAAAGAGTGGAGATTGATGAAGAAGAAGTACAGGAAGAGGAAGAAGGTCAAGAAGAGGAAGAAGTGATAGTGCTAGAAGAAGAAGAACAGGAAGAGACAGAAGAAGAAGAGCGAAATGAAGAAGAAGAAGAGGAAAATATATACGCTCCCTCCAGAGAAGGTAACTTTATTAATTTATTTCTCGATATATTTTTATGCTCGAATTTAATCCAAATTCTTAATTTTTCTTTAGAAACTCGCCGCTGGGGAATTAGTTATTCCCCCGAATATTAGTAGCGGAATAAAAGCAACGATTGCTAAAAAGGTGAGGTTATTTCGCTGTATTATAACATCCGTAGTACGGAATACATTCGAGTATAAAAATATTAATATAATAAAAATAATGAAAATAGTATTTTATAATTTATAAATACGGTTTTTTTAACAGTACAATATGGAGGTGGTGTTGACGGTGAACAAAATTCGGCGCTCTCCTCCAGCAATGTGGAAGAAGAGGAAGAAAATGAGACTGTGAGGGAAGTAGCTGAATTATCTCCCTCGGAAAATATTTCTTCCGAGACTGAGGAGGGTGAAGAGGATGTGGAGGAGGAGCAGGAATATCAGCATCACCAGCAACAGCAGCAGCAACAACAACAACAACAACAACAACAACAGCAGCATCTTCAGCAACAGATCGGAAATAATAATTTTAATTTTATAAATTTAATAACGGAAAATGCGCGGCAATTTAGAAGATTCCGGGAATCGGTAGGGAAGGAGTTTCGTGATACGCCGGTTGACTGAAGGCGTCGATATATATATCTCGTTAGAAAACGCCTTGCGAATTACGCGTATGCAATAAATTCATGCGAACCGGGCGATTACGTAGGTTTATCGTTTGATTCGCCGAATTTATCGCATGTGGACCTGCGGGTATATCTTTTCCGTCCGGTGCGTGATTTAAGTTATGAAGATATTTGGGGACTCGTGAGTTCATTAGCACAGAGCGCGGGTGGTCTCGATATCGCTGATCAATTTAACATACGAGTTTATAATGTCTCAATGCTTCAGGTCGCGGTCACGTCGCGTTAACACGCGGGGATGTTGCGAAACGTTTGATAGTCGAAGTTAATAATTTGGATAACCTGTGCTTCCCTCGTGCCCTCGTAGTAGCTCAAACTTATAGTGAGCGCGGTAATATCCGTACGGGTGAGCTGCATGAGAAATGGAACGCGATAAGATATTCGCATTCTTCGTTACAACGCGAATGTGCATTGCAATTAACGAAAAATGCCGGTGTCATAATACCAGAGGGTTGTGGAATTCGCGAGATCGAACGTTTCCAATTATTTCGCCGCCGACAATATCGCTATCGTTGTGTATAATTTTAATACTTTTGGTCGCGGCGAAACCCGTTGTATGACCGGAACCGAAATACTCGCTTTCTCGGACGCGAATCCTCGCGGCGGTTAAATATCATGTAATTATGAGGATTCGCAACATTGCCATCCTATTTTAAATTTAAGAGCCGCCGCTTGGTACTGCGATTATTGTGTAGCGTGCAATGTAGGCTTTGGGAACCGATAGGTCTAATAGTCACCGGTGCTTAAATAAATGCCCGCGATGTTTATCTGTACCTCCGTGCGATTCCATTTACGCCGAAATAAAGTGCGACGCGTGCAATCGGCTATTTTACGGTTCAGGGTGTTTCGAGCGTCATCGCAGTGAAAAATCGTATGACGGTAGAACACGGGCTAATGTTTGTAGCATCGTACGATTTTGCGATAGTTGCGGTCGTATCGTTAAATCGAATGTAAACACGAATGCGGTGGTTCTTATTGTAAATTATGCCGTTCGCAACAACCGCACAATCACGTGTTATATGCAACCTCTTCGTCAACGGGGCGATATTTCCTCTGCCGAGCCATCGTCGTCAACGGTAGTATCGGATGAGGCAAATGTACCCAAATGCGAGAAGAAGAAGAAGCACGGAACATAAGTGATAGCGCGGGAAACAAACGAGCGTGCATATGAACGCGAAAAGGGACGTGTGGCTTTCGTATTTTACGATTTTGAAACGCGACAAGACGAGACAGTCGAAGGAACGGGAAAAATAAAAAAAACATATTCCGACATTATGCGCGCAACAGATTGCGAAGCATGCGTGGGGAAAATAACATGTCCGTGCGGTGTCGTTGGTGCGGAGTGCGAGAGTTCGTATTTCAACGTGATCCGGTTAAACAGTTTGTAGATTTTGCTACGCGTCCGGTAAAATGTTTTAAACAGATAATTTGTATAGCGCATAATGCGAAAGCGTTCGACGCGCAATTTATTTTGAAATATATTGTGGAAAATTGTAGAGATACCGAACCGAAAGTAATTTTAAATGGTACAAAAATTATTTTTTAACCGTAGGCATAAGAAATTCATCGATAGCGTTAATTATATGCCGATGCGCTTATCCGATTTACCTAAGGCTTTCGGGCTAAAAGACACTGAGGATAAGGGCATTTTTCCCCATTTATTTAATACTATCGAAAATCAAACGTATGTCGGGCAGTTACCTGATGTACAATATTATTCTCCGGATAAGTATGAAATCACAAGAACGCGAACGCTTTTCACATGGCATACCGAAATGAGAGAAAATGCCGTGTTCGACTTCCAACGCGAGATAGTACGCTATTGTCGCAACGATGTTGATATTCTTCGACGGAGCATGCGTAGCGTTTAGGAAAAATTTTCCTAGATCGCGGAAATGTATGTCCGTTCGAGGAATGTACAACTATTGCTTCGACTTGCATGACGGTTTTCCGGAAAAACTTTTGCAAGCCGATACGATAGGCATCATTCCTACGGGGGGGATCATACAGATGCGCCACAAATCATTCGCGTAAAGCCTCACAATGGCTGATATGGATGGAGCGCGAACTCGACCGGTGTATAAATCATGCGGGGCGCGCGCGGGAAATCGTTGGTTGAGGGTATGCTCGTCGACGAATACTACGAAACGTCTGTTGCGGGAAGGACGCAGGGTCGTGTTGCAATTTCACGGTTGCTTTGCGCACGGGTGCCATGTTTCCCCTGTAAATCGCGATAAAGCGCCCATAGGGAGAGGATCGCGGGGATACATTAAACCCATATGAACGAACTCTCGCAATTTCATGGCGGCTTCGTCAGCGGGGATACATGGTGTCCGGAAAAGTGGGGGT
Source organism: Camponotus fellah (assembly GCA_030586385.1). Taxonomy (NCBI): domain Eukaryota; kingdom Metazoa; phylum Arthropoda; class Insecta; order Hymenoptera; family Formicidae; genus Camponotus; species Camponotus fellah. The sequence continues at coordinate 44,705 of JAPIVC010000322.1, read as the reverse complement.
GCGCCTTTGACCAAGAAATGCGCGACAATTGTGTAATGCATGGTTTTCTAACAAACCATCCGGATGGTAGAAACACCGCCGCCCGATCCTCGCGACGGCCTTTTTCGGTGGGCGTACGGGAATTATAGCAACTCAATAGCAGTCACGGGAACGGAGAAAATACGTTACCTCGACGTATGTCTCTTTTTTACCCGTTCGTGTGAAGACGGGCGCTTTCCGATCGGTCATCCTGGAAATTTACGTCGGCGATGAATGCAGCGCGTTAATCGGAAGGTCACCGAATTATAATTTCGACTTGGTCGAAGGCCTCTCGTTGTAGAGTACTCCCTCCTCGTGATTTATTTCATCCTGTACTTCCGTATCGCGTGCGAGGAAAATTCTCGCGTTATGTCGTAGTTGCTGCGAAACATTTTCTCAGACACCGTGCACACATAATGATAGCGAGCGTATCGAGGGTACCTGGGTAAACCTAGTAATTACGCAAAGGCCGTTCAGAAAGATTATCTCGTAACGTCGGTAAGCGAAATTTGGCAATATAGAGTTGGGGGCCAATACGATCGTACATCACGGCAGGGTGGATTGTTCGCCGAATATATTAATACATTTTTACAGCTTAAACAGGAAGCCAGTGATTGGCCGAGCGAATGCGGGGAAAAGACGATGAGGCAAAAGAGCGATACTGAGGGAAAATGAAAAACCGAGGGTATCACTTTAATAAGCGAACCATCGCAGGGGAATCCCGGTTTACGCTCGGTTGCGAATATATGTTTAAATTCATTTTAGAAAATTCGGCCAACGATCCAGTTGGCCGACTACGGAAATTTTAAAAACGCAACAACGTTTCGCGACTTATTAACGAGCGCCGAATCGGGTAACCGGATATATTACCCGTGAGATGACGAGGTGATGTATGTTTCGTGGCGACTGCGACAAGAGGCTCTCGTACCCTCGCTAATAACAAACGTCGTGATAGCCGCGTATACGACTGCACTAGCGCGTTTAAAATTGTACGAGTACCTAGAACGTTTAGATCGTCGCGTGTTATATTACGATACAGATTCGTGTATTTTTATAAGCACCGGTGATTTGAACGAATACGTGCCGCCTACGGGAAATTTTCTAGGCGACATGACGGACGAACTCGAAAGCTACGGTCACGGTAGCTATATCGAGGCGTTCGTATCCGGGGCGAAATTTTACGCTTTGTGCGAACCCAGAGGTAATACTCACGAAACTTGTAAAGTTAAGGGTATTACTCTCAATTACGAGAACTCGCGGCGAATTAATTTTAATAAAAAAATTACTAATAACAAGAGAAAAAGAAACACAAGAAAACGAAGAAGAAAAAAATAGCGAAACTTCGATAAATCTACGTTTTAATACGATTCGACGCACGGCGTTTCACGAAATCATTACACGAAGCGAAACAAAAATATGCACGCCTGTATTAGTAAAACGTAGATTTATCAATAGCAGATATTCGCTACCTTATGGATATACAACGGCATAACAATATTCTTATTACTTGTGCGTCTTTTTCTTTTTAAAAATAAGAGTCGCGCATTTTCCGATTTTATTTAAAAATAGAATTATAATATTGTAAGTAGCATAAGAAAAAAATGCAAAATTTATAACAATATAAATATAATTTTTTTATATATATTTTTGTACATTAATAATAAGCAAAAAATTTTATAAAAATTCTGATTTTTTTGAAAAATATTAATAAATGTAAGAATTTTTTATCTTAATTCATGTTTAATACTTTTAGCATTTTCCTCCTTCCTTTATAACACCTCGCCTCGCGTTCGATCATCTGCACGTTCATCTTTTTAATTTTCCAAATTCACTATAAATAACAATGTAGTCTAATTATAATTATTGACCGTGCTGAAACTTTGTCTTTTTCCGATAAAAAAAACGCGTCATAAATCGCTCGAGCGGAGGGGCTTGTTTCGATATTCCATAGTGGGCCCCGGGGACAGAGCGGGAGGTAAGGTTGTTTCCTCGAGACATACCGACTACCCCGAAAGTCGATAAGCGGAGGGTCGTTCCGCCAAGTCGTAGCGTCTAAGGGTCAGGTAACGAGAATTTGGCTTGGAGCCCTATACAGGTGGACCGGAGCTGGAGTGGGAGGAGGATTGCTTCTTCGAGTCTAGTACGTGGAAGTAGGGAAATAAAAATTTGCTAAAATCGTCGACATAGGCGGCGTCGACCAATCGCAGCTCTGGGCCACTATGGTACGCGCCAATCAAAATCGAGATTTCCGGAGGTGGGGTATTGTTTCTTCAGGTATTTAACACTTAAACAATCTTATCAATATCCTAGTCCACCAATCAGAACACCTCCCTCCACTTCACCTAGCCACGCCCACGTCGCCAAAGGCCGAGTGGTGGGGGTTTGTTTTGACGCACCATAGTGGCCCATATGTACTAGTGGCACACCTTTTGTCCGTATTAGATACTTCATTGAGGCCGCGTTTGTCGCGCTTGCGCGAAAAACCGGTTCCGCATCCCAACACTGTATGTAGCATTCATATAGTAGTAACTATTTGGAGACGACGCGCTTCTCAAGCATTAACGAGAAATTGTGGTGTGAATTTTAGCACGCTCCTTTAGTACCGACGCAGATTAGAGGCTTTTTTTCGAGTCACGGCGTAGCGTAGCAAACTAGATGTTAGGCTATAAGTAGGAAGGTTGCTGATTCCGAATTCCGTCAGTTTTGTAATTTTTTTTTTAAACACAGATTAAAAATTTAATTGTAATATTTAATGTCTAAGATTTTCATTTCATTGGGGATATATTTGTTTATAATGTAAATAATGTCGTATGTATGATACGATGCCGTTCCCTACGCCCTGTCTGCCAAATGTAAATATTTTATTATTAATGTAATTGATCGGGAATTGAAACTTTGTTATACATTTTGAATTAATTATCTAAAAAGATTTGAAAGAATTCGCGTATTTCTTTAAAGCAGTGCTGGGATTTACTTGCAACTTTCGGCCAGATTTCTTAGCTTATGGCCACTTATGTCCCTCTTATCACTCGCGTCTTAGCGCCACCGGACGCTCGTAACTAAGAAGCGCTCAGGAACATACGCGTCACAAATGTTATGTAACAATCTATCTAAGTTCTCTTTATTGTAATTACATTTCAAAACACAAATATTTTAAATTGTTATACAGAACATATATGTAATTAGTAACAGAATACTTATTTTTATTATTAATAAACAATTATCAGTTATCAGCGGCGCGAGCGGTAAGAGGGGAACAGTAGACGTAAGCTAAAAAATCCGGTCGAAAGTTGTAAGTAAATCCCAACACTGCTTTAAAGTATTGCGTTATAGATGCGCCGTACCTGAAGTGTGGCGCATCTTGGTTACAATTGTTAAGTGGCTCATTGTTAAGTGCTCGAGACATAAGGAGGGAATGATAGACGTTGACTCACGAAAATCGACCAAAATATGCAAAATGAACAACTCTCATTTAAAGGACTAATCTAAGCTTAAATTAGATCTTTAGGAAGGGTGCGACGGGAATAGACGGAGTGCTTGTTCTGCCATCGCGTTTTTTGTGAAATCATTATACATTATAAAAAGCTACTTGACATCCCTTAAGACTCATATTTTAAAACTTTTTTTGTTAATAATTCTTATTAATAAACAGTGTCGATTAAAATCTTGATAACATATGTGAGAATTGAAATCAGAAGTGATTCTTTATTTCTAAATAATTATTACAGATTTATTCACTGAAATACATTATTTCACTGAAAAATTAAATAATTAAAAAACGATGCATTATCTATATTTACAAAAAAATATTTTTAAGAAAAAAATTATTTTGATCCAGAAATATTGTATAATATAATTTTAAAGTTATCATGACATATTGTATATATATTCCCACTTACACAGTACACACATAGTGCACATACATAGTACACACGCGTACACGCGCAGGCACACACATATGCTCGCGCGCATACATATGAACAATATATACACAATATATACACAACAATATAGAATATACATTAATTATTAATATATAATTATTGTCAATAAACATAATTTGTTGTAACTTACCAAAAAGTAAGAAGAGAAACTAGATTTGCATTTTGTCGTGGATTTTTTGGATATTTTCTTTGATTGTTGTTCATTGTGGTTGTCACATATAATTTTTATCTTATAAGGTATTTCCTGCTTTAAATATAATACGAGATATTTAATATACTTTTGTTAATGATTATATAATAACATATATAATTTTAAAATAAAACAATATAACGTAAAAATTAAAATAAGATCTACATTTAATATAGGAATCTACATTTTATAGAAAATGAGTTATATTGTTAGAACAAATGTTACTTTTAATTGTAAATTTTTTAATAAATTTTAATCGAAACAGAAATAAAAAAGCAAAGAAATTTATTTAACAAATCTTAAATTTTCAACATAATTTTTGTATGAATTTTAAGTTACAATTTTGTAAAAGTTCATTTGAAATTAAAAAAATGTGATTTTATTTTTCACTTGAACAATTAAAATAAAATTGAGTATATAAAAATGTTTATTTCAATATTTGGTTTGGTTTATTTTGCAAAATATAAATCCCTTTTTTAGGAAATAATTGATTTTAAATTTATGAGGCATTTCGTTTTTATATGCATACCGAGTGTTCAAAATAATGTTATAGAAATGTTATATAAATTTTTATTACAAAAAATGTCATTTTTGAGAAAAATTCAGACAAGAATTATCTGATTTCAAAATATTATGGCGTTTATTGTTTTGATAAATGTTTACTTTAAGTTAAACAGTATGAAAAATTTTCATTTTAACATATATTATAGAGCTACATTCCTAAGTAAAGGAAGCGAAATTTACGATGTACCAAATCCACGCATGTACTTTAGAAGACAAAGCGAAGTTACATACGAATACTTATTGTAATGCATAAATTTCGTATTTGGCGTCACAACAGTATTACACGTAGATGTCTGTACCACGGACGATTGCTAACGATAACTGGCGCGACGAGCGTTCCTTTACTCCTTTAGTTAGTCTTTCTCTCAATCCGTCGTGCAATATATTCTTTGTTTAGATCTACGTAGCATATATTTTATATTATTCTTGAATAAATGTTTCTACTTTGTATTTCTGCGTTATTATTGAAATAACATCAACACTTATTAAAAATTTGTAACGGCGCATATGCGCTATTACTAATGTATTAAATACATATTGGGTTGCGGAAAAAGTTTCTTCTTATTTTACTGCAAAAGTAAAACAAGTTTTTTTCATACTGTAAATGAAGTTTATTAAACAAATATGTGCTGTTTTGTTCGACCACCTTTTGTTATTTTTGAGGTAAAACCATAATTCCATCATTGTAGAACTTCTGAACGAAAAACTGCGACAAGTGATTTTCACAGACCTCTTTTGAAGTCAACTTAACATCATTAAGGGAGTTCCGTGGAGACCGAAACAAATGGTAGTCTGATGGTGCAAAGTCAAGACTATACGGATGCATCAAAACTTCCCAGTCAAGCTCTCTCTCAATTTTTGACGCGTCGCCAAAGATGTGAGAGAGCCGGCGTTATCGTGATGAAAGACGACACCTTTCCTATTCAATCCTGGTCGTTTTCTTTCGATTGCTTGGCGTAATCTTTCCAGTTGTTGACAGTAGAGATTATAATCAATCATTTGATCCAGCGGCAGAAGCTCGTAGTGAACGATTCCTTTCCAATCTCACTAAACACAGCATCACTTTTCTTGATGTTAATCCTGGCTTTGCTACTATTTGCGAAGCTTCACTTTGCTTCGACCACGATTTTTTTCGTACATTATTGTCGTACGTGATCCATTTTTCATAGCCTGTAATGAGCCGTTTCAAAAATGGTTCGATTTCATTCCGTTTTAGCAACGATTCGCAGATGGAAATTCGATCCATTAAATTTTTTATTGTTAAATCATGTGGCATCCAAACATCGAGTTTTTTTTTGTAACCAAATGGTTTAAAACTATTTTGTGATCGATGTTTAGTTCCTTACCGATGCTAATGTGCCGCTCTTGCTCAATTTTTTTCTATGATTTCATTGACTTTTTTAGTTTCTAATCGACCAGAGCGAGGTGCATCTTTGACATCAAAATTTCCAGATTGAAAACACTTGAACCAACTGCCACATGTACTGATAAAATGCATCATGTTCATAAACATCACAAACTTTTTTAGCAGCCTGAATCGCATTTTTCTCTTTTTTAAATAATAAAATTTCAAAATATATCGAATTTTTTCTTTATTTTCAAGACGTAATAACTTTTGACTGAGTAAATAAATATCACAACTTTTTTCTTTAATTTCTCTATGATATATTACTTTTTAAACATATGCAAGTATTGCTAGATCCAATTAATATTACCAGAGTTATGCGATTCTGACGCCATCTACCGAGAAAATACGAAGAAACTTTTTCCCCAACCCAATATATAACACACGTATGCTTCTTTTTCATTCTATCGTCTTCCTATTCACGCGCTGTCTCGCTTCGTTCTCTCGTTCGCACGCTTACATTTGCTCGCTGTCTCGCTCGCACGCGCGCTACCCCACTTGTACGCATTACCTGACGCTTGCTGTCTTCTTCGCTTGGTCATACGTTATCTCATTCTTATGCATTCGCCTTACCTAAGCGACCCATTTGGAGGGCGAACATTGGAATGCGATCAAATGGGTATATAAGCCGGTCATTGCGAAAATTGCAAAAAGATATAAGACTTTCTTACTCAATTTAACTCTACTGTACTTGTATACGAGAGACTTAAGCGATTATTATACAACACCCTGTGTATGTGCGAATGTGCGTGCGTCAAGGCTATTAGATTGCATACGCTGTGTCCAGGGCACGATTTGTATTCCCACCATTTTCGCGTACTTAGGCATAAGTTCTCATCCGTGTACGCTCGACGTTCGACTACTTTCGGTTATCTTCGGTTATCTTCGATTACCTTTGACAGAGAAAGATGAGACAAAGATAGATAGTTTTTATCTCCTTCTTTCTTGAGAATGTCTATTGTATCCATTGGATCCATGAAATCTCGGGCTAACAAATTGACGGCAACATGTGGGATACTTATTATTACATATATTCTCTTTTTGATTTTTATATACCAATATGCCCACTTTTTTATTTAAAAAAATTTCTTTAAAAAAATAATTGTATTAAAATAGTATTTAAATTTATTTTAATAGAATTGTATTTTGTTATTATTATTTTGTATTAATGTACGATGTACACGCATCGGCAGGAATGGTGTCCCGATATGCTTGTGTTAACGCTCCCTGACACTCACATAAGCGAAGCGCACATGTACGCGAGCCGAGCAGTGGGAGAGAAAGTGGGGGTAGAGTAGTGGGGGGCATTCCAATGTCCTTCGCGCATGGCACAAGAGCGAGAGAGAGAAAGCACTATGGACTGTCATCTTGGTATTGTTAGCAGTGAAACGTATCTCTGTGTGCTTCTTAAAGATTTCATTAATCAGCCCATTTCTGGGCTACTTCGAGTGCTAAATACTAATCGTATTTGTTTTTTCCGCCGAGCGCTTCCTCTGGACTCTGAAATAATTGGCCCTTTACGTGCAAAGCAAATAAGAGGGCGATTTCAGCAGCGGATATTATCACGCCTTTGTCCGTGGCTTCGGCCAATGTGCCACATTTTCCCTCGCAATTTTCCTTCACCTTCTCTTCTCCCCTGGAGAGAGGATGTCACCGGCTTTGTTTCAACGACTCAAGATTACTACATCATCTTACTATCTGTAAGTACACTTCCACTTATATTATTGCCTGAAAATGACTACGAATATAGACTTAAAAGATTCTGAAATGGTTACTACTCTTGAATCACTTATTTCTGAATTCGGTTCGTCATCCGTGCCTCGCGGAAGATCTTAGGCAAGCGACCTAACGAAGAAGAATCTTCGCCAACTTCCACCAAAATCTCGCGTTCAAGTACTGATAGCAGTTTAATTTCTCATCAAGAACCGGTCTCTGGATCTCTGATGTCATTAACGGACACTATTCGCAACAATAGATATTCTGAAAATAACGCTGGACCATACGATGTCCACATCAGCGCATTTCCAATCCTCATTCACAACTTCACTCATTATTTGTAGGAAGAGCCATGTGCGAACTAGGAATAGAAGACATTCTAGAGATTAAAAAGACAGGATTTTCCAAAGTATCCATCTATTTTAAATCCAGAGATGCCGCGAACGCTCTAGTCAACGACAAAAAGCTATCCACTAAAGATTTAGAGGCTTTCATCTCTTTCTTCCGCACTTCGAGGAAAGGAATTATTAGAGGCGTACCGCTGGAATTTACTGACTAGCAAATTTTACACAACATTATAAGTCCCATCAAAGTCGTTGTAGTAAACAGATTAAATCACAGAGTCACAACAACCCCTCGCTTGGATAGTCAAATAGACACATCTCTAACAGTCTCTTATTCCCCTTCTGTCTCAGTGTCGATTACTTTCGAAGGACAAAAAATTTCTAAGCACGTTTATATGTACCACGTTAGTTATCCAACATCTCCATACATACCGAGAGTCTCACGATGCAACAATTGTTATAGATTTGGCCACAAAAAAGCCAACTGTAAAAACCAGGCTCGCTGTTCACATTGTGGAGAGAAGGGACATTCCTTCTCCGAAAAATACTGTCAACTAAGGCAACAACCATCTAGATGCGTAAACTGCCAAGGCGACCATCGAGCAGATTCATCTACTTGCCCAGAATTTTTGATGCAACAAGAAATAAGGAAATACGCCACCATCTCTCAGAAGTATCTCATTACTGGACAGAAGAAAAATTTTTAAAGGTAACAGAACCCCTCCTTCCTTTTCCTCATCCTCTGAAGAGTTTCCCCCGCCATTTCCTTATCTCCACAACTCGATCTTCGCATTCTAATTCACACTTATCACCCCTCTCATTTGATTATACTTCACCCTACCTCTCCTACGCTCAAGCTACAAAAAACCTCTTCCCCTCCTGCCTCTCCTTTTCCCACTCCTGTCCGTGATATTACCATACCAAAATCTGCTTCTCTCACTCGCATAATCAAAAACTCTCACTGTTCCCCTCCCTCTCATAAATCCCCTCGACCCAGTGTGTCATTTCTCGCACTTTTCTCCACTTTTCCAGCCCCACCCATCAACCATCCCGCTTCTTCCAACCCTCCTCTTTCAAATCTTACAACAACCTCACAGGATGCACTTAAACTTATCACTTCTCTCATTATTGAGCTACTACCTTTATTTATTTCTTCTAACTTTTCTGAGCTTATTCCTATCATCATTTAATTCATTCACAATCTTCCTGTTAATTCAGCTAAACCCCCCCCTCCTCCTGTATAATATGACCAATAAAACCACGCATAGCAGTCTCACCTTATTTCAATGGAATTGTCATGACGTACTAAACAAAAGGGATTCCCTCACTTCAATTTGTGGCCAACGACATCCTCGCATTATGCGAAACTTGGCTCTCCCTGGACAAAACATTCTTCTTGAATGATTTCCACATTTTGCGGAAAGATGGATCTTCCAACAAATCCGGTAGTGCCCTGCTAGCAATTAAAAAGTCTATCTCATTTATAAAACTCGACACAATCTTTTCTTTAGACGGCGTACTTGAAACAATCGCAGCAAAAATTAGCTCCCGGAATAATGATCTATTCATCATTTTCATTTCCAGGCATCCATCCAATTTCCCCCCCTCTATCTGGGAAGATCATTTTAACTCAATACCAACCTCTGATCAGATCATCATTACAGGTGATTTTAACACGCATCCATCTCTTGGGGCTGTAATTGTTCCGATTCCATGGGCAATTCTTTATTTGAGTCATCTCAAGATTTCTCTCTCTCCTTCATCAATGATGGCACCCCTATGTACATCTCCTACTTCATACACTCCACTTCAGTTATTAATCTTACCTTTGTTTTTTCTGACTTAGTTCCTTGCTGTTCCTGGAGTTCCTTTGACAACTCGCTTGGCAGTGACCACATTCCATCCATTATTACTGTTAATCATCCCAAACTCATACAAACCCGTTCTTTCTTCTCTCACAAATTCCAAACCTCAAAAATTAATCGGAAACTTCTCTTCACCACCTTTTTATCCGTTTTTCTTTCTTTTTCCAATCGTCTTGATTTTGTTACCTCTCCAATAGAAAAATATGATATCTTTTGTAACTTTCTTAAAGACACAATTACTTCTTTATTTCCTGAACAAAAATCCTAAACCAATAACTCCCCTGTCCAAGATTGCAAAAAAAATAAATTAAACCACAGAGCTCAACCCTCCCTACTCACTCACCCTCCCGCTCCCTGGTGGAACGAGCAGTGCTCTGAAGCTGTCGAACTTAGCGCGTTTCGCAAAGATCCTTCCCGTTCCAATTACCTTAATTTAAAAAACAAGAAGCAATTACAAGAAAAGTTCTTCGTCACGCCAAACGTATGGGATGGAGATCCTTTTGCGAGTCCATCAGCATCTCTGCTCTATGGCGAGTCGTCAAGAGATTCAAAAACAGATTCCTCAATTCAACTACCTTTTTCTCTCCTTCCTGCAGCAGCATCTCAACTGAAATCCAGAACCTAATTAACACTACTTCTCCTGCCTGCATAAACTTCCTCTATCTCTCTCTCATCCGCCCTTATTCTTGTCATATTTTCGATAATCTCTTTCAATTTGAAGAATTATATTATGTCATCTTTTCTTTTAAAAACAAGAAATCTTCCTCTGGCTTAGATCAAATAGACTATCTCATCCTTTCTAACCTTCCTACTGAATACTATCCCCTCTTCCTTTCAATTTTAACCAATCCCTTCTCTTCCGGAAAATTTCCCGAAACATGGAGCCATTCGTTGTTTTATCTCATTTCCTAAAACAACCCCAGGCAAATTTCCTGTACATGCTTCTACACTGACGCCTCCAAAAATGACTCTGACGATTATGTAGGATTCGCTGTATATTCCCCTTCCCCCCACCTACAACTTCTATTCAAGGCTCATTCTTATTCATCGATTTTTTCCGCAGAAGCTCTTGCCATCCTTCATATTCTCGAATACATACTATCCAAATCAATCACGAAATCTGTTATCTTCACTAACTCTAAAAGCGTCACCGAAGCACTTCTCTCAGTCAACCTGGCTCATTCATACAACTACGTAATCTTTGCTATTAAGCAAAAGCTCCTCGACATCAAACTGGTTGGTTACGAAAACACTATTGTCTGGATTCCGACACACACAGGCATTCTGGGGAATGAAACTGTCGACCACCTGGCAAAAAGAATCATCTCCACAGGAAAACTATCCGATAGGAAACTCCCTCATTCCGACTTCTTCTCCATTCCTAGAAGAAAATACATCGAAGGCTCTTTCAACTTACTCAAGATTCAAGGTAGACACAAAGGAATAACATATTTTACTTCTTTTAACGAAATTATGCTAAAACTCTGGTTCCACAAGTTCAAGCTTAACCCATTAAGTCCCATGGCTAGCACAACATAGATAGACCCAAACTGACGACGCCATCGATTGCATTAGCAAAAAATAAAATACCCGTGTTTTTTTGTTTAACGATCTGATTGTTTATTGCAAAATTATTTAAACAAATTACCAAAAAGTTGCAAATTTCGAAAAACTAATAATGCCAATCGATTCTACGGGAAAAATTATAAAAAAAGCTCTGTACCACTTTTTCGTCTGACTCTTTTATTTTGCAATAAAACGTTATAAACAATGACGATCAATCAAATATCGTTTTGTCCCACGGACACGCTATTACAAATAGGCTCAAACTGATGACGCCATCGATTGCATTGGCAAAAAATAAAATACCCGTGTTTTCTTGTTTGACGATCTGATTGTTTACTGCAAAATTATTTAAACAAATTACCAAAAAGTTGCAAATTTTGAAAAACTAATAATGCCAATCGATTCTACGGGAAAAATTATAAAAAAAAGCTCTGTACCACTTTTTCGTCTGACTCTTTTATTTTGCAATAATGAAGGAAAGTTATTTTGCAACCATGTGTCATCCTTATAAAATGTACACTTAGTTGTATTTATTATGTCTTTTCGACTATTTTGAGAATGCGCATTGCATCTGTGTAATTTTAGTTTACAGTGCAATGTTTACATTTGCAATGTGTATTTTTAAAATAGTCAGAAAGACATATGTATAAATAAGTGTATTGTTGCATATTGTTTGAACTAATAACTAATACAGAATCTTTCCAATAGGTGGCTGTTACATAATTTTTATGAATTGTGCAAGTAAAAAATAGATATTACGTCTCACAGTGCTTTCTCTCTCGCTCTTGTGCCGTGCAGGAAGGACGGAACATTGGAATGCCCCCCACTAATCTACCCCTACTTTCTCTCCCGCTGCCCAGCTCGCGTATGTGCGCGCTTCGCTTGTGTAAATGTGACGTCAGTGAGCGTTAACCCAAACGTAGCGGGACACCATTCCTGCCGTTGCGTGTACATCTTGTTGCTCAACAGAAACCGCAAGAGGTAGTGGTCTCTTCCGTTAAAAAGGAAATATAAAAAAAATGACAGTTACTTTCAAAGCCAAACTTTAAGATTGACAGAAGCACTTTTAGAAAAAACGTTTGATATAAAAGATTTTATTTTTTATTTTTCCACGTAATTCGAATCTGTAATAAAAAAAGTACCATGTTTCCCTTAAAAAATTCAACTTTCGATCCGAATGACGTGTTTCCGGTCGAAATAAAAAGTTGAAAATATCACTATTTGATAGAGCGTATCCGATTTACTTAAAAATTGTTCAGGATTTTTTATAAAAGCCATTTATTTTTATTTTAAAAAGGATGTATGAGTGGTCTGGGATATCCTGTATATTTCATATCTTTATATATTTTATATCTTTATTTTTGTAATATAACTTCTATCTATTCATGTAAAAATTTATGTAAAATTTATTTATTAATTATTATTATTTATTAATGTTACACATTTTTTTATACAATACATAAAGTTAAAGAAAGAGAATTAATAGGGAAAGGTTTAGAAAAAGATTATGATAATAAGCGTCACACATGTTGCATTGTTAACTCGTCAGCTCGAGATTTCGAGGATCACATAGCTATTGTATTCAAAGAGATAGATAAGATATAATAAACTTCTCAAAAGAAAAAGGAATAGAAGCTAATCTATCCGTCTTCCTCTGTAAACTGAAGATAACCGAAAGTGGCCGAATGTAGAACGTACATGGATGAGAGTTCATGCCTTGTGCGAAAGTGATGGAAATACAAATCGTGCCGCCGCTGGACGCAGAATATGCAATCTGGTTAGCCATGGCCGGCACACGAGTACCAGATTCCGTTCTGCGATCTTACCGAACACTCCGACCAGATCTCCCGAAATCGAAGTATTTCTCGGTTTCACTTCCGGTCCAGATCGAGATATTTCTCGATTCAACCGGATGTCTTCGGCTACCTGCTATCAATCCCGACTGAGGTATTCCTTGTTATATCAGGTATCTCCCGTTACCGTCACCAATCCCGAGTCGAGGTTTCATTCGATTTTACGGGGTATTACCGGCTTCCGAACTGATCCGACACACAGCCCTGTCAACTGCACGGTGCCTAGAGATAAATTACGCGCTCCTATGATCATTACCAGTACCGATTGTTACGCGATATCACTTATATACGCAAATAACCTCCGCTAGCCGTAGAGATAAGTTCCGTGTTCCGCTTACACGCACCGCGTTGTTCGGCTTTATTGTAATAATCGTTAGTTGTATAGGATCTGCTGTATTTTTCAACACGCATGTAAATAAATCATAACACACACCGCGCGATTACATTGTACATTTTCTCATATTCACTCGCATACTCTCATATTTGTACTTCATTTAATTTGTACCTCATTTAATTATTAAAATAAAGAGTTATTTTCCACCTGCATTGTTCGCTCGATTCTTTCCTTCTCTCGAATTCTGACAATCCGACGAGCCGATCTGGAGCGTTGAGAAAGGTGACCGCATTATAAATTTATACAAAATAGTAATGGTAAAACTGCATATTAGCGACAATCTTATCAATTTTGATGACCTTGACATATGTTATCAAGGACATGTCCCTGAGTGACATTCAAAAGATTTTAGCCGTCTTGTTATTTATAACAAAGTTATAATTAATTAAAGATAATGAATAACCGATGGCACAATAGTAAATGTAATGTAAATGTAATGTATCGTTTTGTGTGTAAATCTGTAAATGTACTGAAAATCTATATGAAATTATACAATAATAAATTGTATACTTTTGTATTGAAAAGAATGAGAGAGAGAGAGAGAGAGAGAGAGCAATATACCATAGAGTAAATCTCATCTCATAAAAAATTGAAAACCTATACGAGATCATTGAACTTATTTTGAATAAATCTGCATAAACTCTCAGCAATAGATAAAATGTAGAATTAACTTTCCTTTATTTTACAAAGTATATGTATGAATACAGTGGATTTCACTTCTCCTACATGGAGGCGCCACTTCCGGAAGATATAACCTAACTCAAAACTTATTTTTGATTTAAAACAAATTTGGCTTGGAACCCACTGTATCTACGCATGTACTTTGCAAGAAAGGAAGTTGATTCTACATCTAATCTCTTGTTGAGAGTGCAGTTTATGCAGATTTACCCAAAATAAGTTCACGGGAACGTTGAACTTATTTTGTAAATAACTTTGTAATAAACAATGAACGACGACTAACACTTTTTACAAATTAATCAGTGACATGTCCTTGATAACATATATTAAGGTTATCAAAATTGATGAGATCATCGCTAATATGCAGTTTCATCTAGTAATTTATTGTTGTGCCCAAGACGGCACGGGAATTGGGGTTTGCCGGGAAATGTCAGAGACCTCGAGGCCGTTGTTTTGAGAATATTATTACTATTATTATTATTATTGGTAAAATACAGACTTAATTCCTTATTCTATATTGGTTGACTTCTTTGAGCCTTCTCCGAATCACAATTCTTAGATTTAACACACTTGTCGGCGTTTGATTAGCGGTTTGCCCCAGATTCGCACTAATTATTAATTGACTTTCACTTAACGACTGTCCGCCGCGGGTCCGCGATGGACGGTTTTTAACACCTCTTTTGGGGTATTTTGGAGGGGATCGCCTAGCGACATGACCATATTTGGTCATGGGGATTTCCGGCGATCAAGTCTAAGTGCTAACGAACGAGGTTCAAAGTCTAAACCCTTCGTTAGCATTTTTCTGCGTTTCCGGCGAACTCGCGCGTGGTTCGCTGAAGCGGCGGTTTTTTACGCGGTTCGCGAACGTTCTAGTGAATATTAAAATATTAAAATAACGTTATAATCTCGCGGATTATAACATACCTCCCCCGTTGGAAAAGAAAAACGGAGGTTCTAACAGAGTTTTTCTCTCTTCTAAACATACATATTTCTATCCCTTTTAATATAATATATTTCTCGTGTACAATGTTTATTACAATCGTTTCTTATTTCTAAATTAAAATCTATTTATTCTAGAATCGTGTGCTCTTGTTTCTTTTTAATATTGGTTTAGGCATTCCATATGATTTGTCAATTTCATCTACTAATGTAACAGTAGTGGTTGGTCGTTTCGATTTCTGTTTCTTATGTTGTACAATTATCCATATTATTAGTATTACAATAATTATTGTGGTTATTCCACTGGAAGCCATTGAATAAATGAATTCTTTTAATAGTTCTTGTAATAGTTGAATTTGCTCGTTTATTAGTGTTCGATCATTCGCATCTATGAGTCCAAATAATGTTTTAGTTATCGTACCTACTCCATCTATCAGATCTCGGCGTCTGTCTGATGATGTCTTATATAAGTCATTTATTAATTTTATTATTTTAGCTAGCGTATTACAATCATTGTTGATAATACTTTTTAAATTTTCGCACGTTCGTTTAATATTATTTTCAGATTTTATATTATTACACATTTCGTTTGTTTGTTGAACATATTTATTTACTTGCCAGGTTCTATCATTCAGTTCGGTTATATCCAATTTTATTACTAATTTCCAAGTTTTCTTGATTTGATGTAGGTATCCGATTTTCTCATAGTAAATTCCTGGGTTATGTTTGAATTCTTCAATTTCAAACGGAAGACGGGTTTCGTCTTACTTGGTGGGAATAGGGTTGATCCCTAACGTTAGCATTCTGTAATAATATATATTAAGTATTATATTATGCACCTGCAGATGTCATTTCTTTTCTCGTTAGTTTATCAGTGTGGGATTAGTTTTATTCTTTCTTGACTAGCTTTGCTCTATATTATGATCTTTTGCGAGCTTCAGTCTCTCGCTGACTTTTGCTCGAGGCAGTAATAGCTGAAAAAAATCCAATGTCTGATAGTTTGTCAAATAGCTCCTCCGACGGGGAGTTTGTCTTTAGTGTTGGTGTGCCGGAAGTACGAGATGTGTCCGGCGGCCTGCCTTTGCCACGCGACCGGTTTGCGCGGGCCTGTATGAGAGTGCGACTATTCGATTATATAGATTTATTAATGCGAGTGCCGGTTCAGGAACGAGTGTATCCTATATTGCCCTTTGGGCAGGCCTGTTTCCGCGTATACGCGCAGGAGCCCTACGGTTTATCGGTGCGGGTAGACTTATTAACCGCCCGCCAGGTCCGTGCTCTTGGGCCGTGGGCGCCTCGGATCTCCCACGAATCTCCCTGTACTGTGGACGCGGTTGCGCTTTCAACGGCAGCTGGACCGCCGCAACTTTCGGCGACTGGCCTATGAGCGCCAGATAGGCCGTAACGGAGTGTTGCAGCCTTCTTCCCGGTGAGTTCTTTTATTCATTTAATTATTTATAAATAGTTTTAATTTATTTGTGTGCATGCGTACGGTTTTTCTTCCTTTTTGTATTGTATAGTTTACGTCTGAATTCTTTTCTATAATCGTGTATGGTCCTGTCCATAGTGATTCTAATTTCTTTGATTGTCCTCGTCGTAACGTTTCGTCATATACTAATACTTTGTCTCCTACTTTAAATTGCATTTCTTTTGTGCTTTTGTCGTAATGTTTTTTAGCTTTAATTTTTTCTTCTTTAATATTTTCTTTTGCAAGCTGATTTGTTGCTCTCAATCTTTCTTTTAATTCCTGCGCGTAGTCATCATAATTATACGTCGGTTTAGGCGGTTTTGTCAATGCTGTCGGAATTTCAGCTTGGTGTCCGTACACCAATTCGAAGTGTGTATATCCCGTAGCGGTATGCGGCGTAGTATTATAAGTAAACATCGCGAACGGTATCCATTCATCCCAATCTGTTTGATCTTTGTTTATGTAGTGTCTCAGATATTCGGCTAATGTGCGATGCGATCGTTCTAACGCGCCGTTACTTTCTGGATGATACGCGGTTGTTTGGATTTTGTTTATTTTTAATAGTTTACAAGTATTTTTAAATATTTCGCTCATGAAATTAGTTCCTTGATCTGTCAAAATTTTTTCTGGTAATCCGTGTTCCAGTATTATTTTTACGACAAATTCTTTACTGATTGTATTCGCTTCTTGATTCGGAATCGGTATTGCTTTACTGAATTTAGTTAAATTGTCTTGAAACGTTAATAAATATTTATTTCCATTAGTAGTAACAGTTAATGGTCCGACAATGTCTAACGCGCATTTTTCAAATGGTTTGTTAGGTGTATCCGTAATTATTAACGGTACTTTATTTTTTCGCGATAATTTATTTTTTTGACAAGATTCGCATCTTGCAATATATCGTTCGACGTCTTTCGTCAAGCCTTTCCAATTATGTTGAAGTCGGATTCTTTTTATTGTCCGTTCTATTCCTTGATGCCCTCCTGTAGGTGCATCATGATATTCAGAGAGTATTTGTTTCCTTTCCTCTTCCGTATATGTTTTCGCTTGTTCACTGTTTACTTCGTCTTCTTGTTCTTCTTCTTCTTCTTTTATTATTAAGATTTCGTGGTCATCATTTTCCTTTGAGGGTTCCGATATCGCGTTGCGACTTAAAGTGTCGGCATTCGCGTTCGCTCGTCCGGCCTTATAGATGATTTCATAATCGTATTCTTCAAGTTTTAATCTCCATCGGATTAATCTTGAACCGGGGTCATTTACATTAAATAACCATATTAATGGTTTGTGATCAGTTACAATTTTAAATTTTGTACCATATACGTATGATCTAAAATGTTTTACAGCCCATACAATTGCTAATAATTCTTTTTCAATTGTGCTGTAATTTTGCTCCGCTTTAGTCAGTATTCTGCTAGCGTAAGCAATCGGTCGGTCGTTGCCTACCTTTCCTTGTGATAGCACTGCTCCGATCGCATAGTCGGAGGCATCAGTGGTCACAATAAATTCTTCTGAGAAGTCGGGATATTTTAACACTGGTGCAGTCATCAATTTTTCTTTTAATAATTCAAATGCTGCTTGCTGTTCCGTTGTCCATTCGAACTTCTTCGATTTTTTTGTTAATTTTGTTAACGGTTTGGCTATTTTTGAAAAATCTTCAATAAATTTTCTGTAGTATCCTGCAAGTCCTATGAAGGATTAGATATCTTTTACTTTTTTCGGCGTTGGAAATTCTTTTATTGCCGTTAATTTTGACGGGTCTGGCAATATTCCGTTTTCGGAAATAATATGCCCTAAATAGATTACTTCTTTGTGTAAAAATTCGCATTTTTCCGGCTGCAATTTTAAATTAGTTTTTTGCAGTCTTTGTAGTACTTCTTTTAGACGTTTATTATGGTCTTCCAAGCTCGATCCGTATATTACAATGTCGTCGAGATAGACCAGGCATTTAAGTCCTTGTATTCCTGTTAAAATCGAATTCAGTCGTTGAAACGTTGCTGGTATTTTTCAATCCGAACAGCATTCGATTAAATTCGTAATGACTGTAGGAGGTTGAGAAAGCTGTTTTATTTTTATCCCTTTCAACCATTGGGATTTGGTGATATCCTGATGCTAAATCTAACGTGGTAAAATATTTTGCGTTTCCCAGTTGATCTAAGATATCGGTTATATTAGGCAATGGAAATGAATCGCCTATAGTTAATTCATTTAGCTTCCGAAAATCTATTACTACTCGGAGCCTTGGTTTTCCAGTTGCGTCTGCTTTTTTCGGTTAACTATTAGTGGTGCGTTCCATTGACTTGTGCTAGTTCGAATAATTTCGTTTTTTAGCATTTCTTGGATTTGTTTATTTACTTCTGCCTTATGCTTCTTCGGGTAACCCGGTACGGTTTCAGGTTGACGGGTGCGGTGTCGGCACGCGTACTTATCTCATGCTCGACCGTCGCAGTGCATGTCAGTGGTTCTCCTTCTAAAAAGAATATATCATTTTAAGTTCTTCGCAAATTTTTTTGAGTGTTTGCTCCTCTTCTTTATTTAGGTGCTGAGTTCGCAGTAGTTGTCAAATACGTTGGGCTCGCGGGATGTTGATTTTATTCTTCGTTCCCGATTTTATTGTATTTATTTCGGTTGTGTTAGTTTTATCTTCCATGTCCTCTAATGTGACAATGGGGGTTGCTAACTCGATGGTTTTATCGGTCGTATTCATGATGCTCACGGAGCACGAAAAATTTTTTGGTTCTACCAGACAGCTTCCGATATAAACTCCTGGTGTGGTTTCTTCTGTTCGGACTATTCCTATCCGATTTCGATTAGTCGCAGTTTTTATTATTGTTTCGCTACGTGGGTTTAAAATTATTTTGTTGCAAGGGTGGAGTTTTAATGTGCTGTCTTTTATTTTTATTTCGTTTCATAATCGCATTTAGCAGCTTGTTTTTTAAGAAAGTCTATTCCTAGAACTCCTTTATGGTCTATGGCGGTATCGTTCTTTATTACATAAAATGCGTGTTTAATTTTGTGTTTATTGAATGTTATTGTGGCATACATTTTGCCTAATGTATATATTTTATGACCGCTTATTCCTATCAATGCTATTTTCTTTTCATATATTAATGTGTCGTCTTTTAAATGTTTTACTTTTATTAAGGAAATTGTTGATCCGGAGTCATACAACATGTTTATTTTGTCCTTTTTTACTTCGCGGATCGGTAGTGTAACTTGTAATAATTCGTCCTTCAATGGTGCATGCATATTTTTAACATGCGTTACGCGATACTCTAGGGCAGGTCGCGATTGCTTCTTCTTTTCCTCCTGCTCCTCATCGCTATTGCTTGCAGAGTCGGTGCTCTTTTTTCGCTGTCGATGCGAAGTCTTTTGCTCACGCGTATTATCTTTATAATTGCTTTTATTATTTTGTTTATTGTTATTTTTGATATTAATTTTTTGTTGTCCATTTAAGTTCCAACATTCGTCGCGATTGTGTCGGGATTTTTTACAATATTTGCAAAATTTATTTAAAGTATTTATTCGTGTAGATTTTTCCGGTTTTGGTAATGTATATTTATTGCTACGACAATCGCGTCCGTAGTGTCCAGATTTTCCACATTTGTAACATTGTATGTTTGTTTCTCGCGTTGATCGCGTGTGTTTAACGTCAAATTTATTTTATTGGAGAAGCCGGATCGCTCGTGTAACAGACGGTCCGATGAGCTTCTCCTCCGCGCTCGCGCCATTTATCGCTTCTTGGAGCGTAGTATATCGTTGTGATCGCACGAGAATTTTTTTATCGCGTAATCCGATTTGAAAGTTTATTAGAGTTTGTTTTTAATTGTTTCTTGTATCCTTGTTTGAATGAAGGAGGTCGTTCCTCTCCTTCTACCATAGACTCATATAGCTTCATAGCTAATATATCGACTCGTTGTCAATGCATGTGCGGTTTCACTTGATTTTTTTTTTAACGAGTTGAACTCTATTTAAGTGAGTCGTGCTTTGTTTTCTTGATAACACGTTTCAAGTTGTTGTTTTAAATCTTCGTACGTTTGTATATTTCGTGTCTCGAAGTCTTGCATGGCTTTACCCTTTAATTTAGTATACAAGATTGCTTGCATTAATGATTCCTCGTCTGCGGGATTAATATTTTGTACCGCATACGTACATGTTAAAAAATTCTTGCAATTTTTGTCGCGATGATCCGTCAAATTCGAGAATCATTGATCGCGCTTCTTTTAATGGTAGATAGTGCGGGGCTACGCTACGTCTGTTTCTAATATCGCGTTCAGTACGTCCGTACGTCACGTCGTGTGGGACATCATTTATATTTGCTCGTGGCTCGTTGAAGTTACTTTGTTTTATATGTACGTTTCGCACTTGTTCGCGTAAGTCTCGTACTTCTTCTTGCATTTCTCGGAAACTGTACGAGTTCGGCTAATAACATATTACTAGTGCTTTCGACCGGACGACCGGCGTCTTCATAATTCGCGGCTGCACTTTGTCCGACCTGTTGCTTTCGCAGGTGTTCAATTTCTCTATCGACCGCGTCGTTATCCATATTTATTTGCGCTCGTGGCTCAAGAATACTAAGATCGATAGATATTGGCGAATAATTTCTTCTAAATGTAACTCGATTACCGCGTGGTTCGTTTTGTTCGAAGTTATCGTTACTATTATCGTTATTACGCGCTTCGGGTGATTCAGAATTCGGATAACAATTTTCTAAATTTCTTCGCACGCTATCTCGTATGTCGCGAACGGCTTCTTCGGCTACTTATATCGATGGTACAAGTCCTGCTCTATTAGCCAATCGTGCTGGCTCGCTCAAAAATCGCAAGCTTTGAAATCTAACTCGCTTTAACGGTTCCGACATTTAATTGTAAATTTTTTAACTTACAGTAGTACAATGACTCGCATGGTCGTGTATCGGGTTGCTTAGCTGCTGACGCTGCGTGTTGACACGTTGGGGCGTCGTCCGTCGGCGATACGTTGTCCGTTGGCGGTGCGTTGTCCGTCGGCGTTGTGTTGTCCGTTGGTGTTGTGTTGTCCGTTGGTGTTGCGTTGCCTTGGCGAAGGTCGTGGATCGACGTTGGTCCTTGAATGCTGGTGTTTCCTTTCGGCTTTCAGCTGCTTGACCGTGATTTCTTTATCACTGTCGTCCTTATGTGTTGCGTGCTGATGTGTTTGAGTCTGTCTGCTTTAATCTAGCAGTTACTCCACTCGATTTATTAATTCTTTATATTCTCTTTTTTGTTTCAGCCATTAGAGGTCCAGGATATTAGATCATCCCACCGCTGCCACCAGAATGTTGTGCCCAAGACGGCACGGGAATTGGGGTTTGCCGGGAAATGTCAGAGACCTCGAGGCCGTTGTTTTGAGAATATTATTACTATTATTATTATTATTATTATTATTGGTAAAATACAGACTTAATTATTCTATATTGGTTGACTTCTTTGAGCCTTCTCCGAATCACAATTCTTAGATTTAACACTTTGTCGGCGTTTGATTAGCGGTTTGCCCCAGATTCGCACTAATTATTAATTGATT
Organism: Camponotus fellah; assembly: GCA_030586385.1. Taxonomy (NCBI): domain Eukaryota; kingdom Metazoa; phylum Arthropoda; class Insecta; order Hymenoptera; family Formicidae; genus Camponotus; species Camponotus fellah. The sequence continues at coordinate 22,226 of JAPIVC010000322.1, read as the reverse complement.
TTCACTTAACGACTGTCCGCCGCGGGTCCACGGTGGACGGTTTTTAACACCTCTTTTAGGGGTATTTTGGAGGGGATCGCCTAGCGACATGACCATATTTGGTCATGGGGATTTCCGGCGATCAAGTCTAAGTGTTAACGAAGGAGGTTCAAAGTCGAAACCCTTCATTAGCATTTTTCTGCGTTTCCGGCGAACTCGCGCGTGGTTTGCTGAGGCGGCGGTTTTTTACGCGGTTCGCGAACATTCTAGCGAATATTAAAATATTAAAATAACGTTATAATCTCGCGGATTATAACATTATATAAAATAATAATTCTATCTCTAACATCACACATGTTTGAAAGATCTCTGGATAGCTTTTAGAACTTTGTTCTCTGAATATCTTTCAGATATGTCTGCTGTTAAGGATAGGATAAAAAATTTACTTTAAGTTACACAACTCGAAAAATTTTTCATATGTTTTCATATATTTTTTATATGTTGTATAGAATACATTCCTAAGTAATACACCGTTTGAATTTTGCGGCAGTCTCTTTTCATTTTTAAAATATGCACTTTTGAGTCTCAAGTCTCATACTTTTATGTCATCTTTTCGTTATGTCCTATTTATGTATTTACATTTTTTTGTTTACATTTGCTCGTCACGATTTCATGTTATAAAGTGTTTGTATATAACTTCCTTTATTTTGCAAAGTATATATGTGGACACCGTGGGTTTCGTCTCCTCCACAGGGGGGACTTCACTTTCAGAAAATATACATAATCTAATCCGTGTCTGAAGTATGGAATATACCTGATTTCGCATAAAATGTTGCAACTTATATAAGCTCATGACCATATAAATATGAAGTAAAATATGTGTCATATGTCAAAGTATTTTCTACACTTCAAGGTATTTTCTACATTTCAAAGACAGGTTGGATTAAATTATATGCTAAAGTAAATAAACTTAAAACACACACACACACACAGATAGGTCTTAGCTACATTGAAACTATAACGAGCAAATATAAACAAATGTATAAATATAAAAATAAAATATAACATGAAACTGTGAAATAAATATAAACAAAAAATATAAACACGTATAAAAAATATAAATAGGATATGTGCAGGATTATGCGAGAAAGTTCCCATGGCTGGAATTATCCCGATAGGGATACAATGGATCGAATAGAAAACGGATAAAATCACGTGATCAATCGTAAAGGCATTTATTCTTTAAATGTCAAACGAAATAGTCAATGTTCATAAAAAAAATTCATAATTTTGTACACAGTTTCTTGACAAATTGATGCCTCACAATGCCAATTAGACAATTTGTGTAAATGTTGCGCAAAGTTAGTAAATCCAATAATGCTATCTGGATTTTTTTCTCACTCTTTCTCCTTCGCTTCATTTTCTTTCTTTTTTCAACATATTATTAAATGTAAAAGAAGTAAATTTTAGTAAAAATTATATATAATAACAATGTAATACACAAAGATAAATAAAAGAAAAAAGATACAAAATTTATAAAATTATATATAACATAATATATGTATAACATAAGTACATTAATAAATAATGAAATATATCATATATAAAAACATTAATATGTAACTATTAAATAAAGACATATTTAAAACATTTTTAATATTAACTCACACGAAACAAAAATCTCTAATATATGTCCACTAGATGTCTACCTGGAGATTCAAAACCTCCATTAGATGTCTATGAAACGTCCCGTAAATGTCTACTAGACATTCATAGTTCCGTATTTCACACCTTCATTCGACATCCTTTAGATGTATTTATAGATGTCGTTATATGGAGTATATGTACGTTATATGGAGTAATTATAGATATTTTGTGAAACTCTTATGGATGTCAGATATACGTTATGGTTTTATTATAAGTCAATTTTCAGTCAATTTAATATTATGTTAACACTAAACATTAACTACTCGCTAACATTAACTACTAAATTTTTATTTTTGTCATTTCTCAAAAACTTGATCGATTTAATGTTCTATATAGATACATATATGATAGAATTTTAAAAAAATTAACCATCTGCGATTAATTATATGGAACCCTGGAGCTCCTTACAAAAGCTAGAGGAGATACGACTATAATAATCCGCTCTCTTTGACTGACGGTATCTTTGATGTCTGTTAACCATGAAGGTAATATGGATTTCTATTAGAGATATATGTATGTAAAAATCTATCATATATCCATAACAGATATCCAGTAGACATCCATGATGGATTTGTAGAAGATATTTAACATGAGAGGTAATATGGACTTCCATTAGAAATCTATTCAATATCCATCATGGACATAGATGTCATATGGAATTATGGAGGTTGCATGGACGTCCATTTATCAAGTTCCGTGTGAGAAGTATAAATGTACTTATTAATAAATATGCATTTTTTATAATGAATATAATTTATTTTACACATACATACGTATAATGCATATATGTATGTAATATAATTAAAATGTTAAAAGTAAGTACATTTTAAATAAACACATTATTTTATAATGAATTTATTTGACACATATATGCTAAAGTTAGTATTTCCATTAGCTAAATATGTGAAAATAAAATATATAATAATTTTATAAAATTTTTATTTATTTAAAAATATAGATTTTAAACAAATAGGAATTTTATAAAAATTAATTTTCACATATTTTCACATAGTGTGGAAATACTAACTTTGGCATATATCCAGATAGCACATTGACTCATTGATATCTAATGGATGTTCGAGTTCGAACATTGGGACATCCAAAAGACATGTGAATTAAAGTAAGCTCGACGGACATCCATTGAACGTCCATAACGCGTCCGTTTGTCACAACTTCGGACGCTTTTCGGACGTTCAAAATAATACTCAAAAAAGGACCTAAAATAGACATCATTTTCAGTGTCTTACTCCTCCAAATTATTGTTGGAATAAACATCAAAAATTCATAAACTCAGAAAAAAATTTATATTTAATTATGTATAATTGTGTAGATATAATTATCCCTCTAAAAAAACCTTACAAAGGTAAAAAATATACGCCAAGTACATAAAAAATATTTCACCTTGTATGCAACAAAACGTTTAATAAAAAGATACCCTTATAATAAATAATTTATTAAAATTTTCTCTCAAAAATATATATAAAAAATTCTCTAAAAAAATCAAAACTAAATATGAAATCAATAATTAATTAACCAATTACATTGAAGCAATTGATAGGGATTTGCAATTGATTGGGGGAGCAATTGATTTGTAATTTGAAATATTTGTCACAAATTCAATTTTGCATATGTATTAGATTCTCGATAAAATGAAAATGATTTTCAAAATAGTAAGTTCCAAATAAATTTAGAACTAAAAAAATTAAGAGCAAAACGACTTACAAAAACTTAGTGTGCTTGGATCGTATTATAATTCACATATCTATAGTTGAAATTAATTACAAGTATATAATTCGCAAACTTTGTAAAATTATATGTATTACAATGTAACCCGAGCACGCCAAGTTTTTGTAAGTTGTTTTGCTCTTAATTTTTTTAGTTCCAAATTTATTTGGAACTTATTTTGAAAATTATTTTCATTTTATCGAGAATCTAATACATATGCAAGATTGAATTTGTGATAAATATTTTAAATTATAAATCCCTATCAATTGCTTCAATGTACTTGGGTAATTAATTATTGATTTCATATTTAGTTTTGATTTTTTTAGGAAAATTATATTTTTTGAGAGAAAATTTTAATAAATTATTTATTATAAGGGTATCCTTTTATTAAACGTTTTGTTGCATACAAGGTGAAATATTTTTTATGTACTTGGCGTATATTTTTTACTTTTGTAAGGTTTCTTTAGAGGGATTTCACACCTTTTTGTAAAATTTATTTATATATCTTTTCTACAAAAAATATATATGCATTATTTTTAGCACTTCGAGGCCAAATACACTTTTGTAAATATACTACTAAATATACTACTAAATCATTTATTAATTTCCATCCGATATATTACTATATATTACACGTCAAAATTATTGATTTAATTAAACTCTTATTACATATTTACTATTACAGATTTCATTATTATTGCATCATTATTATTCTTTATTATAAAATAAAATTATAAAATTTTGTTTTACATATGAAGAATCGAAGAAAATTTTAGAAGTTCAGATAATTAATTGAAATAAGACATGCTGCAATTCTGCCATTGTATTAGATTTCTATCTTAAACAAAATGAAATTTAAATTGAAATTTAGCCAGTACTAGGTTTAAAGAGAAAAAAAAGAAGTATGTAATAAATAAATAATAATAATATAATTACCATAAAAGGTTAATATAAGTTTGTTACGTATCGTAATAAATATTATTTTATAAGGCAGCATCAACATATATAGTCCATCCTCCCACAACTTAAAATATATTTCCAGTTTTACAAATATGATGTTACTCTTTTCCTACTTCCATGCAACATCTAAACCTTATTCTTACAAGTAATCTATTCACACAAGTTATGATTACGCAGAAAAAGATTATTTATGTAAATAATTATATATATGTATGTATATTTATAACTCTATAGTTCTATAGTGCATAATTATTGTATAAATATATATATATATATATATATATATACATATACATATGTGTGTGTGTATGTGTGTGTGCGTGTGTGGAGAAATTTACATATTTGACTGTGCAATCATAATTATAGTTACATAGACATTTATTATATTTGTCTGTGCAGACACAAATATAGTTATGCAGAAATATTCCCTACATATATAATGATAATTATATATGTATATGTGTGTATGTGTGTAGAAATGTGTAGAAATTTTCATATTTGACTGCGCAACCATAATTATAGGTACATAGACATTTATTACATTTGCCTGCGTAGACACAAATACAGTTATGCAGACATATTCCCTACATGTTTAATTATATATATATATATATATACAGGGCGAAAAGTAACGGACCCCCCCCTATCTCAGAATCTATGTATCATAGGGCAAAATGACCCGAACAAAAGTTTTATGGTTCATAAAGTTCTGTTTTTTTGTGACCTCAAATTTGACCTTGACCTTGACCTTGAAGGTTTTTTGAAGGTTAATTTTGAAGATTTTTTAAATGGGAATTGCTATTTTTGACCCCGGATTTGGAAAGAGCGGGAAATTTTACGTTCAGATATGTAATCTTGTGATGGTAAAAATGACATCCAAATCCTACTTTTATCCTAACTTTTACTAAGCGCTATCCAGGAACAACGACGTGGACGTAGTAGAATTCTGTTCCCTTTGGGGTGTTTGGTTAACGTGAGTCCCCTCGCCTCTCACGAATCGGGGTGCTTGATTAACGCGAGTCCCCTTGCCTCTCACGATTTGGGGTGCTTCTCGCGACTCATTATTTAGATTGATTGAAACATCTTACAACAAATGTTCGAATTGTTGCCCTTGAACTGCTTGGCAATGTGCTAATCTATGATAAAACCCTGAAACCGAATTCTTGTAAGTTTCCTCTGGTATGGCGTCTATTTCACGGGTTATCCTATTGCGCAAATCATCTAAATCTTCAGGCTTCGTAGTGTAGACTTTCCCTTTTAAGTACCTCCAAAAGAAATAATCTAAAGGATTCAGGTCTGGAGATCTAGCTGGCCATTCAATGGCACCCCTACGCCCGATCCATCTGTCAGGAACTATTTCGTCCAAATATCGACGAACGTTAACTCCATAATGTGGAGGAGCCCCATCCTGTTGAAAGTAAATGTCAAAATTACCATCTGCTAAATTCCGTATGGCTGGTATAATTTGTTCTCGAAGCATATTTTCATACATCTGAGCTGTTAAATTGCCCTCGATGAAAAATGGCCCAACTGGTCTACCGTTGAAAATACCAGCCCACACATTAACTTTTTGCGGATGTTGGATGTGAGCTTCTCTCATCCAATGAGGATTATCATCACTCCAATATCTGCTATTTTGTCTATTTACTTGTCCATTTAACTGAAATGTGGCCTCATCGGAGAAGATAATGTTGTTGAGGAGTAAAGGATCATCGTTAATCTGCATCATAATTTCACAAAACTCCACTTGTCTGTCAAAGTCATCTTCAGATAGTTCCTGAACCAAACGGATTTTATATGGATGCCATTTGTTGAGCCTTAGAATTTTATATACAGATCCAACCCCAATTTCATGCTCTTGTGAAACGCGAGGTATGGAATAAGGAGGATCTTCGACAAATGACTGTAAGACATTTAACATTTTTTCATCATTCGTTGCTGACTTAGATCTACCAGGTTTTTCACGATCTTTAATACTACCAGTTTCCTGAAAACGTTGAATTGTACGTACAACAGTACTTTTGGAGATAGGATTTTCCTCTACTCTGAAAGTTTCATTAAATAGTCGCAATACTTGCTTATACCCTCTTTGCAGATTACCCCATCCTCGCATCATTAACAGAGATATTTGTTCTCGTTCAGTGAGGTGTGTCATGTTTGAGTTAATTACCTATTTGAACTCAGAAAATGAACGTATAAGTGAACAGAGAAGTTATGCTCAGTTTCAATAGTTAACTAAATAATTGCGACAATTCAATCAGTCATTAAAAAACCTTCGAGATATCATGTAAGATATGGGTAAATACCTAGTACATTACGATACAAGTGTGGAGGAATTAGAAATCGCCCAAATCTCGGAAGTTGGACGCACGAGTCAAAGACAAGTAGGTAATTAACTCAAACATGGCACACAGGCCATAAAGGACAACAGGCTTGACCTTGACAGGTATTGCGACAATTTAATGAAACTTTCAGAGTAGAGGAAAATCCTATCTCCAAAAGTACTGTTGTACGTACAATTCAACGTTTTCAGGAAACTGATAGTGTTAAAGATCGTGAAAAACCTGGTAGATCTAAGTCAGCAACGAATGATAAAAAAATGTTAAGTGTCTTACAGTCATTCATCGAAGATCCTCATTATTCCATACGTGAGGGGAGAGGGGACTCAAACACCCCAAAGGGAACAGAATTCTACTACGTCCACGTCGTTGTTCCTGGATAGCGCTAAAAGTAGGATAAAAGTAGGATTTGGATGTCATTTTTACCATCACAAGATTACATATCTGAACGTAAAATTTCCCGCTCTTTCCAAATCCGGGGTCAAAAATAGCAATTCCCATTTAAAAAACCTTCAAAATTAACCTTCAAAAAATCTTCAAGGTCTAGATCAAGGTCAAATTTGAGGTCACAAAAAAACAGAACTTTATGAACCATAAAACTTTTGTTCGGGTCATTTTGCCCTATGATACATAGATTCTGAGATAGGGGGGTCCGTTACTTTTCGAAAGCCCTGTATAATATATATATTATAATAAATAATTATATATGTAGGGAATATTTCTGCGTAACTATATTTGTGTCCGCGCAGGCAAATGTAATAAATGTCTATGTAATTATAATTATGGTTGCGAAGTCAAATATATAAATTTCTTCGTAACTATATTTATGTCTATACAGGCAAATGTAATAAATGTCTATGTAACTATAATTATGGTTGCGAAGTCAAATATGTAAATTTCTACACACATATATATAATTATCATTATAGATATAAGAAATATTTCTGCGTAACTATATTTGTGTCTACATAGGCAAATGTAATAAATGTCTATGTCAGTACTTAATATTATGAAAAAGTTTATGCGATTAGCCCTTACAGTTTGATAATTAAATTTACATATTTATAAATCTTTAAAACAGTAAAATTAAACTTCCTGGAAAATATTGAAGCGATACATTGAAGATATTTATATCAGTTGATTACCAGACTCTATGGACCATCGCATAAGTCTTTCCTCCACACATTATATTAAGTACTGACCATAAACTTTGACTTGTACGTAACTTTAAATTTTAGTCAACACTTAAAATTTATACATTATGTCAAATTCTTATTACATTACAATTTCCTTTAGCGTTGATTAAAATTTAAAATTATGTATGAATCTAAGTTGCGATCAATACTTAATATAATAAAATATGTTATGAAAAAGTTTGTGCGTTAGCCCTTATAGATTGATAATTAGATATTAAATATAAATAGATATTAAATATAAATTTATAGTATCATCTCAATCTATTTCAAGAAAGTTTATTTTCACTTAAAGATGGAAAAGAGTTTCATCCTGTTCTCTTCTACACTTTCCACAAAATGATTTTATTAATATTAATATATAACAATGAAAAAAATTTTTAAATATTTATCTTTTGATGAATATTGCAAAATTCACAATCCACTTGATTGTTAAGTGTCACACACAAATCTCTGTCTTTTTACTATATAATTTATAATAAATGTACTTGACATCGCAACGCTACCGCGTCGCTTGATAATAATCTTTAATTTCTTCTTTGTTACACACTATTCCGCACTATACTCTAATATAAATTTATCTTTCATTCATATGTATGTACACACATACATATACATATCACATGTATTTACACACATGCACACATATGATTTTGTCTCTTAAAGCATTGTACATATCGAAGCAATAATCGTATACGCAGCGATGTGAACGCCGCTTGAGGGACAAAATCGCTTTGCGTGAGTGCGTGCAAGCATATGTACGTGAGTTATACTGAAAATGAAGGCAATGAAGGAGAAAACGAAAAATGTCACAATTCTGATATTAGATCATCATTTCTCAGGATTGACTGCACCGATTTTGTTCAAACAGGTCGCAATCGAAAGCTTGTACTCATATTATATCATAAAAGCATCGTTATATTTTTGATTACGTCTTTAGTTTATGAAATATCTTAACCGAAAGTTTACTTGACGCGAAATTCCGGATAAGGTACTTGGTAGCGCCGCGTCGAGAACAGCGACTTTCAACTCAATGCTTGGAACTCAATGCTTGGATCTGTTTTTTATGTACTTGGCATCGCGACGCTACGGCGTCGTTTGATGTATGGATTTTGACTTAATTTAATCATATAACAAATTATTTTTTACATAAATAAATCGCATTATGCATCTTTTATAACATATAAAACAAAAATTCTTTGGCCCAACAAAATTAAATAATATAATAAAATTATATAATTTATCTATTTCATATAAAACATAAAATTCATGTAAAAATTTTATTTATATTTATACTTACTTATTGCATTCTACATTTTAAATAGGTAATTTAAAATGTAAAGTGTAACAAACAAGTTTAAATAGATATCGGATTATTTTTGTTTATTTGCCGGATATTTACTTGTCCGATTTATAAAATCAATTTAATATCTGAAACTTTTGTATTGAAATCAGAAATTAAAGTGAACAGTATATTTTTAATCTTATTTGCTACTCTTTGCAAACTTTATATAATTCTCATAACTAAAACTTAAATACGAGAAAGATAGCGCATCGCACGTCGCATAGCGGTCAACGAACGAACTAACACATTGTGTGTTCGCGCGAAACTTTGACGTCTAAGATCGGACATTTTGTGGACGTCCAAATATTGGCCGTTAATGGATGTTCCGAATCAGATGTACGATGAACGGTTATTTCATGTCCATGGACGTGCGGACGTAAAATGGACCTAAAATGAATGTCTATAGAATATCCTGTGATCTCTGGGTATATGTCAAATAAATTATTCATTATAAAATAATGTGCTTATTTAAAATGTACTTATTTTTTACTTTTTAATTATGTTACATATATGCATTATAAGTATATATGTGTAAAGTAAATTATAAAAAAATGCATATTTATTAATAAGTACATTTATACTTAATATTAAAAAGGTTTTAAATATGTCTTTATTTAATAGTTATTTATTAATGTTTTATATATGATATATTTCATTATTTATTAATGTACTTATGTTATACATATATATTGTTTTATGTTATGTTATATATAATTTTTATAAATTTTGTATTTTTTTCTTTTATTTATCTTTGTGTATTATCATTGTTATTATATATAATTTTTACTAAAATTTACTTCTATTACATTTAATAATATGTTGAAAAAAGAAAGAAAATGTAGCGAAGGAGAAAAGTGAGAAAAAAGTCCAGATGACGTTAGATTTATTCGCTAATTTCGCACATGCACACTCCATTTTGGACTACAAATTTTAAAGAGGGCTACTGGATATACTGTGGTACAGTATGACGGAGCCTCGGTCTATTATTCGCAGCAGATGCGGCCTACTTGAACGCGATCTTTCCAGACGTGAATTGAGCGAGGAAGACCCCGACATGGCCTGCGAAGTCTCCTGAACCTCTGATCTCCCTGGATTTCTTCTTATGGAGGTCTATCTGAAAATCATGATATACGAAACACCTGTTGCAAGAGAAGAGCTCGTTCGATCAGAAAAGCAGCTGTTCAAATTAAGAACGATCTTAGCGCTTGTCGGAGTCCACCGGTCCTTGGTTCGGCGCTGCCATCTGTGCCGATCTTGGGGAACGACATTTCGAGCATTTGCTTTGAGATACCTTCTTACATAATATCGCTCATACAAAGCCTTCATCGACTTGATCCTTGCCTTCATTAGTTGGATCCGGCACCGATCTTGCCATGGTTGGCTAGATCATCTTCCAATTTTCGAATCGAATTTGTGTTTGGATTTCTTGCCTTCATGGGCGAGACATCTTATTATAAAAAGCTCGATAACTTCGGAAACGGCTTAACTTAAAGTTGATAAAATTAGTGTTTCAAAAGTCTCGAAAAAGGCTACAAGAATATACAATAAAAGTAGAGAGTTCCATTTAAAAAATTCAAGGTGGCCTGCGACCTTGGCGACGCTATCCAAGGTCAAACACGTGGCGTTAGTAAATAGATATATAAACTTTTATAAAAAAAAAAATAGGGAAATATTATGTGTGATAATAAGTATCGCATATGTTGCCGTCAATTGTCAGCTTAAGATTTCATAGATTCAATGGATACAATGTCCTTCTCAAGAAAGAAGAAGATAGAAGTTATCTATCTGATCTTCTTTGCAAAGGTAACCGAAGATAACTGAAAGTAATCGAAAGTAGTTGAAACGAGCAATACACGGATGAGAGCTTTGTCTTATTGTTAGTGCGCGAAAGTGGTGGGGATACAAATTGTGCCGCCACTGGATGCAGCGTACGCAATCTGGCCTTGCTCCACATCATCTCTGAATCAGCGCAAAACGAAGTCTATTGTATGGTTCCCACATGGGTTTCCATGCGAAACGAGAAATAGACTTCTCGCACTGACTCCAGTAGTGGGGTAGACCTCTTTTGCATAAAAAGTTGCAAACCCATGTAGAACCATACAATAACAGATCTGGTTTTGCACTGACTCAGGGGTGATGAGGTATTCTCGCATTGCATAGAAAGTTAAAATACCTTGACCTTCTTAGAAGTCAAATCAACATTGCTTAGGAATGCGTATAATCGCATATTGCATATAATTTCTGGAAATTTTTTGTTAATAATTTTTAATAAACAATGAGCGATGGCTAAAATCTTTGAACGTTACCAATGACCTTGACAACATATGTCAATTCGACCCTGATGTCTTTTTTTAAAGTTTTACCTGTAAATAATATATATCGATCAGTTATAAAATATATATGTAAAAACTGTAAGCAAGAACATTTAACACCTCGCATTGAGATATCGGGGAAGCAAGCCGCGTACCGCGTCGCTTCTTCATTGTTAGCTTGGTAAGAAGAGGACAAAAAGCTGTATTCTATCCTTTTCTATTGTCTGAAGCTAGCCGAAGCGCCTCACGCATACGCTCACATATTCTTTATCTCCACTCACCACGGTTGCCAGTTGCTAACATATTCATTCTGACATTGTGCATATAGGTAGTGTCCCTCTTCGGCATCACTATTATCAGTTAATGTTTGATAAACTAAATTTAAAATAATTTATTTAATAATCTGGATTCCTTAAGAATTCAGAATAGATTATTTAATTGGATATAAATGAAATGACTTATTTATTGCGGGTATTAATAATTATTTCAACAAACCGTCAAATTTTATAACCAAAAATTGACATCTTGACTCTTCTGTTGTAAAGTAATTACAATATATTGGATGTAATTAGAATAACTGTTGTGATCACTTTAACTACGATGTATTCCTTTGGAAAATTAAATAGTATTGTGTATAGGAATTTACCTTCCATAATATATGTCAAAATGAAAACTTTTCATACTATGTAATCTGAAGTAAATATTAAGTATTACTGTTTTATATTTGGAAGTTTTCAAGATCAACTTGTTTTCTGAAACGGGAATCTATGTTTTTTATCACACGGCAACATATTCTTAAAAAAACCAACTCATATATTTTTATACCCGATGTACCGATTCTCCTGACACAACAATTTAAAAAAAAGAAATTTGTTTCCCACATTCTTTAAAATCTATCTTTAACGTCTGCCATTTTATAAAAATATTTTTGTAACTCAAATTTTTTTCTTGGTTTCCAAGAGGAATGTCCAAATTTTAATTTCAGCTTTATTTCATGCCAATATGTTAATTTTTGCTGATTTATTGCTGATAAAAATGTGTTAAAATTCAGTGGCTTGTTTATTTTACGGGTAAAAGTGCGGGTATTAGTTTCCATTTATTTGAGAAAGTTTTAGAAAATAAATTTGCATGAGTATTTATTCCAAGCACGTAGTAAAAGTATTTTGACGTAGCTTTGGTTATTTTAATTCTTAAGTATCCAAAAGAGCACAACAGAAAAGCCAGGTAAAAGTTGCTTATTAATTTTATTAGCTCAAAATAAACATTTTTCAGCTTTTGCACGTTTCGACAAAATGATTCTGATTATTGATATTTTAAATTGTGAGAAGAAAGTAACGATTTTTAAATTCTTGCAAAATTGAAGGATGTAAAAACTTTCTGTAGTACCACATGTTTTTTAATTACTTGTTTTTAAAAATATATTCCCATGATAAAAAAGTAGTAAATTCTCATTTAAAAACAAAATTAATCTCTTGAATGACTTTGAAAGTTTCTTTCAAATAAAAGTAAATGCCATAAAATATTTCCCTTTTGAAAGATAACTTTCATCTGAATAATTTTTTCTTAAACTACCGTGTTTCCTGGAGAAAAATATTTGTAATGTTTTTATTTTCATCACTGGTACATGTACAGAGTGATTCAGAACAAAAAAGCGTGCATCTTTTAAAATATCAAATTCTTAAATGAATTCTAAGATGATTTTCCCTTTACTCAAAATTTTCTACGAGGCTTAGTTTTTAAATTATTAAAAAATAGTTTTCAGAATTACAACGAGTACAAGAGGTAGACAGAAACGGCGCAACTCATCGATCCTCAGGCGATCATGTGCGCTCGACGCTCAGTTGATTGCTGCACACACAATGATGAGTATAACAATCGGTGTGTGTGTGTGTGTGTGTGGCAGGCGCGTGTATTTATGCATGCGTATCCATACTGTTCTCTCTTTCTCTCTCTCTCTCTTTCCTTTCTCTCTCTCCCTCCCTTTCTCTCTCACTCTCACTCACCATTCATTCACTTACCTTAAGAGGATGCCTATATTATCGATGAAGACACCGTAATTTTTGAAAAGTGTGCCATTTTTATTGCCTTCAGAATTAAAAATCCTTCTCCAGAATTGAAGTATACACGTAAACAGACACGTGAAAACTGTATGTAGTATAAGATTTTTTATATTGAGAAAGAAAATAAGTATAAAATAAACATTTTTATTTATCGACATGTTAAAACATCAGAGCTGTCAACTTGTACAAATATTAACTCCCCCTTATAAAATATATAGCTTTTACTGCATAAAACAGTTTTCACGATTGTGTACTGCAAAAAAATCGTAGAAACACTTCTCCCAGATTTATAAAACTGAATTTAATTGCCATTTCCAATTAATAAATAGCATTCTTCCGAAAATTTCAGTCTACAAGTACTGAGATGTCGGTAAAATAAAAATGAAAAAACAGCAAAATTAGTTCAAGCATCGTATAGTAGAGAGTGCTGGAATGTTCTTATTATTAGATGAGAAGGGAAAAACGTGCATCAGGGAAAGGGATCCGCGTGCATGGTGCGATAGCCCACATCCCGATAGCACACAAAAATTGAACACAATTCCCGATAGCCCACGTCCCGATAGCGTCAACTCCGATAGCGCACCAACCCGATAGCGCACTGGGTACACCCTAGATACACATTACGGTCGGGGGTGCAGGAGGGTCTTCGGCCCTCTATACCCACCCCGTCCCCTCGCTGCGTATGTAAAGTTGTACTTGATGCAAAGTGCGCTATATCGGGTTGGTGCGCTATCGGGACGTGAGCTATCGGGACGTGGGCTATCGAGAATTGTGTTCAATTTTTCATGTGCTATCAGGACGTGGGCTATCGCACCGTGTGCTAACGGAACCCTCCTCATCAGGAAAAGATAATGCAATGATTTGTACGTTCATGCGTATGTGTGTAAAGGATATAAATAATTAACTAATTGAGAACGAGTACGAAAAGTGGGCAGGGACGACGCAATCTATCATCCGATATGTTGATTACATAGGGCTCTTGTCGATCATCTAAATTGCTGCACGCGATGAGTGTAGGAATCAATGTGTGTGTGTGTGTGTGTGTGTGTGTGTGTTATATATGTATGACGTATGTATATGCAAAAGAGATGCAAGATATAGAAGAAGCAAGAAGGTAATAAGAACAAGCAAAATAACAATAAGAGCGAATGAGACAGAAATAGTACGAGTAACGAAGACTGAGCTCGAGAATCGAATCTTCTTTCACATTATTATTTTCTCTCGCTCGCATTTATTACTTATCTCGCACGCTCCTATTATTGTCTCGGTTGCATCTATTACTGTTTCGCTCGCTCTATTATTGTCTCGCTCGTATCCATATATAGTACTTCTATATTGCCAGTTCTGTAGAGGAATGAGCGAAAACATTATGGTGCAGACGATAGCTTCTCTTTCGCACGATTAGTTGACGGTAGCACTTGCGCATGCGTCAAATATATATATGGCATACATATGGCATATACAGTGGTGTGCAATAATTTCCGGCCAGTGACATTTCGTGGCCTCCTAATTTATTAAAAAGAACTTAATGATTTTAATCATTACAAAGATGTGAGCATAAGATATAGGAAAAACAAAATAATATAGTAAAGAATACTGTTTGTGTGTTCATGTGAAAATATTTATTATTATAATTATTATATTTACATGTGCAAAAGTTTTCGGCCACTTTGTACTACGAGAAAAATTATTAATATATGTATTCTATAATGCAGTATTTAGTTAATTTAAATTTTATTTTAATTAATATTTTGTAGTTATACTCTTGCAGCGATTACAGCTGCACAACGCCGATGTGGCATCGACTGAATTAGACGATTAATGGAGGCGGAATTTTATTCCATTCTTCTTTCAACGCTTTGAATAATGCGGTTTTTATTTTGAATATGCTGAACTTGACGATCTAGCATATCCCACAAAACCACACTTCCTCGATTCGCAAAAGTCCGGTGATTGAGATGGCCAGCTTAAAACTCCTCACATTTGAAGCAGAAAATCATTATTTTAACAATTTTGAAGTGTGTGTTTGGGATCATTATCCTGTTGAAACTAACCTGTGACAATGTTTTTCAGCATATGTGTTAACAAATTTTTCCTAAAATATCCTTGTAAATAGCAGTTGTTCATAGTTTCCATTACTAATCTCGACTAATGACCGACTCCTTGTATGCAGAAACTCCCAAACTATCACACTTCACCGTGCTTTTTTACAGTAGGAATTTGATATCGAACATCATTTCTGATATCAATAGACGTCGTACATGTTGCTCCTCTCCAAAGATTAAAAATTTAGATTCGTTCAGAGAAAAACTACTTTTCCAATCTTCGACTGTCCAATTTTGCAATCTTGGCAAACTGTAATCGGGCTTATTCTTTTTGTTGATTAATGGCTTTTTAATACCTATACGACCAAAAGTTCCACATCGTAGTTCTCGCGTCACAGGCATGGCCAATACGCGTGTTTCATCTTGTAGCCTCGCGTGCAATTTCCCGGCAGCAGTTTTCGGGACATCCGCAATTGATTTGCGTTTAATGATATGATCTACTTTTAGATGTTTTTCGTGGCCCTCCACTACGCGACGATCTTTTTAAACTATATCCAGCATGATACTAACAATAATATCATTCACAGTTGATTTAACACCTAGTCGATAATATTATAATAGTTACTATGAGAAGACACCTCTTCCGCTGTCTTTTGAAAATTTAATTACTTCCTCTCATGAATTTTGAATTTGCGTACATGAAGGTTATGCTTTGACGATTTTCTACGAACTTAAGTAAAAACATTCAATGTGATACTATCCATAAAAATTATTTGAATCCTACTGCGGGTCAAATATATTATATTACGGCCGAAAAAATTTTTGTACACGTAAATATACCAATTATAATTATAAATACTTTTAGCGGACACAAATAATATTCTTTCACCATATTATTTTATTATTTCCTATATGTTATACTAGCACCTGATAATGGTTAAGATTTTATTAGGTTTTTTTTTTTATAAATTAGAGTACAAAATGTTACTGGCCAGAAACTTTTGCACGCCACTGTGTATATATGTATATATATATATATATATATATATATATATGTGGGGATAATATGTATATATATATATATATATATATATATTTTGACGCATGCTACTGTCAACTAAACCTGTGCGTGAAAGAAAAGTTATCGTCTGCAGTAATGTTTTTTTTTTTTGCTCAGTTCCTCCTACAGAACTGGGTGGGCAAATATAGGAGTACTATAAAAACCTTATAAAAGGTAAAAAAATACGCCGTGGAGTACATAAAAATAAAAAATTTAAAAGAGTGAAAATAAAATATTTAAAAACCGATATAGTAAGATCACTACTATGAGCCAAGTACAATAAATTATATGATATTAAAATGTGTTATGAAAAAGCTTCTCAAATTAACAAATTAAATGAATAATAAAAGGCAGTAAAGAGCCAACGCAGTTGTAGGGACGTGAAAAAAAAATCTTTAACAAGATAATCACTTTACAATCCTTCTTCTTTATTCCCATCAAACGTTTCTGACTCAATTCGAGCCTTCTTCAGTGATTCTGATAAAACAAGAAAACAAAAATGTCAAATAAAAATCGCGACAAAATGCAAATATTAATAAAAATTACAAAGAAGAGAAAGTATATCACATGTATGCATAGTCTATAAGAGCGACGCGATTTCGTTAGAGCCGATCCACCGTGAGAGTCCGATGGGCATGCTCGACGATGCAAAACGCGAAGAGCGATGCACTACCAAAATAAATACATCTAATCAAACCAGATAGAGAAGTTGAAGCCACTGGTCAAAAATCACTTACTGGACACGAGAAGACGCCGGCACAACCGACACGATCACCAGCACGCCAACAGTCGACTAGGCCGCCGAAAATTCAAACGGCAACGATAAATGGTGAGTAAATGATTGAACAATAACAAACAACAAACATTGAGGACAAAAATCGTCAAACAAACAACGACCCGTTAAAGCTTAGCATGTTTTCAATTATCGTCAGACATGAAGTATTTAATTTTGGAAGTATCGCTTGAGATTCAACGCGTTTTTTTGGGCGCTTACTATAACCTCCATCTCAGATATTAATCTTTTCCTAAAAACGCTTCCTCATCCAAAATTCGACTCATCAAAATCAAAAGTATGATTAAGCGCCTATGTTCGGCAATGACAGATTGAGATTCTTTTCATGTTCTTGATTCTCATACTCTGTGAGCGTCCCGTTTGTCCCAGGCGCGTGAGGCGCGCAATCAGTGGCAGTTAATTTTATACACTATATTGTTAAATCAGGAATCTTTTGTAGGGGTTATCTTTACCAACTTTAATAAATTGGCGCAAAATTGCTTATTCCAGTATAAGAAAAGCTTAACTTTATCTCCTACATCGTCGAAAACGTTCTGATATATTCCCTCAAATACGAACATTAAAATAACAGTCTTATTCTCCCTTCATCTCTGTCACCGTCAACCACACTCTCTTCACCAACTATCAAACCGTGGTTATCATATTTGTTGTTAACTATGAAATAGAAATGTGTTAAGTCGGTTACCAATTGCGTGAAAATAAGAGAGAGCGGGTATCCATTGTTCAAAAGAATGTTAACGACAAATTCGTAAGATTTTCCTTGTGAAACCTTGATGAGAAAAGCCAAAAACCTGATCTGTCAAACCAATTATTGTACCTTTCTTCGGACAAAGAGAGGGTGTCGCGACTCATGAGGTATTCTGAGAAGGCCGTCGGTTTATGAACCAATTGGAAATTCAATGTGTCCATTTACTAAAATAATCGCATTGTCGCAAAATAAACGTGATTGTCGACACCCTCCTCCATAGAACTGCAACCTCGTGTGGAACGAGTTGAATGTGTTCAAGACAATATTTCAGCATTAAAGGTGAGGGCGCCGCCAGGCTAATACGATGTCGTCGCGCGACATATCTAAAATAAAAGGAAGATCCACGGAAAGAATCGCAAATCGCCCTTGATTCTAAATCTTGGAAGGTGATTCTGCGATAATCGGGGAAAGAGGAGAGCCCATGGTGCCAAAAGTTTGTGGTTGATAAAATAACAAACATCGTTGAACATAAAAAACGTAGAGTTCAAATGAAACGAACTGCAAAGCTAAATTCATCGCGAGGTATCTGGCAATTTTTTCCAATATAGTCCCATCTGTTAGACAAGCTGGGTCAATGGCCATATTCAAATGTATATGCAGCAGGAATAATGACAACATCCACGAAATCACAATTTTATGTCGCCATCAATACGTTCGCCATTAAGTCTGTCGACTCTGCGCTGTTAATACCTTCTGGCTATCAGGTCTCGAATAGATTTATAAATGATGTCATGTAAAAAAATTTGGCGAGACCATACAGCGCACGGTGTGTTTTTTAGATGAGACTATTAGAGTGCGCGCAACGGGTTATTTTCTTATGATTTTTTGGCAGTCCATAAGCCCTCGGTAAAAATGCCACCCGTAATTTAAAAGATTTCATACTTCGCAACAGAGATGTAATCTCGTGAGCTCTCCACCTAGCCAACATATCATGTAGATTGCTAATCAACTTATTAATCGGGTTTTTATTAATCACGCTTCTGTGTTTTTTGTCCGCTAATAACCAGACATATTCGAAAGATAGTCGTCCTTATCCATCGCGACTGTTATATTACCCCTTGTCGGCTCTCGTGTAAACAAAATATCTGATTGTCTTTGTGAATTTCTTTACAGCATTAAAGGAATTCATAACAATCTTGTCAACTGAGACTCGTGTGAAATGCGAATTATGCTATTTATATCAGGAAAAGATCTCGTTTCCTCACCGTCATGCGAACATCCATGGGCAGTCACCAATATTATACTCCACACTTTTGCAATACCCGACCATTTTTATCCTTCTTGTCGATAACAGGTAAACAGCCTCCCAGTTGCAACAGAAGTTGTACTTGAGGTATGGCTCAGCTTTTGGAGGTAAAACAAAATTTTAACAAAAAACCACCTCTCATCTCTTTTTCTTAATTCTGAGACAGGAGAAACCTGTGGCGCAGTGGAAAGACGCGCCGTAAAGGATCAAGGTCATCTACATACAGCCGCGAGGAGGAGGGCTGCAGGATTGAAGGACCACGCTTTCACAAAAGGAGTTTACCAAAGATTGATTAGGTTGATACTGAAAACAAACAAAAATAATGCGGAATCATTTCCATCTTTCTTGTGCTTCCGTTGTTTTAACAGAACCAATTAAATTTCTTATTCACTTCCTCATAAGCTTTCATGGAGGTAAAAGCTCGCGAGATTCTGTCTTCCATTTTGCAACAAAGAAATTACGCCAAGCAATATGTACCGGTAAACTATTAGATATTAATCGAGTCACAACCAGCAACTCACGCGCAAAAGCCTCCAACATGTCTGTACGCGATCCACTTCTCTACGCCAAAGGCAGCTTCTGATAAACTAGTCTTCAAATTAACATATCGTCTCCGAGACACAGAACGGTGTAAGTCGTTATGATGTAACGGTTATGCAACAGTAAATGTTGTGGTGTTATTACAGACTGATGCATTTTCTCAAAAATATAGATACACACGTAAATTTAAACTAGATAATTGTTTACTAATTCAAATCCATTTTTTAAATGAGATACAACTCCCAAAAGCCAAAATAAATAAAATTAACAAATTGAAAGGTTGAAAATCCATTATTTTCAGCCAGCCAAAATATTAAAATAAATAAACGTTATAAAAAGTCTCTCAAATTAACAAATTAAAATTAAATAATAAAAGGCAGTAAAGAGCCAACGATAAACAAGATAATCATTCTTTGAACAATGGATACCTGCCTTCTTATTTTTTCTTTACAATACTATGTAACCGACTTAACATTTTTCCTATTTCATAGATTTAACAACAAATATGATAACGGTTTGATAGTTAGAGAGTGTGGTTGACGTTGACAGAGATGAAGATAAGACTGCATATTTTAATGTTCCGTATTTGAGTGAATATATCAGAACGTTTTCGACATTGTGTCAGAGGTCTCAAAGTTAAGCTTTCTTATACTGGAATAAACAACAATTTGCTTTCAATTTATTAAAGCTGGTAAAGATAGCTTACAAAAAGATTCACGCAACAATATAGTGTATAAAATAACTGTAAGCCCTCGATTGCGACGCCTCTACGTAGGGACAACGGGACGCTTCACCAAGAACGAGGATCAAAGAATGAAAGAATTCACGTCTGTCATTACGCCGAACATAGAGCGCTGGAATCATACTTTGATTTTGATGATACGCGAGAGATTTTGATGAGGAAGCGTTTTTAGGAAAAAGATTAATATCTGAGATGATTTATAATAAGCGCCAAAAACGCGCGTTGCTCCAAAGCGATACTTCAAAATTAAATACTTCATGTCTGGACACATGCTCAAGCTTAACGAGTCGTTGTTTGTTTGACTGATTTTGTCCTCAATGTTTGTTGTTTGTTATTGTTCAATCATTTGACAGTTCATTTTATTCGTTGCCGTTTGAATTTTCAGCCTAGACTGTTAGCGTGCTGAGTAAATGTCGGTTGTGCCGATCTTCCTTCATCCGAGTAAAGATTTTGACCAGTGGCAATCAACTTCTCCTATCTGGTTTTGATTAGATGGTTAGTGCATCGCTCTTCGCGTTTGCATCGTCGAGAGTTGCATCACCGACTTTCTCGGGTGGATCGGCTCTAACGAAGTCGCGTCGCTCTTATAGCATGCATACATGTGACTATATTCTCTTCTTTGCGCTAATTTATTAATATTCTGCATTTTTGTCGCGATTTTATTTTGACATTTTTGTTTCTTGTTTTTATCAGAATCACTGAAGAAGGCTCGAATTGAGTCCGAAACGTTTGATGGAATAAAGAAGAAGGATTCTTAAAAATTGATTATCTTGTTAAAGATTTTAATGCCCTACAACTGCAAGTTGGCTCTTTACTGCCTTTATTATTCATTTTAATTTATGTGATATTAATTCAATCGATACTAAATTATACTGAATTAAAATTATTTTTATTCCCAAAAGCATTTATATTATGTATATAATTTAAAAAAGCTTTTACATAAATTCTAAATCGCATAAATGACCTTCGGTATATGAAATAAGATAAAGGGAAGAAAACTTGGCGTGCTCCGTATTTAATTCATAGAAGTAGTTTTAAATAGGAAAAAGCTAAATCTTCTTGATTATCCAATGTAAAATTTAAAATTACACTACGGACAAGTACGCACGCGTTGTAGTTAAATTTCGAACTTATATAGTAGTTTATTATATTCAGGTCTTCTTTGTATTATTTTCTCTGCAAGTAAAGTTTGATTGTAAGCCGATTAAAAGCTTCCCCGCGCAAGATGTTTCCCTGGTCCATAGGTTGCCTGTTGCATATTCACAGTAGTCTAAAGCTTATTTTATAAAATATAAATTATAAAATTTACTAAATGAAAGGGATTAACAAAAATATATATGTTGTATATATGTATATTGTATAAAATTAATTTTTATTCAAGATATGTAAACGATAGAGCTGGGGGGGCACGCCAAGCTTTCATATCTACTGA